>QRDG01000048.1:2464857-2837746 GCA_012064385.1 Puccinellia tenuiflora | reverse complement strand
CGAGTACGTCACCGTACTCAACTGGCTTTTCATGTGGCCAGACATTGAGAGGATACATCTACTACCATAGCAAGGAGATCGAGCAGGAGCGTGGTAGGATCAGTAGTCCAGCCAGATGCCTGTGGAATGGAGCCGCACTAGCCGTTGCCGTATCATGTCTTCCGCTGCCAGTTAAACTCTGCCCAGTGCCATACTTGGCCTTGATAATTTTTCAAGCCTTTATGGCCATGTAAAACCATTTGTAGCCCTCTGGGCCTGATTGTGTAATGATATTTCTGCTATGTTGCATTGTCGTAACGTGCGGCCGGATATCCTGGGCTGGCGCACGGGGCGACCGCCTCTCTGGCGATATGTGTCAGAGGGGGGTGCCACACTAATTCCAAATCATGAGTGGGATAGTTGACTTCATGCTTCTTGAGTTGTCTAGAGGCATAAGAAACTACTTTGCCCCCTTGCATTAGGACACTTCCTAAACCATGACGCGATGCGTTGCAATATACTTGGAATTCCTTTTCTATATCTGGTAGACACAAAACTGGTGCTGAAACTAACCGCCTCTTCAAATCTTGGAAACTGGTTTCACAAGCTTCGGTCCATTCAAACTTTTTATCCTTCTTTAGCAACTCCGTCATTGGTTTGGCTATCTTTGAGAAATTCTCAATAAACCTCCTATAATAACCTGCCAATCCCAGGAAACTACAGATTTCTCCCACGTTCTTGGGTGGTTCCCACTCGGTTACCGCAGACACTTTTTCCGGGTCTACTGCAATTCCTTCCTTAGACACCATGTGTCCTAAGAATCCAACCTTCTCCAACCAAAATTCACACTTGCTGAATTTGGCGTATAGGTTGTGCTCTCTCAATCTTTGCAACACTATGTGTAGGTGCTCTTCATGCTCCTTGTGGCTCTTGGAATAAATTAATATGTCGTCAATGAAAACAATGACAAATTTATCCAGGAAATCCATAAATACTTTATTCATCATATTCATGAAATATGCTGGTGCATTGGTCAAGCAAAATGGCATCACTGTGTACTCATACAGACCATACCTAGTGGTAAATGCGGTCTTGGGTATGTCCATCTCTCTAACCTTCATTTGGAAATACCCTGATCGAAGATCGATCTTAGAGAATACACATGCACCTTCCAACTAATCGAACAGATCATTGATCTTGGGTAGTGGGTATTTATTCTTGATGGTTACTTCGTTCAGTGAACGATAATCTGTAACTAATCTCTGAGTACTATCCTTCTTCTCGACAAACAATATTGGGGCTCCCCAGGGTGAAGAACTCGGGCGAATAAATCCTTTCTGCAGATGTTCATCTAACTGTTTCTTGAGTTCCTTCAATTCATCAACCGCCATTGGATATGGCCTCTTGGCTATGGGTCCTGTCCCCAGTATTAATTCAATGAGAAACTCCATATCTCTATCCGGTGGCATTCCAGGTAATTCTTCCGGAAATACATCAGGATATTCTCTCACTATGAGTATCTCTTCAAGGCTAACCCCCTTAAGAGAATTAAGCCTAACTCCTTTAAGACCACATTTGGACTTGTACCTAATTTTCTTCCTCTCCGGAGTGGTCAAGGTGATGGTTCGGTTTGCACAATCTATGACACCTTCAAAGCTGGTCATCCAGTCCATTCCTAGAATGACGTCCAACCCTTGGGTTTCCAATATTATCAAATTCACGGAGAAAGCATTCTTTCCAATTTCTAGTGTCAAGTTTCTACACTGGGTTTTTGCAAACATTTATCCTCCGGGGGAACTTACTCTAATCGGGTTTGTCATGGTTGATGTGTCTATCTTGTTTTTGTTAACAAAAGTTCTTGATATGAATGAATGCGATGCTCCGGTATCAAATAAAACTAATGCTGTAAAGGAATTGAGCAAAAACGTACCAATCACAGCATCAGGTTCATCATACACTTCCTCCACATTGACATGGTTCACTGATGTCGGAGTTGATGGGACAATCTTCTTATGTATCCTTAGTGCGTTCTCCTCTCCCTCAACTATGCCAACAAGTACTCTTGATACCCTGAAACGAAGATAATATATTAGGGATAGGTTGAGCCTCCAAGTGCAAAGTATGTAGAAGTGGAAGCTTTTTCCCCAAGAGGGTGACTCGAGGGTTTAATATCGAACTCTCGGGGAATCAGTAGTGGGGATTTTATCTTCTTGTCCTTCTCTAGATTTCCTGCAAACAAAGTAGATTGCTTTGTGCCCTCAACCTCACCAAGTGGTTGTCAAGCACAAGGTGTGAGAATGATATTAAGATAATAATGGATGCAAAACAGTAAATAAATATGCAATGGTGGTAAGTAAATATGCAAGGATGCTAGTAATGATGATGGACGATATTTTTGGAGTTTTTATATGTGAATGCAAGAAGTAAAAGTGTTTTTGTATTTTCTAATTTTAAAATGGTTGAATGTAGAAAATGCTTAAAAGTGGTTGGAAAGTTGTTTCTTATGATTAAAAATGGACCGGGGTTCATGGTTTCACACATGCACTCTCTCTTTAATATAGTGTGGCAAATAAGTAGACATAGGATTAACATATGAGATTGCAAACAAGTTTAATGACATGTTACTAATTATATGGGCATCACGTCCTAACATAGAGACCTTTTGATTATTAGTCTCACTTATACTCCACCAAGATGTGAACTAAATCATAGCACCTCAGTAATTAAGATGACTCAGAGTATAGCTTTAAGATTAATGACATGAAGTGAAAATAAACACATGTTGGATCTAGTCCTAGGTAGAGGCTTGTCACTCCTCACACCTTGCAACATGGTATTTTGGTTTATCCCTAGTGAGGCAACAAAGTAAGGTAAACACCCAATGGATCATGATATTAAGTTGTCAGCTTATCACATCACCACCCCCGTTACTCCAACTAATGCACACGTTCCCCCACACACGCTCTCATAAACAAGCTTGATCAAAACAAGGATACAAGAACGGGGTACATAATATGCATCTACTTTCATAACTGAAATAAACATTGCAATCTCAACATATATTAACTCACAGAAAGATCCACCACAAAGGTAATACAACGATGACCGTAATCATGTTCAGCAGCTCATACGGTGCTAATTAGTGAAGCTCAAGAGAGAGAGAGATACATATGCTACTGCCACAAACCCATAGTCCAGAGGTGGACTACTACCTCTTCATCATGGAGACGGTGGAGATGTCGATGGAGAAGAAGGAGACCTCTCCGGCAGGGCTCCGCCGGAGTTTCCCCCTCCAATCTGCAGCCTCCTGGTCTCTGTTTCTTGTTTCTCTCGTGTGGCGGCTCTCTCTTCGGAGAACGTCGGGGGGGGGGGCTCTTTATATAGGCGTTTTTAGGTCACGAGGAAGCTTCTAGGAGAAGGATCGACGCAAACGGGGCCACGAGGGCGAAAAGAAGTGGGCCCACGTGGCCTGGTACTGTAGCCGCGTGGGACACCCTCTTCTGGCCCTCCGGCCTCCGTTCGCTTGCTTCTTTCGCTCCTAGGTCTTCCTCCTTCCAAAATAATGATCCCTGTAAATTTTCAGCTCATTATGACGTCGTTAAGGCCCTGAAACAAATAAGGAAAGAAATAGGGGTTTTCTGCCTACGCAGGATTAATTCCATAAAAAGGGGAAATCATTATTAATTACCAAAAGTCATTAAATAACAGTAATATACCCCTTATATGATGCAAATATGAATGGAATATAAGTATTATAGTGCAAAGTTCATGTATGCATTTTACATGCATCAACATCCCCAAGCTTAACTCATGCTCGTCCTCGAGTATGAAAGTGATAAAACTAACATGAAATTTGCAATATAATAACAACATGGATATAAAAGATGATTTCTATTGCTACATAAGTCAAATGATTCATTAATTCAAAGAAGTAGCAATATGCAAACAGTTTATAAAGTGATATCAAGTATTCAATGCAAGGATGTTCAATGATAGTTCACAAAGTGTAACATAAAAGATAGTAATATGGACGTTCTTACTTTTGCATACTTGTGGTCCATAGAGTGTAGATGAAAATCTGAATATAAAAGGTGGACACTTTGGAAAAGATGTATAAATGAGTAGAGGTAAAACATGCATAAATTTCATCTATCCTCCAAACTATTCTACTTAGGTTATTGATTGCAATGGTAATACTTGGTGTAAAGCTCTCATTCCCCTATCATAGCATCTTGAATGATTAAAGTTAATTGTGAAAGCAAATATGAGTAGTGGCCTTGATAAAGTAAAGGTTAGATGTCTCATGCCCCTTGAATACAAGTACCTACACCATGATTACTCAACTTGGGAAACAAAGTAAGTTTAAGTTATCTATCATTGTAAGTAATAATGGTATCATCAAGAGCCTCAACTGGGGTACCTCTTGTCTCATGATATGGATCAAGCCCACATCAAAACAACAAGACAAACAAACATAATGAACAACCTCAACACCCTTTTTTATTTACCACTTGATATAGCTTTTTATTGTAGGGTGTATCACAGAAAGTTCAAAATAGCATGTAAGTAAATTTCCACCATGAATGATGCATGGCTCAGATTAGCGGCCCAGGTTTCTCTCTAACCATTTATACAAACTCATTTAAACTTACTCTATTTCCACATTATTTCACCATGATAGGCATCCATAAACAAAAGTATATGATATCAACTAAATAAATGATGGAACATGTTGAAAGCTTTGCATGTGACAGCACATATGGGCTAACTCCCAACCTTAAACATTTATCAAGCCACTATCATCATAATATTAATCACAATGGTTTATGTTTATTGAATGCAATAAAAGTAAAGTGTGCATCAAGTTCGCGAGAGCTTTTTAACCAACTTTTCCCAATATAATAAATAACATAATCATTTTCATTTAGAGGTATAGATAACACAAATAACATGATAAACATACTTGGAATAGCATAAAGCTAATAGGTAGATATGGTGGACTCACTGGAAAAACATTGGTTGAAGGTGTTGGAAACAAGTTTTTACTTGTTGGAATTTTTGGGCTAGCAAAAGGGAGAAAGATGACCATCTAGATGCATGCATGAGTGTCCATAGAACTAACTAATTCATGTCAAACAAGGTGAAATAAAATACAACATCAAAACATGAATAAAAGATAGCTCATGATAAAGCATTTGCAAATTATTACTCATAAAGAAGCTCATGAATCATGCAACTATATGTGTCATTAAAAATCAACTTAGACATCCCTTTTCCCAATACAATAAAAGCATGCAAGATATTTCAACCCATATTTCCAGTAGCTTTCTCATATATAAATGATAGTGTGGTGGTCTCACAAAATAAAAATCAAAACAAAAACAACAAAAAGACGCTCCAAGTTTATGCGATAAAGTGTTTCAAATGAAAAACAGAAGTTAGACGTGTGCAAACCGAGAGTATGTTGGTTCAGTGGGGATGTTCTCCACATCCCCAAGCTTATGGTTTTCACCATCCTTGGATAACTCATGGTGCATCTCCTCCAATCCCTGTGAAAAAACTTTAAAACACTGTTTCTCCCATTTCTTTTCTGTGGGGTGATATTAGTAGAGATAAACAAATAGGCTTCTTGCTGCATATAATCCATGGACTAAAATTCATATGAATGATCAGAGAGTGTATAATGTTGTATGCCTACTCATAAACTCAATTGGATCAAAAAGATTCAACTCAAAAGTTCAAACTATGCATAAAACAATATGGGACAGAATCTGTCCAGAAAAACAGCAGCAGCAAAACGTATTTTTCTGTCCTACTTAAACTCATCGAAAAATTCTGAAAAAATTCAGGCATACAGAAGATGAAAATTTGCAGTTCAGTTAAAATCTCAGCTCAATCAGAGTTACAGAATAGCAATGAAAAATCAAACCTTGCACAGACTTCGTGCAGGAATAAAATCTCCGAATAGAAATAGCAACTTTTTCAAACCAAAATAGGTAAAACTTGGCACTTTATTAAAAATTCCAGAAACTAAGCTAAGAAAACAATCTCTTGTTACAGCAAGAGGACACAAATAAAATCCAAATAAAAACAACCGGGTAGCCTCCCGTAAAGCGCTTTCTTTATAGCCATATAGCTAGGCTTACTTACTTGTTGTTTACCGAAGATGAAGCTCATGAGGGAGCTTAAAAGTTGTGCCCTTCTTCCTTGGGAAGTGTCCACGCATTTATTATGTGGAAACTGAAACTTCACATTCCCTTCCTTTGAATCAAAAATAGCCCCTGTGGTTCAAAGAAAAGGTCTTCCAAATATAATAGGACTAGAGGTTTTATTCTCCATATCCATGATTAGAAAATCCACAGGTACAAAAGTCATATGTAACTCTACCATAACATCACTTACTTTTCCTAAAGCACGTTTAATGGTATTATCTGCAAGTGCAAGTTCAATAGAGCATTTTTCAAGATTATTTAATTCAAGTACTTCATATAATTCTTTAGATAAAACAGAGACACTAGATCCTAGATCAAGTATGGCATGGTGTGTCTCTTTTCCAATAGTTACTAGCACCTTGGGGATCCATATATCCCCAAGCTTAGGTGGTATCATAGCTTCTTGATTGTATCTAGCAATTTTTTCTTTCAAGACATGATTAGCAATATAGGAACCAAAACCAGATTGGTTAACATCAATAGAAGGATCACTTGCAAATTTTTGTAAGATAGATATTAATTCATGCAATCTACAATTCTCTAAATCAAGCAAAGGATCATTAACTTCACTAAGCATCTTAACTTCTTCAACTTTTCTTTCATGATGTTCAGTTTTACTAACTTCTTCTTTTAAAGCCATAAGATGAGACATAAAAGGCAACATATATTCGGGATAATTTAGCAATTCATTCAGAGTTTCCTCCAAAGTAAGAGGAACATTTTCAGTAATATTAATAGAATTCAATCCAACCACAGGTGGTGCTTGTGGTTTTCCAGCAGACATACTCAATAAAGTGGCTTGATTATCAGCAAGTTTTGAAAGGGCTTTGTCTAGTCCTGCAGCTTGGAGTTGTAAGTTTTTAATATCAGAACTAATAGAAGCAACAGACTTATTCAACTCTTGTATCATGGTATTATGACTAGCAACTTGTTCCATAAGAATTTTATTAGCCTCAAAATTATCATTACTTGATGTCACAGGCTTCCATTTATCATTAGCATTAGGATATGGAACAAAAGGACGATTGTTGGGAACATATGGAGGTTTATTATAAGAATTATAATTGTTGTTACCATACCCATTGTTTCCATAATTCCTAATGAAGTTGACATCAATATTTTCATGATTATCACCAACTAGTTCTTGCAAAGGAATATTTTCAACACTGGGTTTATTAAGCAAAGCAAGAATAGTATCCATCTTAGATGACAAATCATGAGTTTCTTCTATGGAGTTTACTTTCTTAGATGAACTAGGTGCTTTATCAGTATGCCATTGACTATAGTTTTGCAAAATGCTTTCCAATATATTCTTAGCCTCTACTATGGTTTTTCCCATAAAAGCACCTCCAGCAGCAGAATCAAGTATATTTCTAGACATGTAATTCAGACCATTATAAAAAGAGTGTAGTATGGTCCATTCATTAACTCCATGTGATGGGCAAGTTCTAAGCATAAGTTTAATCCTATCCCAAGCCATAGCAACATGTTCATTTTCATTTTGCCTAAAAGATAGAATATTGTTTCTATTTTGCAAAATTTTAACATGAGGATAATATTTCTTAATGAAAGCTTCTTTCAGATCATTCCAAGTTTTAATACTATCAGTAGGTAATGAATGCAGCCACTCCTTAGCTTTTCCTCTAAGTGAGAAAGGAAATAATTTCAGTTTTAGAACATCACTTTCAACATTCTTAAATTTTTGCATGTCACAGATTTCAACAAAATCATGAAGATGCATAGAGGCATCCTCCATAGCACTACCACCAAATTGCTCCCTAGTTATCAAGTTCAACAAACTAGGACTTACTTCATAGCTATCAGCTTGTATCTCAGGTGTGGTAATAGGCTTAGCAATAAATTGATCATTTGGAGTATTTGTGTAGTCACACAACTTAGTCCTATCACCCATTTTAGCAAGTTTTTATGTGTTTTTAATTTTTTATGCAAAACTGAAAATAAAATGACACTAAAACAATGCAAACCGAATTAACTAATGCAAAACTGAAAATAAAATATGCAAACAAGATGATATGCAAGACAATAACAAAACGAAATAAATTGCTTGAAGGTAAAGATGGACAAGATGATGCTCACGTAGGTGCAACCTCCCCAAGCTTAGGTGTTAGCACAAGTTGGTGATGAAGTTGACTTTGTTGTGATATCCTTGGATAAAACCTTCCAGCTATGATTCCCCGGCAACGGCGCCAGAAAAAGCCTTGATGTCGGAGTTGATGGGAGAATCTTCTTATGTATCCTTAGTGCGTTCTCCTCTCCCTCAACTATGCCAACAAGTACTCTTGATACCCTGAAATGAAGATAATATATTAGGGATAGGTTGAGCCTCCAAGTGCAGAGTATGTAGAAGTGGAAGCTTTTTCCCCAAGAGGGTGACTCGAGGGTTTAATATCGAACTCTCGGGGAATCAGTAGTGGGGATTTTATCTTCTTTTCCTTCTCTAGATTTCCTGCAAACAAAGTAGATTGCTTTGTGCCCTCAACCTCACCAAGTGGTTGTCAAGCACAAGGTGTGAGAATGATATTAAGATAATAATGGATGCAAAACAGTAAATAAATATGCAATGGTGGTAAGTAAATATGCAAGGATGGTAGTAATGATGATGGATGATATTTTTGGGGTTTTTATATGTGAATGCAAGAAGTAAAAGTGTTTTTGTATTTTCTGATTTTAAAATGGATGAATGTAGAAAATGCTTAAAAGTGGTTGGAAAGTTGTTTCTTATGATTAAAAATGGACCGGGGTTCATGGTTTCACACATGCACTCTCTCTTTAATATAGTGTGGCAAATAAGTAGACATAGGATTAACATATGAGATTGCAAACAAGTTTAATGACATGTTACTAATTATATGGGCATCACGTCCTAACATAGAGACCTTTTGATTATTAGTCTCACTTATACTCCACCAAGATGTGAACTAAATCATAGCACCTCAGTAATTAAGATGACTCAGAGTATAGCTTTAAGATTAATGACATGAAGTGAAAATAAACACATGTTGGATCTAGTCTTAGGTAGAGGCTTGTCACTCCTCACACCTTGCAACATGGTATTTTGGTTTATCCCTAGTGAGGCAACAAAGTAAGGTAAACACCCAATGGATCATGATATTAAGTTGTCAGCTTATCACATCACCACCCCCGTTACTCCAACTAATGCACACGTTCCCCCACACACGCTCTCATAAACAAGCTTGATCAAAACAAGGATACAAGAACGGGGTACATAATATGCATCTAATTTCATAACTGAAATAAACATTGCAATCTCAACATATATTAACTCACAGAAAGATCCACCACAAAGGTAATACAACGATGACCGTAATCATGTTCAGCAGCTCATACGGTGCTAATTAGTGAAGCTCAAGAGAGAGAGAGAGAGATACATATGCTACTGCCACAAACCCATAGTCCAGAGGTGGACTACTCCCTCTTCATCATGGAGACGGTGGAGATGTCGATGGAGAAGAAGGAGACCTCTCCGGCAGGGCTCCGCCGGAGTTTCCCCCCTCCAATCTGCAGCCTCTGGTCTCTGTTTCTTGTTTCTCTCGTGTGGCGACTCTCTCTTCGGAGAACGTCGGGGGGGCTCTTTATATAGGCGTTTTTAGGTCACGAGGAAGCTTCTGGGCGAAGGATCGACGCAAAAGGGGCCACGAGGGCGAAAAGAAGTGGGCCCACGTGGCCTGGTACTGTAGCCGCGTGGGACACCCTCTTCTGGCCCTCCGGCCTCCGTTCGCTTGCTTGTTTCGCTCCTAGGTCTTCCTCCTTCCAAAATAATGATCCCCGTAAATTTTCCGCTCATTATGACGTTGTTAAGGCCCTGAAACAAATAAGGAAAGAAATAGGGTTTTTCTGCCTACGCAGGATTAATTCCATAAAAAGGGGAAATCATTATTAATTACCAAAAATCATTAAATAACAGTAGTATACCCCTTATATGATGCAAATATGAATGGAATATAAGTATTATAGTGCAAAGTTCATGTATGCATTTTACATGCATCATTCACGTGCCCCTTCTGAATAGTATTGAGCTTGGCAGCTTCCTCCGCCTTCTACTCTGGGCATTCAGTGGAGTAGTGTCCCTGTTTCTTGCATTTGAAACAGGTTATCTGACTGAGGTGTCTCTTGTGCTCATGACGATGCTGTCCATTGCCATTGTTGTTCCCCTTGCCATGATTGTGTCTGTTGCCATTCCCCTGTTGCATCGCATCATTGTTGTTGTTGTTGTCAGGGTCACGGCGAGGAGGCATCTGTGGTTATAGCATAGATAAGTATGGACAAAAAGATCTAAAATAATATTTCTACCCATATAAGCAATTATCAACAAACAACCATAACCAACCAATCAAACAATAGGAACAAGCAAAATTTTATAAAATTTCGAAATTTATAGTTTTGAAAACTTAACTAACACGATATAGGTTCTAACACAAGCGCACTAGTACTGCCATACCACATTTTGATAGGTCAATACTCTAACGCGAGACGATAACTAATAACCTATGTAGAGTGGTGGTCTCGACTATGTCTTCCTTCTGAAAGTTCTTCTTAAGTGTCTTTTGAAACACCATTTCACAATCCATAGCCATAATCATCATTGATCCTTTGCTGATATATTCTATGAGATTGGTCATCTAAAACAAGAGAAGGTAATTTAGAAAGCAATAGTTGAGAAAGGTACAAGAAAGATATTTGGAAAGATTTGGATAAGAAGAAAATAAAATTTTGTATGTTCTATCTTATTTCTAATCCAAACCTAGGGTTTTCAAGCCTACAGGCAACATTACGCTCTGATACCATTCTGTAGCACCCTCACTTTAAAAAGCAAGAATACTTTGTGAAATTGCTAGGCCCTGGATCGAGTATGGCTAGCATTCACCAACAGGATGCAATACCATGCATAAATGTTAAACGTTATTACATCGCACGTACGAATGATCCAGAAATAAAGTACTTTATTACAACTTTGCATAGCCGAAGCTAGCTTAAAATAAATACGGTTCCACAAATATTATTCAGAGTTTCAAGCAGCATAAATAAAGTAGCACTGAGCTCCATCATCTCCATGAGCCACTGGCGACCATGTTGGTTGTAAGCTCGAAATAACAAACGTCCTTACTCCTCATCTGAACAACCTGCAACATTAACGTTGCAGCCCAGGGAATTTGGGTCAATACCTTGTGACAGGCTGGCAAGTGTCATACTATGGTGTATTATATATGGAAAGGACTATTCTACATGCATATTTGGCTGGTGGAGTTCAAGGCTATTGCGTAAAGCAAATTTTGTCCTACTTTCCATAAAACCATTTTAAATTTTGACTTAACATTATGAGACACTCCCATGGAACGCATCCAATGTCTCATTTACCCGAGTTCACCCATCAAATTTTAATTATGAAATTGGAATGAAGAGATCTTCTGTCGACATCCTTATTTGGTCACTCGTGATTGTCCATTACCGGGGACACGGCTAAGATCTTAGTTTTAAAATACTCTCGAGAGTTGGTGGCACTTTCCCCACTAGACCCAATCAGCCCAAACTTCCTAATCACTCATTTAGTGAAAAGGAAAGGAGAAGATCGAAACGAGACTTTTCAGAAGTGTTTTCCCATGGTACTCTAGCGAGATCACTGCCGTCCTACCCCTCTACATCATCAGATCTCACTGACCCAGGTCCACACAACGTACTCCGTCAAGACAGAGCTCATATGACTAGTGGTTGCACGGTCGGGCAAACAAACACGGTGTGACATCAATCTCAAACCCTAGGTGGCCTTTCACAAGTGCACATATTCAGGTAAAACCATGGAAATGGCCCTGAATAGCCACTCAACTTCGCCTCCATCATACGGACCAATACCACCTAGGTAGTTCATTAATTTAGTAGAATTTTTCCATAACTCAACTACAATAAAACAATTCATTTTTGCAGCAAGCAATTCCACTAAATTAAGTGGCTCACTAATCAACTAGTCATGTGGCTAACCTAACAGGTTTGCATAGCATAAATATATAACAATAGTGATAAGCCTAACATGCAAAATTACTGAAATAATCTATAGTGCAAGATATAATGAAATAGTAGGTCCTTCATGAATTTGTGTATGAACTTGCCTTGACAGTTGTTCAGGTTGTTGCAGCACTCACAGCACTCTTGGCACTCTTCACAATCTAAACAAACAATTTGCATAAAATCAATACACATTCAAAATGGCAATACAATAAAACATGCATGCAAGATGATTTGCTAAGCCAACACAAATCAAAGTTAGCAATTAATAAAGTCATTACTTTCTATTAATTACTATATGCATGATGCTCATGATTCATATTTTAAGTGGTTTTAATAATTTAAAACAATTACTCCAGCCAGAATACCATTAAATGAGTTTCTACAAAAACATTGGTAATGAATGATGCACAAGTGCAAACTAAAATATCTAATGGATAGAGGACACTAAAAGATACACTTTTGCAGAAGAAAACAATTTAAAATAATGTATAGATTTAAAGATATGCCAAAATTACTCAAATCTCTCATTTGAAATTTGAATAATTTTAAATAGGCAAAACAGAGAACTAATAGTTCTAAAATATTCTACAGGTCAAGAGGTTTTAAAAAATATAAAGTTTGTTAAATTTGGCCGAGCCATTAAAAAGTTATAATGGTTTGAAGTTTCAGGGGCTTTTCTGCAAAACTGCCAATTCGGGATAAATCCAGAAAATAGGCAGCCCACGTGGCGCTGACGCGGCGCTGACTGTGCAGCTGATGCGGCTTCCACGCGGCGGGATCTAATAGGTCGGTACCGGTTCGGGTTAAGGAATTAAAATAGAGCCGTGCGATCTAGATCTAACGGCTGAGATTAAAAGCATCTCGGGCCGGCCGGAGCTAGGGTTACAGCGGACGGCGGCGTGCGGCGGCGACGGTGCGGCATCGGGCGTTCCCGGCATTCTACGGCATTCCAGGACATGCGGCTAGTACCTGCATGATCAGCGTGGCGAGGGAATGTCGGTGGCGAGGTGGCGTGCTCGGTGATCTTCTCCTCCTCCAGTGATTGCTCGCCGGAGTTGCGGGTGGCGGCAGCTTGCTTCGGTCGTGCACGTATGCGTCGATCTGGTGACAAAAAAAATGCGGCACGATGTCCAGGAGGTGCGCCACGAAGAGGCGAAGCGGAGAGGGGAAAGGAGAGAGGCTGGGGGTCGTCGGAACCGTCCGTGGCCTCGGGTCCTTACCGGCGGCAATGGCGGCGGCGCGAGCTCGAGCTTGGGCGGCCTGGCGGCTCTCGGGCTAGTGTTTTTGGGGCGAAACGACGCGGACGTCGAGGGGCTCTTATAGGCGGATGCGGGGCGATGAATCCATGCTGAAATCGTTAAGATTTGGGGTAGGATTCGGGTCGGTGTTCGTGTTGGCCACGGCGTCGGAGAGAAAGAAAGGAAAGGAAGAGAAAGAGAGAAGGGCCGGCGTGGGGGTGAGCTGGGCTGGTCCTGGGCCGGCTTGCTGGGCTGGCTCGGGCGGCTGCGGCCGTTTTCACTTTTTTTTTAACAAAAGCTTTTCTCCTTTTTCTTTTCTCTGTTTTCAAAACTGAAAATAAAAACAGGCCAAAACTTTTTAGAAAAATTTGTAAAAATACTTTTCAGAGAGCTTATCACATATAGCACCCAATGACCCTTGTCTGGCCATCAGGAGAAATAAAAAAATTTGAAAATTGGCTAAGGTTGCTTAGCGCAATTTATAAACAATTAAAAAGATTTTGAATTTAACTACCATAATAAATAACCAAAATGCAACAAGACAATGATGATGATGAATGCCATGCATGAATTTGAATTTTGAAAATTTTGGGATGTTACATATCACAAAGAAATAATATCAATTGAAGAAAATGTTTTTAAAAATTTATCACACATATCACAAAGATATATTAAGTGAAGTAAATAGGCCAAAACCACAACAATTGCATATAAAAGCTTTCATGCCAAGAGGCAACCTACACAAGGTTGGATACTAAAGAGGTATGCATGAGATAGATACTTGTTACCGAGATGGCATTGATGATGAAGTAGATGCGAATTTTGATTATCATCAAAGCTTGACTCCAATAATCATATGGTGAGAACACCTTCCTTATGAGTGAGGCAAGCATCCAATGCATCTCCATTGTACCTAAAATAAAATTCAAGCACAAAATGGTTCCCAAACTCATTGGGTCCCATAGTAGTTAGATAAACTACAATATATAGGACACACTCCACATAAATATGTGTATATAGATATGAAATTGAATTTCATGCACATCTTAGCCGATTTAGGATTCGGTGGAGCATACCCTATATATTGGATCAAGAAGGACTAGCATGCCATAACATATATACTAGTAAATATGCCTGCATAGACTTACACGAACCAAACGAGATACAATTTGGACAAAAACACCAAGTAAACCAAGAAGAGTGCACACAAAGGTGTGACACAAAAAGGTTGTCCAAATTATATCAAAATCCAAATCAACACATGATTGAAAGGAAACCAATTGAAAATAAGATACCACTAGGAGAAAAGATACCAAGAAGAGGATAATACTTGACTGGAATCAAGTAAAGTAGAATAAAGCAAAAAGGTATCAAAACTCCCACAATAAATATCAATTGAAACAAATATCTATGGAGGAGATATTAAATCCTAATTAATACCAATTGAAGGTACCAAAACATAAGATGAAGAAACAAATGCCAATTGAAAGGATCAAATATTGATAGCTAGGATAGTGTTCTAACTAAAAAGGAATGCTCCCCCAGGATTAATGCATTATCTTAGATATTTGCATTTGAATACAAAATGCATGCACAAGGGATCATTACTCTCCATATTTTATTTACAACACTAACCACTACCGATTGAAAAATTATAATCCTTGCAAGAGGCAAAGAAGGCAATAAATAAGGCAATTCACCGCAAGAGCCAATATGAAGATGGTCTACAAAATCCACCACAATTACTAGTATCACTTGTCATGGACAAGGAGTATATAGATAAATTTCTCGGTGGTATATAGGAATGATGTTCAAGACCAAATTCACAACAAACAAGCATATGGCAAGAGATAAGAAATAAAACATAAGAAATAAGAAATATGGTGTTTTATTTCGAAAAAGGTTTGTTGGTAGTTTCAACTATTCGAATCAACCGGCAAAGCCATGGTTAGAATAATATGAAACAAATGGTTTCTCAAATAATATATGGAAATGCATATTAGAGAAAAACCACACCAAGGAAACTCACACAAACAAGAGCCAAAAGATAATCAAAAAGAAAATTGGGACTTGTTCGAGCCAACATGCCACATAGGAATAAGACAATTTACAATATCAAATCTAAGTGGAAAACCTCAAATGTTCACATTTTATATGAGATTGTAATATGCACATAGCTTATTACACCCCCATAATGTGATAATCATTTTATCTAAGCAAGAGGCAAATAAAACCAACTAGAGAAATTAATGAACATTGTAGAATTTGAATTTCTCGTGAATATGACATACCACATAGTGACTAGATAATATTGAAATATCAATACTAGGTGGTGTGCCTCATGTACACACATTTTTAGGTTTGTGAAGTGCAGAAAGCATATCACTCCCCCAAAATGGGATAGTCCATTAATATCTCAAAGAGCCAAATGAAATCCACACAAGATCCAATAAAGCTCAACACACAAGTTACTCATACAAGATACACAACTAACATACACAACCTTGAATAACAAGATAAGTAAGAAAGAAGCATATCACATACAAACACATGCTAGGAACAAAACTAACACAAGCTAGGGAGCAAGCAACTTTCAATGTATATAAATGATTTAGATACAAGTTACCGCAAGGAGGAGCATTGGGTATGAGATAGATATGTGATCATCCAATGGACTTGGCTTGAGGAAATATATCCATGAAGATCCCTTAATTCTTCAAAATTAGCCAAGTCTCCAATGTCCTCCACCACCTATTGATCAAGTTGAAGCTTGTTGGTCCCCAACCAAGTTGGGTCCTAAGAGGTTAGTCACAATAGGCTTGGGAACCCAAATGGTTCTTTTCTTGACACCACTTTGAGTTCCCACATATTTGGCAAACACATTGCCAATTCTATCCTTCCCAAGAGAATAAACATCATCAATTATGATAGGGTTGGATGAGGTACCGTTAGTGCATGAGGAAGCAAAGTGACCCTTTCCACGGCAAAGGTAGCAACATCGACTCTTCTCTTTCTTCTTAATAGGCTCTTCAACTCGAGGAGCATTGACTTGAGTCTTCTTAGGAGGTGGCCATTGTTCAACTCGTGGAGGACCATGAGATTGAACAAGAGGCCGCTTCCCTATTTGCTTCTCAATAAGAGGCTTCTTCTTCATTGGGCAATCCCTAACATTGTGCCCATCTAGCTTGAACTTGAAGCAAATGATCTTGGCCAGATTCTTGACTTGTGCTTGGCCCTTTTTCTTCTTCTCAACCTTGGACTTGATCTCGTTGTTGGAGTTGAATCCAAGTCCACTCTTGTCATTTGGGGATTGTTGCAAACTCAACATGTTGTTAAGTGCACTCTTCCCTTCATGACGCTTTTCCAAGCCTTTCTTCATAGAAGTGGCTTGGGCCTTGAGCTCTCCTCTTTTCTCTACATGGTTAGTGACAACACACGTACTAGAGGAGGTAGATGCATCATTGTTAGAGCAATAAGGAAAAGAAAGTAATTCATCACAAGATGTGCCAACATTATGAGTGGATGAACTACTAGGACTAGCACATGGCAATATTGCATTTTGAGCTAAAGTTGTGCTACTATCCACATGAGGCTCACAAGATGTTACCTTGGTAGTGATAGCCTCATGAGCTAACTTTAGACTAGCATAGGATGCTAGAAGATCATCATTAGAGCTAGATAGCTTTTTATGACTTTTCTCCAACGTCCTATACTTGCTAGTTAGCAACTCAAGTTGAGCCTTTAGCTCACCATTCCCCTTCAAAATAGATGCTTCACAAGAAATAGAGTTAGTAGCACAAGCATCATTAACATTAGCAGTGGAAGAAGAAAACTTGGCAAGCTCTTCCTTAAAGCTAGCATTTTCCTTTTTCATGACTTTATATTTAGCATGAGCATGGTCACGTTCTTTAATGATTCTAGCAATTATTTCATTATGAGACTCCTCAATAGATTCTAGTTTCTCCTCAAGAGAAGCCTGAGTCTCTTGCTCTTCCTCAAGAGCATCTTCTAACGATGCCTTCTCCATAGCATCATCTCTTTCAATCTTACCCTTTTCTTCAAGGCTTGCTTCCAAAGCCTCAATAGTTTCCCCGTGCTCAACAAGGGTGCTCATGATTTCATGGAGGTTATCACAAGCAATTTTATTCTTTGAAAGAGACTTAAGAATCATTAAACCTTTATCATGAAGGAGAGCATCATTATTTTCCTCATCATCTTTTTCATCATTATTATCATTATCAATACCATTGCTAGAAGAAGATTTAGCCATTAGGCAATGAGAGGTGGATGAAGAGGAACAATTAATTTTGAACTACTCAAGTTCACATCTTGTTGCATAGCAAATTGGGTTTCCTCTACATTATTATTCATGCAAGAGTTAGAGGGAACACAATCATTTTTATCATGGCAACAAGATAAAGCAAGCATATCATAAAGAGATTTATCCAAGCAATTTTTTGATGATATGCAAGGACTATCAACACTAGCATGTAAATCATTTATAGTGCTATGTGTGTTTAGGTCCAAAGATGAATCATTGCAACAAGATAGAGATAAATGATTATCAATAATGAGCTCACTATCAATGTTGCAAAACCTATCACTACTCACCATCACGTTAGTTTGTGGCTTACCACATTTTGGTGAAGTAGACAAAGACGAGAGCTCGTCACGGCCGGAGGTGGAAGGAGAACAATCATCCTCAATATAGTTGGACACTCCATATTTATCTTGAAGCTTGGTCCAAAGCTCATGAGCGTTCCGGATAGGCATGATTGACTCGAAAACTACAACACTCACAAATTTGCAAAACTCATTAGAAGCTAGAGCATCTAGATATAAGTTTTTCTCCTCCTCTAAAGTCGTACTTTCGTAATCCTTTCGAGGAGAAAAACCTATATCTAAGATTCGCTCAATATTTGGGTCCAAGACCCGTAAGTGACTAAGCATATGAGTTTTCCAAACATTAAAATTTGTGCCATTGAAAATAAACATGGGATCGTGCACTAAACCCCTAAACGACATCTTTACTCTCTAGGCGGTAAAGCCAAACAAGAGAGACGAGGCTCTGATACCAATTGAAAGAACAAACGATGTCCCGGATGTCGCCTAGAGGGGGGTGAATAGGCGATTAACATTTTTTCTATTTAAGGCTTGATAATTGCGGAATAAAACTATGTGTTTAAATTAACAAGCCAACAACCTAAAATACTAGGTTCACCTATGTGCACCAACAACTTATGCTAAGTAATACAAGCAACAAGGTGATAGCAAGATATGTACTTCAAGCACGAAGGCTATCACAATGTAAATTGCATAAGAAAAAGGCTCGGGTATAGAGATAACCGAGAAACACAGAGACGAGGATGTATTCCTGAGTTCCTCCTTGTTAAGGGAGTACGTCTCGTTGGAGGGGTGTGAGCACTGGCGGAGCTTAGTAGGGGCCGACCTGGGCCATGGCCCGCCAAGGTTTTTAGCTTGTTTACACTTTACTACTACGCATCAGAGGCCAGCCAAGCCGAACGTCCTTCTACTGCCTCGCCTCAATGATTTCCACAGGCGCACGACTTGTTCAGACAGATGCGAAACCGACCAGCTACAGATGCGCCTCTGCCTCACTTCTAGGTTTAAAAATTTAGGGATGAACTGGAGGAAAGCGGGGGAGGCGCAGAGCAGGGCAGCACAATAGACAGCATCGCTGCGCCGCCGCCCGCAACCAGGAGGTCGCCCACTTCCGCCGCTAGCAGCAAGGGGGTCGCCTGTCGCGACTGTACACGGCATGGCGCACCTGCCAGCGGGAGCTCTAGCAGCCATCAAACTGAATCTTGTTATGCTTTGTTTTATTTAGAGTAACTTTTGTTTATAAAATATCATATATGTATGATCGACTGAACAAAAGGTATTTTAGGATTGACTAATGCCTAGTTTCCTACTGAAATATGGTTAGAATCTGCAGTTTTTTGTGTTGTGCTTCAGCTAGGCCCACCCAGGATTTTCTCTGAAGCTTCGCCATTGGGTGTGAGCTCGCCACAAGAGGCCTACTCAAGATGACACAAAGGCCTCACCCTATTCTCCGATGAACCGCACCCAAGGTTTTGGTTCACCTTCCACTATCGGAATCCTTCGAGGCGGATTCCGGAGCCCTTTACAACTTTCTTGGGGCACACACCCACAACTCAATTGGGGGCTCCCAAATCATGCCGAAGCTTCACAACTCGAAGTCTTCGCGGCACCTCCAACCGTCTAGGGTACAAAATGCACCCAAGAGGCACAAGCTCTTGGGAACACAATGCACCCAAGAGTAACAAGCTTCTCAACTTTGATCCCACGAATCTTCGTGGAGAGCATAACTCGATGCAACTAATGCAAAAGGCAAGAACACACAAAGTGGTCAAATCCTTCACTCTCAAATTCCAACCAAGCAACAAATGCTTTGGGGGGAATAAGAGAGGAAGAACAAAGAGGATGAACACAAAGCAACCTCAAAATCTAGATCCACTAGGTTCCCCTCACTTAGAGGAGATTTTGATTGGTGGAATGGTAGATCTAGATCTCCTCTCTTGAATCCCTAAATCTGGGAAAGAATAATTGGAGGGATTGAGTGGAATCAAGCTCACAAGTTTTGCAACAATGTAGGAGAGAGGAAATGAGCTGAAAAAAGTGAGCAGCCAGTTTTTGGGGACGAAGGGGGCTATTTATAGCCTCCCCCAAAAACTAGCCGTTGGAGCCTGTCCAGACCGGAGACTCCGGTCTAAGTGGGCCGGAGACTCCGGCCGGGGCCGGAGATTCCGGCCAGGCTCCGGGCACTTCAGGTCATCGGGGCAGGCCGGAGATTCCGGTCCAGAGGGCCGGAGACTCCAGCCAGGCCTGTCGGGGATACGAACCCCGGATATCCCAAAGAGGTCCATTTCTTCCAAAATCCAAGTGCCGCCTGAAGCCAGCCGCCTGAAGCAAGCCGCCTGCACCAACCTGGATGCGGACATCCGGCTGGGCTGGAGCCGGACGCGAACAACCGACAACTCCGTACGGGTGGGCCCGGATCGCGTAACCGCTCCTGGTGAACAGTACTTGTTGTCGGGCATCTCCTGTACCGAATCATGACAACAAGCTCTAGCCGGCTCGAAACCGTAGTGATGTCATAGGGGCAAACATGTAACTTCCCTGTAACCCAGAAACCCTAGCTGCTGCCTATATAAAGCATGTAGGGGCCTCCTGCGGGAGGGGAGGAGAGAGAGACACCTTGGCACCCAGGCACGCATAGAAACATTCCCACGTCGATCTCCATCTTCAACATCCAGCCGGCTAGGACCTCAAGCCGGCTGCCACCGAAACAGCTCAAGGAGCACCATTGTAGCTCGATTTTGTGATCAATCAATAAGAACAAGAAGAGTAGGACGTAGGGGTGTTACCTCCACAAGGAGGGCCCCGAACCTGGGTAACTTGCGTGTGTTCACGTGCTTGTTGCCCAATCCCGCGCGAGCATCCATCGTCGCCTGCCCCGCAATCTTTTCCATCTCTGATGGATATGCCGTGCAACCCACCACGACATTTGGCGCCCACCGTGGGCTCGCGGCGAGCGGAGTCACGTTCTGCGCGGGATCCCGGACTGTAGATGATCGGCGGATCGTCTCCGGCCTCGTGCTCTCCATCGGCTCCATCGGCTGCGTCCTCGACAACACTGGGAGCTTCACCGACGTGGACGTCACCAGCGGAGGCACGGTCGTCACCCCCGGCGGTTTCCACGTCTATGTCGCCGTCGCCGCCAAGGAATACCCGGAGGTGGTCTACTCGAGCTTGGCTCCTTCGATCTTTGACGCCAGCACCTGCAACGACGACTCCGCCTTCGACTACCTCAACTCCGGCGACGCGGACCGCGACAACGCCAAGCTCCGCATCTACGCCGAGGTGCACATGGTCGAGCACGCAGCGGCAGGAGGCTCCGTTGCCGCTATGGTTCATGAAGCTGGCGAACCTTCCCGTTTCCAGCGCAATCTGGAGGCCGACTTCGAGCTGCTAAGCACCCCCATTGCGCCGGGTGCGGATCCAGCCAAGGCGGCAGCTGAACTCGAGAGGATGCGTCAACAGATGTACGACAAGGCTCTTCACCTCGCATCAACGCAGCGCCGACTCAACGCCACGATGCACGAGTACAACACCGTCCACGGCTTCGAGCCGGCAAGGGGCAACACGGAGAAGCTGAATGAAGTCCGACACAAAGGAGGGGATCTCGGCGGTGTCCTGAACCGTGCCGGCCAGCCGCACGAGCATTCGGACATCGTCTTGCCCGAGTACAGCAACCCGGTGCAGAATATGAAGGCTGCGGAGGCGGCCGGAGCAGAACTACCCCATCTCCAAGGCGAGGAGCTACGCCAACAAGCACGCCGAGTCCAGGAGCTTATCGCCGCGGCCAACCGGCAGCAACGCAAAACCGAGATAACGGCGAGCCGGGAACATCATGAGCCGCCTCCAGGCTACGATGCAGCCGGCAAGTCCAGGCAAGGCGCTGAGGCGTCATCCACGAGCCGCGGAAGGGTGAAGGACAAGCAACCACGAGTTCATCGCGAGGGGAGCGCGAGCTCGCATCCTCGCGACCACGGCCGTGACCCGGCTGGACGACGCGAAGACGCCAACCGGAACAGACCGCAAACCGGCCGCAGCGTCAAGGAGCGAGTCGGCCACAAGGTCACCATCAACGAACGCCTAGGGCCGCTGGGACCGGAGACTAGCGACGACGCACGCCACCGTATCGACGTGCTCAAACTGTCAAGCATCATCGAGGAAGAAGACATCGCCGCCCATCGTTGTTTCGGACCCCGCATCCGGAGCGAGCGATTCCCGAAGGGATTCACCCTTCCCAGGGACACACCCAAGTACAATGGCACCGCGAAGCCGGAAGACTGGCTCGCCGACTACGTCACGGCGGTCAACATCGCAGGCGGCATAACGTATGCAGATTTTAGCGTTCCAGCCAAATCCGCATAATAACGATCCTAAAGGACGCCCACCAGGCATAACGTACAGGTCGCAACACACACGTTATGCGGGTGGAATTGTGATAACATTACAATAGTTCTCGACGGAACCCACAAAACAACATATATACAACAACGACTCACCGAGTCAAGAACCAAGATACATTACAAAGATCCAAAATAACAACGGAAGCGGGTAGCGTCCGACTACGGACAAGAAACAAATTGGACTAAGAGTCCTGAAGATAAACGAAGGCACCATATCCCTGCCCAGGCCAAGCCGGAGGGATTCCCAAGCTAACGTCGTCAGACTTCAAACCTGTTGGGCTGCATTGGAATAGCAGCCCCGAAGGGGTCAGTACTAGTAGAAGTACTGGCAAGTAATACTCACAAGATATCAAAGCTGGAATTCCGGGGAATAAGGGTTAGCGATTGAGGCGGCAAGCAGCACTAACAACTTTATAGAGACACACTACAACTTTCGTCTATCAGAGACAAGGTAAGAGAGCGCATAAGAAACCAACTATACTACTCACCAAACAAACCCGCCCTAAAACGACTCCCTCGTATCCTCGACCCACGAGGAAGAAGTCCGGGCACTCACACGGTGGACAAGTTTTATGGGTTATTATTCAAGTAATCTATCTTACTAGTCAAGTTATTATCATCATAAGGTGCAAGTTGTCTATGATCTTTTTAGCCAGCGCATTTCACCAAGTCGTCCATAACCGCGGACACGGCTTTTCGAAAAGATTTCACCCTGCAGGGATGCACCAATGAACCCACACGCATCGAAACACTCGCTTAGAGGTGTACCGGTGGAGCGTTCGACGCAATACTTCCCTTCTCTACAAACAAGTCCAGGGAGCCACCTAGCTAGGACTGATCCACCTTGAGAGTCCGGCCGAAGCTTCGAGGTGGGCCTAACCGTTGCGTGCGCGGCTTCGGGAGGAACACTCATACGATTGCCCTCCGTCCACATTCGATAAATGACCAGGCAGCAAGACCTACTGAAACACCCGAACTACTTGTGGCATCTGGACAGGTTTGAGGATCCGGTAATAGATTGCGGGGAGGCCCATAGAACTCCCACATGTGGTTAGTGCGCTCAGTCTTGGATCAGCGGAAAAGAACTCGGGTCCTAGGCGACACTAGCAGAACAAATCACCACGATTGGCCTTCCGCCGGTGCCTTATCTTTAATTAAGTTATTCCATCGCAACAGAAATTAAAGATTACCATTTTAGTTGAGCCTAGCTATCATATTAGAACAAACTAGAAGAAGAGATAACAGGACTGAAGCAAAGCACCTAAGCATGCACTACGACTCGCAAGGCCAACAAGGTAAACAAGCAACAGGGTAATAGGATGTGGAGGTGTGGCTATATCATGGCTGCAAGGTAAACATGCAAATAGGATCGGGACACAAGCATCGCAACCTAAGGCTAGCAAGGAACAAAAGATAGGACGAGTAAGAGACAGAAGACAAGCAAAGATAGCAAGGGAGTATCACTTGCCTGCAATCTGGTAGAGGTAGCAGAACCTGTCGTTGCTCACATCAACTCATCGTCCTATCCCGAAGAAGCAACAAACACTGGAAGCGCAAAAGATACATTTTACTTCTACGGCAAAAGAACCGGCATGTTGATGACATGATGCATGACAAATTAAAGGTTGCCCAATTTTATTTCCTAACACATGGCAAATCATTTTAAATAGGATCGATGCACAATATAGATGCACCGGACAAATCCCATAATTTATTTGATTTAATTTGACTAAATGGATAAAGGTGCGAGGTTAATTAATGATGCATGATTTTATAAGATATCGCATATATATGGCATATAGGGGTTTAGGGTTGGGGTCACACATCGGAAACGAGGAACTTCGGATTCGGGAGCCACCGTCTTCGGGTCGGAGAGGAAGTAGTCGAAGTAGTCGTTGTAGTCGAAGTAGTCGTTCATCCGGAGTCGAAGTAGTCGAGGTAGTCATACATCCGGGGTCGAAGTAGTCGAAGTAGTCGATGTCGAGGAAGTAGTCGTACTCGGGTCGTCGTCGTGGTAGACCTTGGCGTTCCGGGCTTCGGGGTCATCGGGGTTCCACGGCATCGGGGTACTCGGCATCGGAGAACTCGGCGGGTTCTGGTCGGGGAAGACCTTGTCGTTACGTCCCGGTAGTCGAGGAAGAACTTGTCGTATCGTCATCCGGTCGTCGGGTTCATGGCATCGGAGGCGTCATCGGAGATCTTGCATCGGGGGCGGCTTCACATCGGGAATCATCGGGGAACTGCTTCACGATGGTTCACGACGGGAACAAGAACTCGGTTTACGACGGGAACGTCCGGGAAACTGCATCGGGGAACACATCGGGAAGGCTGCACCGGGGACGGAAACATGTGCGGGAAGGGAGACACGACACGGAGGCGGAAGAGAGCGCACGGGCAGCAGCACGGCAACACCACGGGAAAGGAGCACGGGCACGGACAGGGAGCAGTAGCACGACATCGGGAATAGCAACAGCACAGCAGCACGGGCAGAGCAACGTGGACGAGCATAGAGACGACAGCAGCAACAACTCAGGCACGTCACGGAGATGGCAAAGGGCATGAAGCCGGAGGCGAACGTCCCCAACGGGAGGCGAGGATGAGGCAGAAACGGGCCGCAGCAAGGAGACGCGCGATGGAGCTTGAGATGGAGGAGGACGTCCACCAGGCAGGGAGCCGAGGCGGACGAGGCTGGCCGCGGGAAGGAGCTCGGGCGCTGGCTCGCGGCTTAGGGAGGAGAGGACGGGGTCGGCCGAGAGGACGAGCGCGGGACGGTGGCGGAGGCAGGCCAGGAGGCGTGCGGGCGGAGCGGCTCGCGAGGGCAGCACTGCGGGGCAGCGATGGGGATGGGGAGGCGCGACCAGGGCGAGCTCGGGGAGGAGCTGGGGCGGCGCAGGAAAGGGAGAGGTGCCAGAGCTTGGCCGGGGCGGCCAGGAGGTGCAAGAGAGGCGAAGGACGAGCAGACCGGGGCGTGGCAGAACGGGGCGGCGATGCGGGCGTCGAGCTCTGGCGCGGCACGGACGGTGGGGCGAGGACCAGAGGAGGAAGCGGTGGAGGGGATCGAGCTGGGGAAAGCACGCTGGAAGAAGGAGGATGCGGGGAAGGAAGGAAAGAGGAGAGGTGCGGGATGGGGAAAAAAATAAGGAAAAGGGAAAGGAATAAAAAAAAGGAAAAAAAAGGAAAGGAAGGGGGAAATGGAAAGAAAGGAGGGGTGGAAGGGCGGATCCGCGAAACGACAATAACGGAGGAGGGTGGCTGCAAAAACCCAGGGGGTGGGAAAACAAAACTGCCAGGGGGAAACCCTAGGGTTTGGGGTTAGATGGGCTTGGGCCGGATTTTGGGCTACTCTCTCGCTCGCTCAAAATTATTTTTCTTTTGCAAATTAGTTTGGCAAATAATTTTAGAAAAACGGAGGCGACCGTCTCGATAAAAAATATTTTCCGACAATTTTAGAAAAATAAAATAGGGTTTAATAAAAATAATTTTTGCGGACAAAAACATGCGATGCGATGATGCTGATGTCATGATGATGCAAAAAAGAAAAACAAGCAAAATCTAATTTGGGGAAAACCCCGGGGCATTACAACCGACACCACTAACAAGGGATCTCGCCCCGAGATCCACGCTACCGTCGGGGGGAAGAAGAACAAGGTAAACTATCGAATCTTCGAGCATCATGTTGATCTTCTCGACACCACTAACAAGAGGTTCTTGCTCACGGCGATGGCGATGTCCGTCTTTCGAGATGCGTCCAAAGATCGAACCTATTAGGTAAAAGGCAAAAGATCGTCCACCCACGGAGATGCTATGACCGGGAAGATAGATAAGAGAGAGGTTTTAAATCACACAAGGTAAGAGGGAAATAGAATAGAGATAAGGAATAAACAAGAATCCTATTGAGATATTTTCAAATAACTTTTAGTAAAATAGTTTTGGACACTCTACAAACAACGACCATTAGTTAGGGTATCCTACAGGCAGACTGGACCGAGGGGTATCGAAAACTAGAGCTCTGATACCACTTTGTAACGCCCCAAGATCGGTACTATGCAGATTTTAGCGTTCCAGCCAAATCCGCATAATAACGATCCTAAAGGACGCCCACCAGGCATAACGTACAGGTCGCAACACACACGTTATGCGGGTGGAATTGTGATAACATTAAAATAGTTCTCGACGGAACCCACAAAACAACATATATACAACAACGACTCACCGAGTCAAGAACCAATATACATTACAAAGATCCAAAATAACAACGGAAGCGGGTAGCGTCCGACTACGGACAAGAAACAAATTGGACTAAGAGTCCTGAAGATAAACGAAGGCACCATATCCCTGCCAGGCCAAGCCGGAGGGATTCCCAAGCTAACGTCGTCAGACTTCAAACCTGTTGGGCTGCATTGGAATAGCAGCCCCGAAGGGGTCAGTACTAGTAGAAGTACTGGCAAGTAATACTCACAAGATATCAAAGCTGGAATTCCGGGGAATAAGGGTTAGCGATTGAGGCGGCAAGCAGCACTAACAACTTATAGAGACACACTACAACTTTCGTCTATCAGAGACAAGGTAAGAGAGCGCATAAGAAACCAACTATACTACTCACCAAACAAACCCGCCCTAAAACGACTCCCTCGTATCCTCGACCCACGAGGAAGAAGTCCGGGCACTCACACGGTGGACAAGTTTTATGGGTTATTATTCAAGTAATCTATCTTACTAGTCAAGTTATTATCATCATAAGGTGCAAGTTGTCTATGATCTTTTTAGCCAGCGCATTTCACCAAGTCGTCCATAACCGCGGACACGGCTTTTCGAAAAGATTTCACCCTGCAGGGATGCACCAATGAACCCACACGCATCGAAACACTCGCTTAGAGGTGTACCGGTGGAGCGTTCGATGCAATACTTCCCTTCTCTACAAACAAGTCCAGGGAGCCACCTAGCTAGGACTGATCCACCTTGAGAGTCCGGCCGAAGCTTCGAGGTGGGCCTAACCGTTGCGTGCGCGGCTTCGGGAGGAACACTCATATGATTGCCCTCCGTCCACATTCGATAAACGACCAGGCAGCAAGACCTACTGAAACACCCGAACTACTTGTGGCATCTGGACAGGTTTGAGGATCCGGTAATAGATTGCGGGGAGGCCCATAGAACTCCCACATGTGGTTAGTGCGCTCAGTCTTGGATCAGCGGAAAAGAACTCGGGTCCTAGGCGACACTAGCAGAACAAATCACCACGATTGGCCTTCCGCCGGTGCCTTATCTTTAATTAAGTTATTCCATCGCAACAGAAATTAAAGATTACCATTTTAGTTGAGCCTAGCTATCATATTAGAACAAACTAGAAGAAGAGATAACAGGACTGAAGCAAAGCACCTAAGCATGCACTACGACTCGCAAGGCCAACAAGGTAAACAAGCAACAGGGTAATAGGATGTGGAGGTGTGGCTATATCATGGCTGCAAGGTAAACATGCAAATAGGATCGGGACACAAGCATCGCAACCTAAGGCTAGCAAGGAACAAAAGATAGGACGAGTAAGAGACAGAAGACAAGCAAAGATAGCAAGGGAGTATCACTTGCCTGCAATCTGGTAGAGGTAGCAGAACCTGTCGTTGCTCACATCAACTCATCGTCCTATCCCGAAGAAGCAACAAACACTGGAAGCGCAAAAGATACATTTTACTTCTACGGCAAAAGAACCGGCATGTTGATGACATGATGCATGACAAATTAAAGGTTGCCCAATTTTATTTCCTAACACATGGCAAATCATTTTAAATAGGATCGATGCACAATATAGATGCACCGGACAAATCCCATAATTTATTCGATTTAATTTGACTAAATGGATAAAGGTGCGAGGTTAATTAATGATGCATGATTTTATAAGATATCGCATATATATGGCATATAGGGGTTTAGGGTTGGGGTCACACATCGGAAACGAGGAACTTCGGATTCGGGAGCCACCGTCTTCGGGTCGGAGAGGAAGTAGTCGAAGTAGTCGTTGTAGTCGAAGTAGTCGTTCATCCGGAGTCGAAGTAGTCGAGGTAGTCATACATCCGGGGTCGAAGTAGTCGAAGTAGTCGATGTCGAGGAAGTAGTCGTACTCGGGTCGTCGTCGTGGTAGACCTTGGCGTTCCGGCTTCGGGGTCATCGGGGTTCCACGGCACTCGGCATCGGAGAACTCGGCGGGTTCTGGTCGGGGAAGACCTTGTCGTTACGTCCCGGTAGTCGAGGAAGAACTTGTCGTATCGTCATCCGGTCGTCGGGTTCATGGCATCGGAGGCGTCATCGGAGATCTTGCATCGGGGGCGGCTTCACATCGGGAATCATCGGGGAACTGCTTCACGATGGTTCACGACGGGAACAAGAACTCGGTTTACGACGGGAACGTCCGGGAAACTGCATCGGGAACACATCGGGAAGGCTGCACCGGGGACGGAAACATGTGCGGGAAGGGAGACACGACACGGAGGCGGAAGAGAGCGCACGGGCAGCAGCACGGCAACACCACGGGAAAGGAGCACGGGCACGGACAGGGAGCAGTAGCACGACATCGGGAATAGCAACAGCACAGCAGCACGGGCAGAGCAACGTGGACGAGCATAGAGACGACAGCAGCAACAACTCAGGCACGTCACGGAGATGGCAAAGGGCATGAAGCCGGAGGCGAACGTCCTCAACGGGAGGCGAGGATGAGGCAGAGAACGGGCCGCAGCAAGGAGACGCGCGATGGAGCTTGAGATGGAGGAGGACGTCCACCAGGCAGGGAGCCGAGGCGGACGAGGCTGGCCGCGGGAAGGAGCTCGGGTGCTGGCTCGCGGCTTAGGGAGGAGAGGACGGGGTCGGCCGAGAGGACGAGCGCGGGACGGTGGCGGAGGCAGGCCAGGAGGCGTGCGGGCGGAGCGGCTCGCGAGGGCAGCACTGCGGGGCAGCGATGGGGATGGGGAGGCGCGACCAGGGCGAGCTCGGGGAGGAGCTGGGGCGGCGCAGGAAAGGGAGAGGTGCCAGAGCTTGGCCGGGGCGGCCAGGAGGTACAAGAGAGGCGAAGGACGAGCAGACCGGGGCGTGGCAGAACGGGGCGGCGATGCGGGCGTCGAGCTCTGGCGCGGCACGGACGGTGGGGCGAGGACCAGAGGAGGAAGCGGTGGAGGGGATCGAGCTGGGGAAAGCACGCTGGAAGAAGGAGGATGCGGGGAAGGAAGGAAAGAGGAGAGGTGCGGGATGGGGAAAAAATAAGGAAAGGGGAAAGGAATAAAAAGAAAAGGAAAAAAAAAGGAAAGGAAGGGGGAAATGGAAAGAAAGGAGGGGTGGAAGGGCGGATCCGCGAAACGACAATAACGGAGGAGGGTGGCTGCAAAAACCCAGGGGGTGGGAAAACAAAACTGCCAGGGGGAAACCCTAGGGTTTGGGGTTAGATGGGCTTGGGCCGGATTTTGGGCTACTCTCTCGCTCGCTCAAAATTATTTTTCTTTTGCAAATTAGTTTGGCAAATAATTTTAGAAAAACGGAGGCGACCGTCTCGATAAAAAATATTTTCCGACAATTTTAGAAAAATAAAATAGGGTTTAATAAAAATAATTTTTGCGGACAAAAACATGCGATGCGATGATGCTGATGTCATGATGATGCAAAAAAGAAAAACAAGCAAAATCTAATTTGGGGAAAACCCCGGGGCATTACAACAGACGACCGCGTCGAGTCCAAGGTCGTCGCCACGACCGAGGGAAGACCGGCTGGAGGCTTCGATAACCGTCGCATGAGGACCAGCAATGACATGCGCCGGATGAGGGCGAGGAACAACTACGACTACCTGCTCGATCAACCGTGCCGGAACCATGGCGACCGGCCGGCGAACCACACTGTCAGGCAATGCACCCTCGGCCGCCCAAGGCCACCACCATACGAGCGGCGAAACCCGCCTCTGCCTCGGGATGAAGCCGGACGGGATGATCGAGGACGCGACGACAGACGACGCGAAGACAGGAATCACGATGATCGCCAACGCGAAGAACAGAGGAGGGAACGCCTTCCATCTCCGCCTCCAAGGGGTCCAGACGGCTACCAGAATCCGGATGCCGCCTACATCGTGTTCGTCAGCGAGCGCGACGACAAGCGAAGCCGGCGCGAGCGATTCAAGGAGGTGAACACGGTGGTTCCACCTATCCCCCAGTACCTCAGCTGGTCGCAGGAACCAATCACGTGGGACCGCCGCGACCATCCGGAGCTGATGCCCAACCCAGGCGGCTATGCTCTAGTCCTAGAGCCCATGATCATCTCCACCAAGCGCGCCTGCACCTTCTCACGTGTCCTCATCGACGGGGGCAGCAGCATCAACATCCTCTACCGCGACACGCTGGAGAAGCTGGGCGTCTCCGAGTCCAGCTTGACTCCGAGCCGGACGGTCTTCCACGGCATCGTGCCGGGGCGAGCCGGCTCATCTATGGGCCTCATCCGGCTGGACGTCCTATTCGGCACCAAGGACAACCACCGCCGCGAGACCGTCTCCTTCGAGGTGGTCAACCACTCCAGCGCCTACCACGCCATCCTCGGGCGGCCGGCGCTAGCCAAATTCATGGCGGTACCCCACTACGCCTACCTCAAGATGAAGCTACCAGGCCCACGCGGGATCATTACCGTCGCTGGAGACTACAAACGCTCCATCGCCTGTGCTTCCGATAGCGCAAAGGTGGCCGAGACCATGGTCTGCAATGAGGAGATGAAGCAATTCAAGTGCAAGGCCAACGAGGAAAAGCTGGAGATTCCGGAGTCGGCCAAGCCGGCTGGCGAGTCGAACTTCCAGGCGGCGCGAGACACAAAGAAGATCTACTTCGACGACACCGACAAGTCCAAGTTCGTCACCGTGGGGGCGAGCCTGGACCCTAAATAGGAAAGCGCGCTCGTCGAGTTCCTCCGTGGGAACCGGGACATCTTCGCATGGTCCCCTAAGGACATGCCGGGTGTACCGAGGGAACTCGCCGAGCATTCTCTACACGTCCGTCCAGACGCCAAGCCAGTGAAGCAATCCCTGCGTCGCTTCACAGAAGGAAGAAGACAGTTGATAGGAGAAGAGATAGCGCGGCTACTTGCAGCCGGATTCATCAAGGAAGTACAACACACGGAGTGGCTAGCCAATCCGGTGATGGTGGAAAAGAAGAACAAGAAATGGCGGATGTGTGTCGACTACACCCACCTCAACAAGGCCTGCCCCAAGGACCCCTTCGCACTGCCACGAATCGACCAAGTGATCGACTCCACGGCCGGCTGTGACCTTCTCTCCCTCCTCGACGCCTACTCCGGCTACCACCAAATTCCGCTGAACCCGGACGACCAACTGAAGACCGCCTTCATCACCCCCTAAGGCCCGTACTGCTACACCACCATGCCGTTCGGCCTGAAGAACGCGGGAGCAACGTACCAGCGCTGCATGCAGAAATGCTTGCACGACCAAATCGGTCGCAACGCGCACGCTTATGTCGACGACGTCGTCATCAAGACCAAGGAGAAGCACACCCTCCTCGCCAACCTCAAAGAAACCTTCGACAACCTACGCCACTTCCAAATGAAGCTCAACCCGGAGAAGTGCGTGTTCGGCGTTCCAGCCGGACAGCTACTCGGCTACCTCGTGTCGGCGCGAGGAATCGAGGCCAACCCGGAGAAAATCGCCGCCATCGACAACATGCGACAACCGAGAAGCGACAAGGACATCCAAAAGTTCACGGGCTGTCTTGCATCCCTCAGCCGCTTCATCAGCCGGCTCGGCGAGAAGGCTCTCCCGCTCTACCATTTACTGAAGAAGACCGACAAGTTCGTCTGGAGCGACGCGGCAGACGCCGCCTTCAAGGAACTCAAGCGTGCGATGGCCACCGCCCCGGTCTTAGCACCCCCGACTCCGAAGGAGCCCATGCTTATGTACATCGCCGCCTCCAATCGAGTCGTCAGCGTCGTCCTGGTGGTGGAACGAGAGGAAGCCGGCAAGCAGCGGCCGGTTCAGCGTCCAGTATATTACCTCAGCGAGGTGCTTTCTCAATCGAAGCAAAATTACCCACACTACCAGAAGCTCGTATACGGTGTGTACATGGCAACGAAGAAGCTGAAGCATTACTTTCAAGAGCATCCGATCAAAGTGATAAGCGACGCACCGCTTGCCGAGATCATAGGCAACAAGGACGCAACCGGCAGAGTTGCGAAATGGGCGATCAACCTGACGGCGCACGGAGTCGAATACGACAAGAGAACAGCGGTCAAGTCACAGGAGCTGGCTGACTTTCTAGCCGACTGGACGGAGACGGACCACACTCCACCGCCACCGGACTCCGGCGAACATTGGCTCATGCATTTCGATGGTTCCAAAAGATACTGGGGACTCGGTGCCGGAGTCGTCCTCACCTCACCCAAGGGGGGCCGACTCGAATACGTGCTACAGATCCACTTCACGGCGTCCAACAATGTAGCTGAATATGAAGCTCTCGCGCACGGCCTCAAACTCGCCAAGGCCATGAACATCAAGCGGATCCTCTGCTACGGCGACTCCGACTTGGTGGTCCAGCAGACCACTGGTCATTGGGATGCCAAGGACCCCAACATGGCCGCCTACCGCTTCTTCGTCCAGCAGCTCGCGGGATGCTTCGAAGGGTGCGAATTCCACCACATCCACCGCTCCAACAACGAGGCGGCCGACACCCTGGCGAACATTGGCTCCCTCCGCGAGGAAATCCCACCCGGCGTCGCCCTCGAGAAGCTCTACAAACCATCCATCACGCCGTGTCCCGGCTCCGATTCCATCCGGATGCCGCCGGGCGCGGAGTCGGCTGGACCGGCTCCAGGCGAGACGGAATCCGTCGAAGTCCTCGTCATCGAAGAAGCTCCGCCATGGACCCAACCCTTCCTCGCTTACCTCGCCAACAACGAGCTCCCGGCGGACGAGCTCACCGCCGAGCAAATCAAACGCCGAGCAAGTGCGTACACCATCATCAACAACGAGTTGTACAAGCGCAGTGTCTCGGAGATATTCCAGTGCTGTTTGAGCCAAGAAGAAGGAATCAAGATACTCAAAGAAATCCATCAAGGCGAATGCGGTCATCACGCATCCTCAAGGGCAATTGTGGCTAAGGCATTCAGACACGGGTTCTACTGGCCGACTGCGCTGGCGGACGCAAACCAGCTGGTCCGGCTCTGCAATGGCTGCCAACGATTTGCAACGCAGAAGCACACTCCGGCTTCAGCACTCAAGACAATTCCCATCACTTGGCCGTTTGCCATCTGGGGGCTTGACATGGTCGGTCCGCTAAGAAGATCCAGTGGAGGCATGACACACCTGCTGGTAGCAGTCGACAAGTTCACGAAATGGATTGAAGCCAAGCCGATCAAGAAGCTGGATGGGCCAACAGCAGTCAAGTTCTTCAAGAGCATTATCTACCGCTTCGGCTACCCTAACAGCATCATCACGGATAACGGGTCGAACTTCGTCAAGGGAGAATTCGCCAAGTTCTGCGGCAGGACCGGCATCCGGCTCGACGTGGCCTCCGTCGCACACCCGCAGTCGAATGGTCAAGTCGAGCGAGCAAACGGCCTAATCCTATCCGGCATCAAACCGCGGTTGCTCGAACCGCTTGAGCGAGCAGCCGGCGCGTGGGAAGAAGAACTGCCCTCCGTCCTCTGGAGCCTAAGGACAACACCGAATCGCTCAACCGGCTTCACCCCCTTCTTCCTCGTCCATGGGGCTGAAGCCATCATGCCAACTGACATCGAGCACGACGCGCCCCGGATTGTGCTGTACACGGAAGCACAAGCTAAGCAAGCCTACGAGGATGGAATGGACCTGCTTGAGGAAGCACGCCAGATCGCCGAGTCAAGGTCGGCGTTGTACCAGCAACAACTACGCAACTACCACAGTCGGCGCGTCAAGCATGTCCGTTTTCGCGAAGGCGACCTCGTGCTTCGGCTCATCCAGGATACCAAAAACATGCACAAGCTTTCATCACCCTGGGAAGGACCATTCATCGTCAGCAAAGCGCTCATCAACGACGCATACTACTTGATCGACGCCCGCGAGCACAAGAAGGACACGATGGACAAGGAAGGCGACGAAACGGAAAGGCCATGGAACGCGTCGCTCTTGCGTCGATTCTACACTTGAGAAAGAGCCATGTATGTATCACCCATGCTATCAATAAAGGAATGAGAATGATGAGCACACGAGCAGTTTTTCGCAACTTTTTCCGCATTTCCTTTCCGGTTCTTCCGGCAGCCGGCAAGCTTGCCTTTAGCGGCCGTGTAGCGTGACTAACCCCTAAACGGTTAACTCTTCGAATCCGGTTAAGGCCGGCAAGAGAATAAGCTGGAGGGGGCCAACAACATGAAAAACGCACAAAGGGAAGTAATGCCGGTTGGAAAAATGCTCTTCTATAAACTCGGCCAAGCCGGCAGTCGGCAACCGCTTCTCCTATTACGGACGATTAACTACACAACGCTAAACGGCTAACTCTTCGAATCCGGTTAAGGCCGGCAAGAGAATAAGCTGGAGGCCGACTGTATGCGAAAGACGTAAGAAACAGAAATCGTTGCCGGCTGAAAAAACTCTGGCCCAACAAACCGGATCCTAACGTTGTAGTAGTGTGCATGATCCCGCTGGACGGTGAAGTGCACACGAACAACGGCGGGAAAGGCTACAGGCGAGAGCGAAGCTAACTAAAGCAAAGTAAAAATGCTCTCCATGATTGAAAGAACAGGCTGACCACTTCGTTTCATTTCACGCATGATAATGCCGCCAACCGGCTTCGAGAGTTCAAGCCGGACACAAGCATGACGAGCAGGAAATTATAACTGCGTGCAAGTAAACAAGTACAGGAACAGAAGCGAGTGGCATTCAACATCAAGGGTAAAACCTTACAGACGGAAGATGAACAACAAAACAAAAGAGGGAAGTCCACAGGCGGACTTTCCCCGTGCAACTACAAGGCCAAGCTGGCGAAGGGTCCCCTAGGCGGCATCCGTCGGCTTCCCAGCTCCACCTTTCTTCTTGCCGACCCAGGGCTTGAGGCAGAGGGTGCCGTCGAACACCTTTCACATAGAAGATGCCTCGGTCGCGCCGAAGACGGAAGCAGAGGATGAAGCCGGCTTCAAGCTCGTAGAAGTCAGCAAACTCGTCCCATCCCCTGACGAACTCCACCTTGTTGACAACAGCGTCACCCTCCAACTGGGAGGTGAACCGCACAGTTGCATTCCAGGGGCCCTGGGTAGCACCCTCGCGGAAAAGCTTGAACATGAAGTGGCCAACGCCCGGCAGCGTGTCGGCGAAGGCATCAGGAAGCCTCTGCACCGGCCCAATAACCGGCGGGTGTAGAATCATGAGAAACTCTTCAATGGGGAACACGTCCCATCCCAGGCGCCAGGGATTCTCAAGGGAATCAGAAGAGGCGGAAGACAACTCCGCGCTGTCTTCCTCGCTGTCAATGGCAGCAGAGGGAGCATACTTGGGAATAGGATCAAAACCCGGAGGAGGAAGAACAGGAGTGACCTCATCCTCGCTTGACGAATCATGAAGAACAAGAAGATTTTTGCTGCGACCAACGCCACCGCTAACGCCGCCACCGGCGGCACCCGCCTTCTTCGAGCTAATGCGGCCGCCGCCTTTACCGCGGCCAGCGCTGCTACCAGCAGCAACGGTGGCGATCGCCTTTCCTCGTCCCCGTCCGCCCTTCTTAGGAGGACGGCCGCGAGGACGTTTCGCCGGAGGCGCAGCGGCGGCCTCCTCAGGAGCAACGTCCACAAGCTCGGACTTCACCATGGCGAACCTGCGAAGGAACAAGAGGAAGAAGACGAAAGGGGAGCAAGGAAGCACAAGTGAGGAAGAAGAAAGGAAACTGCCAGGATTTATAACAGAAGTAGGGGACAACGTGGGAGACCCAACCGTCACCCACGATCCCACGGTCTACACGTAGCAGCGAGACGCAGATGATGGAAATCCTCAGTAACTGCAACCGGGTCCACGCACAGAAGCCAAGGAGCCAAGCGCAAGCCGGCGTAAAATTCTCGGGGGCTGCGCAGCCGGCAAGCCGGTTCCGCAGACCCGGATGTATATCTACAACACCCCGAGTCATGGACTCGGGGGCTGCCAAGCCGTCAGCCGGCATAAAATTCCCGGGGGCTGCGCAGCCGGCAAGCCGGTTCCGCAGACCCGGATGTATATCTACAACACCCCGAGTCATGGACTCGGGGGCTGCCAAGCCGTCAGCCGGCGTAAAATTCCCGGGGGCTGCGCAGCCGGCAAGCCGGTTCCGCAGACCCGGATGTATATTTACAACACCCCGAGTCACGGACTCGGGGGCTGCCAAGCCGTCAGCCGGCATAAAATACCCGGAGGCTGCGCACCCGCCAAGTCGGCTGCCCAGACCCGGACGCATATCTATATCACCCCGAGTCACGGACTCGGGGGCTGCCAAGCCGTCAGCCGGCACAAAAAACCCGGGGGCTGCGCACCCGCCAAGTCGGCCGCCCAGACCCGGACGCAAATCCATATCACCCCGAGTCACGGACTCGGGGGCTGCACGACATAACGACGGCGGAAGAAAAACGGAAGACAAACAAAGGACGTGAAATTTCGACCCGGCTAGATGCTCAAGCCGGCCCAAAATTCGGGGGCTAGGCATGATGATTATCGTCACCAAAACGAGCACGAATTCGGGCACAAGGACCCAGCAATCACAGAGAAAATGGCACTCATGATAACAGTCTACGGCAGGAAGTAGAATAGCGAATTTTTACAAGGCAATCTTCAAGAGTGCCCTAAATAACAAGGTGAATAATGCGGCAGGACAGTTGATAGTACAGAACGACAGCTACACCCGGCATTCCGGGGAAACAAGCAAATCAGACGGTAGTGGCATCGGTGGCAGCGGCGGCGTCGCCGGCTCCAGTATCTACAGCTGGCTGCGGCGCCGAAGACGGTTCAGCAGGCACAAGCTTCGTCAAGTCTACCGCCTCGGCCACTCGCCCTGAGGCTATGGCGATTTCCGGACGCAGGCTCGCGAGGGATGTTCCAGTGCGGAAGCCATCCAACAGCCTGCTCATCTGCACGCCAGGATACCATGACTTCACCAACGCCAGTGCCATGTCGGTGCCTCCGCGCGCCGCCATCTCCACCTGCTCGTTGATGCCAACTGGTGCCCCTTCAAGCCGGGTGGACAAATCATGGAGAGCAGCTGGCAAGGGAGCATCCGGCCACAGGTTCTCAAGCACGCCGCCGGCCGCTTCTTTCAACCGATTGAACTCCTGGCCGAATCGAAGAAGACGGGAGACGGCTGTCGGAGTAGACCCAGCGGCAGCATCGGAGGACTCCGGTCGGGAATGAGCCCAGGCAGCATATCTTTGGATTTGCGCGTCTACCTCGGGATAGAGGCCTGCATTTCAAACTGGTGAGAACAAGTAGAAGACCCCAAGCCAGAAGTTAAGGGAGGGGAGACCCAGCTTACCAAGGATGAGTTCGTTCACGCGCCCAACCTCCTCGACCAGGCCGCTCACCAACCGCGCATGCTCAACCTCATGCGTTTTGGTCGTCTGGACAATCAGGTCATTGCGCTCGACGGACTCCTTCAGCTGCGACCGCAGAACATCCGCATTATCGCGGAGTGACTCGATTCGACGCTCAGCTTCCTGCAACCTCTTCTCTCCCTCGCCCAGCCGGATGACCTCCAGGAGGCGCTCCTCCGACATCTTCTCCGCCGCCTGGAGATTGGCCTGGACCAACGCTAGGGCGGCGTCCTTCTCCTTCAGCTGTTTCTCCAAGCCAGCGCGGGAGGCGGAGTCGCCTGAGGGGACGAGTCGTCGTCAGGCTAGGCCATGCAAGGAAAAGTACAAGAAACCAAGACGGAGGAGGCGAGCGAGAAAAGAAACCAAACCTCTAGCCGCCTCAAGCTCTCGCTTGAGCAATGCCGCCTCCTTGGCCGCCTCGGCGAAGCCTTGCTCTATGGAGGAGCGGAGTAACGTTATGTTGGTCAAGTTCTCCTTGGCCGTCTGCTCCGCCAGCGCGGCAAGGGGAATCCTCCCTGATGCGTCGGGCAGAGACGGTACCGGCCCAGAATATGGCGGGGAAGACACCAAGATCGAATGGCGAGGACCAGGGAGCGAAGCCGTCGCCCCCTCAATGGCCTTGTCCTTGGCCGTTTCGACCACCGCTGAGGAAGGAGTGGGGAAGGCGAGATGTCCGGCCCCGGCGCCGGGCCGGAGGACTATCTGGAAGGCGTCAGCCGACGCCTCAGCGCCACTTGCTGAAACTGGAGGGTCGGAGTCGACCACGGGGGGAGCTGCATTAGCTGACACCGGGTCAACCGGTTCCGCATCCGCCGTCACCACCGCCGCCTCTGAAGGCGGATCAGCCGCCTGCGCCACAGGGGTCTCGGTGGCAAGCACCAGGGCCGATTCCGCCACCGCGATGGGCGCCGTCTCCGCTATTGGAAGCGGCGCTCTACAAAGCGAGGAAAGCGTCACCACCAAGTACAAGTCGCAGGAATTCTACCACAAGACAAAGACTTACCCGTCACAGGAGCCCAGAACCCTGGGTGTCCTCCTCTTCAAGCGCTTCGGCGGGAGAGATGGCACATCGTCGGACAGGCGCTTCACGCCACTGGAGGGCACCTTGCCGCCCTTCACTGGGACAGCAGAGTCTTCAATTGGCCGCTCCGCGTGGGCCGGCACTACCCCAACCTCAGCGCCGGCCTCCACGGTCTTGCGGACATCCGCGCCCGCTCCCGCCTTCTCCTCAGCCGCCTTGGCAGCCGCCAGTTGCCTCGCGGCCGCCTTGGCGTCCATTTCCGCCCGGATCGAATCCGCCTGCGCCAGCTCCGCATAAATAGCTTTTTCCATGTCTTCAATGCCCGAGTCATAACCAAGATCAACAGGAGGAGAAAAATTAACCACCTGGGCGTTGGTCCCGTCAGCGGCAGGTTCCACCCTCTCCACGTCCGCCGCCTTCGTCCTCTCCTCATCCTCCTTCGAGGCCAGCAGCTGTTCCACAGTCAGACCAGTGTCAGACGCCTCCAAGGCCAAAACCGCCTGCGTCGTTTGAGCATAAAACTCCCTCTCCAAATCACCCGGGTTCAAATCATAAATAAAATCACCACCAGGGACGTGACCAGTCACCTCATTGTCGGCCCCACCAGTCGGAGCGCCCGCATCCTCTGCCATCCTGGCGTCAACCTCGGCCCTAACCTCGTCCACAATCTCGTCCGCCCGGGCCTCCGCCGTTTCCCCGCGGGCATCAAACCGGCCGTAGTGGGCCGGGACGACGTGGAAGCCAGCTTCTTGGCGGGCAGCACGCCCCGCTTCTCGAACGCGCCCTTCCGCTTGTGCGGCGCGGCGTTCGCGTCGGCATCGGCTGCCGACTTCGACCGTCTCTCCCTCATGGCCCGCGGAGGGAGGGTCGCTTTCCCCTTCCGTGCCGCCGCCTCCAACTTCTTGGTCCTGCTGGCGGACGGCGCCGATTTGGAGGCTGGCACGGAAGAAGAACCCTCTGAGTCCGGCTCGGAACCGCTGGAGAGATCTACTACCATGCACTCGACACCGTCAGCTTGCCCGGCGGTGTCGAGCTCAGAAGGCTTACCGCGGGATGACGAAACCGGAGGCGGAGCAGCGCGCTCGAGGTCCTCATCCCTGTAGGCTGCCGAATCGGAGCCGGAGTCGGCAGGGGGGATAGGGCTCGTTGCGGTGTGGGCGGCATCGTCATCGCCTCCTCCATCTTCACCGGCATCGGCGCCTCCACCGGACGACTCGGTGGTGTCGCCGCGCGCATCCGAGCCGGCACGGGCGCCGCCGCCCGGTTCATCATCGGCGGTGGCGTCAGTTTCTCCTCCCGCCTGTTCGTCGGCGGAATCCTCCTCCAGCAAGGCCGTCAGCGCCTTGGTGAAGGGACCACTGACATCGGGCTCGAAGACGACTTCGAAATCCTCCACCCTCTGAAGCTCGCAAAGCTGCACAGAAGCCGACTGGGTCAAGCGGCAGCCGGACAAAGGAATTGAAGGCGAACAAGAAAGCGATGACTAACCTCCGGAGCGGGAGCCGAGCGGGTGAATGGATCGAACCCGAAATCCCAGTCTTCCTCGATCCTGTCGGTGATGAGACGGGAAGCCCACTTGCGGAGGCTCTTCGGCTTCGGCAGCTCCAAGAAGGCCCGGCCGGGATCCCGGATACCGGAATAGAAGCACATCTTGTGCGGACGTGCCTGCAGCGGATATATCCGCCTTGACAGCCACGCCATGGTCAGGTCCCTGGACGTTAGGCCATTCCTCACCAGCTCCTTCAGCCGGCTGAACAAGACACTCTCGAGAGCCGCATCCACAGGCGACTTCCGGATCCAGGACCTATCCGCCGGAAGTGAATTGGAGAAGGCCGGAAGGCCGATTCGGTTGACGTTCGTGAGATTCCGGACGTAGAAGTAGGAGTTCTGCCATTTCTTGATAGAGTCAGGCAGATTAAGCTTGGGCAGCGGCGTATTCTTCGTGCTGATGGAGACGCTGCCACAGTCCCGCTGTTGCCCGGCGGTCGTTTGAGCCCGCAGGAAGAAAAACATGCCGAAGATCTCCATGCTGGGCCAGAGGCCCAAGTATGCTTCGCACAGCGTGACGAAGCAAGACAGCTGGGTGATGCAGTTCGCCCCCAGATGATGGGGCTGCAGCCCGTAAGAGCGCAGGAATTCGGCGAAGAAGGAGCTCACCGGGAGCCCCAATCCGCGCTCCAGATGCGCGGAGAACACGACGACCTCGCCATTCTGGGGCACCGGTGAAATCTCCCCTTCCGGAGGGACGCGGGCTCCCACGTCGCCCGTCGTCCCCAAGAGTCGGAGCCGGCGAAGATTCCAGAGGAACTCGTCGTCCATGGTGAACCTATCCACGCGCCCGAATTCGCCATGGAAAATCTATTTCCCGTGGTGAGAAAGGCGGAAGCAATGACGGCAAGAGCGAAAGAAAGAATGGGCAAGAACTGGAGTGCGCAAGAGTCGATGAGGAAGATGAAGCGAGAATGGGGAACGGTAACCCCGACCGTTCCCCCTCTTTCCACTTTTAAGGCGAAGCAAGTGGAACCGTCCCGCTCGTCGCGCCGCGTGGCGGGCAAGCGTGCCGCACTTTCCGCAGATGATCCCACGAACAAACGGTTGCCACAGAAAATCCAGCCCAGTGAAGCCGAGGCGACGTGCGCCAGGCCTCGGGCAGAACACCAACGGCTCCCCGAAGCGGCTGAGCGTGGCTGACGTAGGCCACGATCCAAGTCTTCGAGCCGGACACTCCGAGCCGCAAAGATCTGCAAGACCTACTCCATGCAGCCGAACAAATCAACAACCACTTCGGCAGCATACAGCTAAAGATAGGAATGCCCGTGGGGCATTCCCCACTAGCAAGTTTCATCTTCATCCGGCTCCAATTTCAGCCGGCCACGACCCCGACCGCGTCAGTCCAACCATAACGTTCAAGACAGAGGGGAAGATCGAGAAGCCTTCCCAGCGAGCTAGCAAGACTCCACGATCTCGGGGGCTAGTGTCGGGGATACGAACCCCGGATATCCCAAAGAGGTCCATTTCTTCCAAAATCCAAGTGCCGCCTGAAGCCAGCCGCCTGAAGCAAGCCGCCTGCACCAACCTGGATGCGGACATCCGGCTGGGCTGGAGCCGGACGTGAACAACCGACAACTCCGTACAGGTGGGCCCGGATCGCGTAACCGCTCCTGGTGAACAGTACTTGTTGTCGGGCATCTCCTGTACCGAATCATGACAACAAGCTCTAGCCGGCTCGAAACCGTAGTGATGTCATAGGGGCAAACATGTAACTTCCCTGTAACCCAGAAACCCTAGCTGCTGCCTATATAAAGCATGCAGGGGCCTCCTGCGGGAGGGGAGGAGAGAGAGACACCTTGGCGCCCAGGCACGCATAGAAACATTCCCACGTCGATCTCCATCTTCAACCTCCAGCCGGCTAGGACCTCAAGCCGGCTGCCACTGAAACAGCTCAAGGAGCACCGTTGTAGCTCGATTTTGTGATCAATCAATAAGAACAAGAAGAGCAGGACGTAGGGGTGTTACCTCCACAAGGAGGGCCCCGAACCTGGGTAACTTGCGTGTGTTCACGTGCTTGTTGCCCAATCCCGCACGAGCATCCATCGTCGCCTGCCCCGCAATCTTTTCCATCTCTGATGGATATGCCGTGCAACCCACCACGACAAGGCCGGAGACTCCGGACACTCTCCGGGGAGGTTCCGGACCCCTATCCAGTACCGCACCACAAAGATGCAAACGAGCTAAGAGAAGCCTGGGGCCGGAAATTCCGGGTCCCTTGGGCCGGAGACTCCGGACCATCTCCGTGGTGCCTCCGGACCCCAGTCCAGTAGCGCACCACAGCAAGTCGATTGGCAGTGAAACACAGGGGACCGGAGACTCCGGGTCCTTTGGGGCGGAGACTCCGGTGTGACCGGAGACTCTGGACCATCTCCGGGGTAGATCCAAGCAGTAAAATCAGAACCCCATAACTTTTGCAAATGAACTCCGTTTTTGATAATCTTGGACTCAATGGAATCGTCACAACGAGCACAACAAGATTATGCAGAGAAAAATCATAGTCCAACAATATATTGTAAAAACCAAAGGGGAAAGGATCAACCTCTATTTCGCAAACCGGAAATGAAATATCTTTTGCAAATGAAGTCCAAAAGACATGAAACCAATTTTGTTTGGAAAGAGGAAGACAAATGCAACCTTTGTAAACGATAAAACAAGTAAAGGAGATTTTGCAAATAATTGGAAGATAGAAATCTTCCGCACGAATGAACCGGTAAAATCTCCAACACCGAAACCGCAAAAGAAGACGCATATGAAAATCATTTTCGGTGAACTTAGCCTTGTCATGACAAGCACGACAAGCACCAAGACCACACCACGATAAGAGACAAGTAAGAACCAATAAAGATGATTGCAAGGATGTAAGGATGCAAAGGTTTGAGCTCTCCACGAACGATACGATCAAGATACTCGGTCGAGAGCCCCTCTTGATAGTATGGCTATCTATCCTATAACCCGGTCTCTCCACTAACATCATGAGACCGGTAAAATAAAAGCCCTATCAATATCATACCTTTGCCTTGCGCATTAATCCACTTGAGGTCGATGAAGACGATCTTCATCTCCTCAAGACGAACCACCTTTCTTGATTGCGCTTCGCTTGGTGAAGAATCACATGACGCTCCCTCACACACCAAGATGGGGAAAGCACACTTCGGCATATCTTCACTTGGACTTGAGTGTCGATCAACCCGCACTTAGCCTTGATCAACACCAATCTTTTCTTCCCTTAACCTTGATTCCAACAAATGGAGATCAAGCAACTCAAATGGACACACCTACAAATATAGCTTAATACAAACATTAGTGCATAAAGATTGTCATTAATTACCAAAACCACACATGGGGGCAACCATGCACTTTCAGCCGGCTTGGCAGCTGCGCAGCCCTCGGGAATGATATTACCGGCTGACAGCGTGGCAGCCCTCGGGCTCTTGGCCGGGATGATGAAGTCCTCCGGGTCTGTGGAGCCGGCTTGGCGGCTGCGCAGCCCCGGGAATGATATTGTCGGCTGACGGCGTGGCAGCCCCTGGGCTCTTGGTCGGGGTGATGAACTCCTCCGAGTTTGCGGAGCCGTCTTGGCGGCTGCGCAGCACCCGGGAATGATATTGCCGGCTGGCGGCGTGGCAGCCCCCGAGCTCTTGGCCGGAGTGATGAAGTCCTCCGGGTCTGCGGAGCCGGCTTGGCGGTTGCGCAGCCCCTGAGAATGATATTGCCGGCTGACGGCGTGGCAGCCCCCGGGCTATTGGCCGGGGTGATGAAGTCCTCCGGGTCCGCGGAGCCGGCTTGGCGGCTGCGCAGCCCCCGGGAATGATATTGCCGGCTGACGGCGTGGCAGCCCCCGGTCTCTTGGCCGGGGTGATGAAGTCCTCCGGGTCTGTGGAGCCGGCTTGGCGGCTGCGCAGCCCCCGGGAATGATATTGCCGGCGGACAGCGTGGCAGCCCCCGGGCTCTTGGCCGGGGTGATGAAGTCCTCCGGGTCTGCGGAGCCGGCTTAGCGGCTGCGCAGCCCCCGGGAATGATATTGCCGGCTGACGGCGTGGCAGCCCCCGGGCTCTTGGCCGGGGTGTTGAAGTCCTCCGGGTCTGCGGAGCCGGCTTGGCGGCTGCGCAGCCCCCGTGAATGATATTGCCGGTGGACGGCATGGCAGCCCCCGGGCTCTTGGCCGGGGTGATGAAGTCCTCCGGGTCTGTGGAGCCGGCTTGGCGGCTGCGCAGCCCCCGGGAATGATATTGCCGGCTTGCGGCTATTTGCCTCTGGGTCTCTTGGACCGGAGGTCTTTGTGTCTTCTGCCGGCTTGCGGCTGTTTGCCTCTGGGTCTCTTGGATCGGAGGTCTTTGTATCTTCTGCCGGCTTGCGGCATCAAGCTCCCGAGCTCTAAAGTGGAAGTGATGGCGGCGGTGATGTCGAGCCCCCGAGTTTCTCGGTGTGGGCGATGGTGATGTCGAGCCTCTGAGGTTTTCGGTGCGGACGGAGTCAGCCGAAGGGGCAGCCAGCTGGAGAAGCCAGTCGGCTTGGGGATCCACTAGCCCTCGAAGTTGTCGAGGTCCTGCGGCTCCGGCGGGAGGGCCTCGGCAGATTTATGCAAAAATAGTCATGCAAGAGACAAAGTTAGTCATTAGATCTTGTTATATAAAATTATATGTTGTTTGAAGATTTTGGTGGATTTTTATGCCAACTCTCCTTGATCCGAGCCCTTTAGATCATTCGTGTGGAGGCGACCTCCAGCTTGTTCTCCTCGCGTTTCCGTTGTTTTCGGTCGAAGAAGAGGCGCTGCAGCCGAACGGGCCAGGGGCAACTGACTTGCAGCCGGTTTAGCAGCCAAATGGAGCTGGAGTCGGACGTGGTTCAGCCGGCCCTATCTAGCCGGCTGGTTTTTTTTTTCGCCGGCTGGGCCGGCTCTCTCTTCTCTTCTACTTCTTTTCTGCCAGCCTCGTTCGTTCCCCTCCTCTGATTTCCCGAGCGGCCGGCCGAAGGTGGGGCAGCCGGAGCGAGGAGCAGCTGCCGTGGCGACTGCAGAGGTGGCCGGAGCCGGCCAGGCCGGGGCGAGCTGGGAGCAGCTGGCGCGGACGCGAACTGGGTTGGGGCGGAGCGGCAGGAGCCGGTCTCGGCGAGGATAGCCAAAGGCGTCCGTGGGGGCGAGCGACGGGAGCCGGCCAAGGGCGAGGCCGCGTGGGCGGACGCACGGCCAGCAGAGGTGGGCGCGGGAGCCGGCCTGCGGGGGTGCGTGGTCGACGAGGAGAGCTCGGGCCGGTGGCGGCCAGCGCAGCGGGCGGCCGCGGGCATCCTGGGAGAGCTGGAGCAGGCGGGCCGCAGGCAGAGGACATGCAACCGGTTGGGACGGAGCCGGCCGGGAGGTCATCGATGCGGAGAAGCATTGCGGGCGCGGACGTGCTCGGATGGACGCGGAGGCGGGCGAGCGGATGCAGCCGGACATGGAGGGCGCTGGAGGAGAGCCGGCCGGCGGGCGGGCGTGGCGGAGCGGAACAGAGCCGGCCCGCGGTGGAGAGGAGGCGCGGAGGTGGAGGCCTGGCTTGGGGAAACCAACGCGTGGGCATGGGAGATGGCCGTGGATGCGGCCGTGCGGGCGGCGAGGTTGATGGCGCGCTGACGGAGATGGGTGCGTGCAGCCGGAGGCGCGGTGAGGAAGACGGGCTCGGGCGCGAACGCGGAGGAGAAGCTCATGCGGAGCTCGAGTGCGGGCGTGCGGGCAGGCGTATCCACGGGCGGTAGCATGGGATGGAGTAGCGCGGGCGCGGAGTAGCTCAAGCGGAGAGCCGTCGCGGCCGTGCGCGGAGTTGTTCGAGGTCGGAGGAGATGCGGGGAAGACGATCTTGGTGTTGATCCGCTGCTGCTTCACGCGCTGGTGGAGCCGATGGTGATGATCCAGATCCAGATCCAGATGCCGAGCACGGCGCCATGGCTGGCGGCCGGAGCTTCTCCGGGAAAGATGGTTGGCGCCGAGGCGGCGACGAAGATGTCGATGAAGAGGGGTCCCGCCGAGAACGGGATCCGCTCGCCGCTTGCCCCACGGTGGGCGCCAAATGTCGTGGTGGATAGCACGGCATACCCATCAGAGATGGGGAATTTTGTGGGACAAGGCGGCGATGGCGTTCCGGTGGGATTGGGCACAAGCACGGCGAGAACACGCTATGTACCCAGGTTTAGGGCCCTCTTGGTGAGGTAACACCCCTACTCCTGCATGTCTGATGTATATCATGGAATAGATCTCGGGCTACATGGTTGCTCCTTGAGCTGTGTTTCTCTCTTTCTAGCTAGAGGAGGAAGAAGAGGGTAGATGGGGATGAGAAGAGCCTCCACCTCCCAAAGGATCTATCTAGGGTTCTCCCAAGTTGCCTCTCAAGGGCTCCCTGGTGCACCTTACAAAGGGGATGCCCAGGGGACAAAGGGGTGGCCCATGGGGCCCAGCTAGTACTACTCACGCACATGGGATGCCAGCCTAATGTGGCCAGCCAGGCGCAGTCGGACTGGAGCAGCCGGATTGGAGCAGTCGGACTGGAGCAGCCTGCAGCCTGCAGCCGGACAGGGACAGCCTGCAGCCTGCAGCCGGACAGGGACAGCCTGCAGCCTGCAGCCGGACTGGAGCAGCCTGTAGCCTACAGCCGGACAGGGACAGCCTGCAGCCGGACAGGGGCAGCCTGCAGCCTGCAGACCGTCCGCTTGATATTCGTGGTTTGCTTCTCTTGTTCTCTTGTCGAGTCGTGGACTTTGGTATACCGGGGGTTCATCCCCCCGACACCCGGTACTATCGACCATACTTCCGGGCTACTTACAGAATTGGGCAAAGAGGTTCCCCAGCCGAATACCAGGTGACCCGGAAGTAGTCATGTACTACCGTCCCTACAAGACGCGCTACTGGAAGTGTACCCGGTATTTCCGGCCGACAGAAATCTGCACACAAACTTTCAGATTGAAGGGCTCTCGCGATGTCATCAACTCCAAAACAACTTAGGATGGAAATGCTCTTTCACTGTTTTTATATTTATTGCCGCCAGAGGGGGCATGGGAGGAGAGGTCAGAAGAGAAGGAGATGTGAGAGGTTTTTGCACTTAACACCACTTGTTGGGACATTTTTTGTACAGAATCACAACCCCTAACTTTGTTGGCAGAAAACACCAACGTTTGAGTTAATGACTTAGACAAAACATAAAAATATGTAATTAACTCTCGTTTAACGATAGTCTGTTGAGTTATAAAAAATCTAATTAACCCATTGAGCCATGGACTAATTTTTCAACACTTTCTTTACTCATCTGAGCAACTCTTTTATGTTAGTCACATACATGTTAATTTTGAACTAGATGAATTTAGGGGAGATGACCTAAAATCTTAGTAGACCTTGCTGCATATGCCAAGGTGATTGCTACATATCTCCTAATACTTGGTCAGGTTAATTAGTTGTTAAACATGATAATTATTGATTTTTGTGTTATGTGCAAGTCATTCCTCCAAAGGTTAGGGTTATGGTTCAGTAAAAAAAGTGACAAAACATTGTGTTAAATGATAAAACATGTGTGTGTAATGAGGGTATTCGAGTCAGAATTGAAAAAAAAGGGAAAACACTTAGCATCAACCAATCGATTGCATGATAAAAAAAAGTGGTCGTCCGTTGCTACGTGCTCCGCTGCGGCCTTGTGCACAAGCCAACTACCGCACGCACCACCGCGACACTATACCATCCCAACCTATCACTAGCCCAGCCAACCACTCCTCATCCATCACTTGGCGGCCCCAATTGGCTGGCCAAGCAAAACAACATCACTGCTTCTAGCCATGGCTTGGCTAATTGAAGCACACGTGCATCCCTGTTCCGACGTCCGCCATGTCACCGTCTGAGTAACCTTCTTGTAGGCCTACCGACTCTCCTTCTCCAGCGCCGATGGGCCTCTGGCGAGCCGAAAAATGGCTCCTGCTTCTTCAGAAAGAAAATTGGGGGAAATGGATTCATGGCCACGACACCAAATCGGCAAGGGTGGTCTGCCATGTACGATGGTACAACTAAGTTTTTTGTGATTCTTTCGTTGTTGCGTACCTTCAATAATTTTGTAAGTTTGTAACGAAAGCAGATGCGGGATGTTGCAATGGTCACTTGGATGTTTTACATAAGTTTGTGTTTGCCCCAGATTTTCGATGTTGCATAAGTTATTTCAAAATAAAAAAAACTCGCATGAATTTTGTTGGGAAAGCATACGCCAGAGGTCTCAAGGTGCTACAAGTTGTGTGTTTTTGCATTTTTTGATGATGTTTATATGTTTTTTTATAAAATGTTGTTGTAATTTTTTTGTTATAATCGCTTGTGACCTTTGTTTAAATAGTTGGTGTTTGTTACAGTTCAATCTGTAGAAAATTAATTGTTACTTAGACACCTTTTCATTGTTGCAAAACATGTGTTTTTTGTTGTAATGGTTTGCAATTTTTGTTGCAAATCAATCTGCAACAATAAGATTATTGTTTAACCATTTTTATGTGTAACATTACTTTAAAAAAAGGCAATATTTTTGTTCTAATACTTGTATATTCACCAAAGCGATAAACCCTTTCGTCTTAATTTGAGAAGTTTGACACCGTGGGTTGATTTAGCGAAAACTGAGAGGGGTGCAAAACTACCCGTTGGACCTTGTTCTGGACGTCAGGTGACGATCGGACGGCATGGACTGCAACCGATTTTCGGTTCCTATCAGCCGACGGACCCAACACCTAGCGCGGCATCGTTCTATGTAAAGAACAGCCTCTCCATTGGCATTGTATATCGGCAGCAGTCGGATGTCGACAGTATCATTCCATCATTGGCATCGTAGCGCCAGCAGTCGGGATCGGATGTCGACATATCTCAAGCATCATGCCATCATTCCATCTGAATAAACAGCATCTCCATTGGCATCGTAGCGGCAGCAGTTGCAGTGTGTGAACCATGGCCTCCCAGCAACCACCAGAGCCGCCGCCGGCGGAACCCGCTCCTACCACCTTAACCGCTCTTGGCGACGACCTCCTCCGCGAAATACTCCTCCTCCTCCCCTCCCTACCGAGCCTCGTCCGCGCCACCTTCGCCTGCCGCACCTTCCTCCACGTCGTCCTCTCGTCCCCCGCCTTCCGCCGTCGCTTCCGCGCGCTCCACCCGCCCCCGCTCCTCGGCATCTACTTCGACCCCGACGGCCTCGCCATCCCCGCCTTCGCCCCACTCCGCCGCCGCTCCGACCCGGACCTGAGGGCCGCCGTCCGCCGCGCCGACATCTTCCTCACCGGCCTCCCCGACGACGACGACGACTTCCCCGGCTGGGTTATAAACGACTGTCACGACGGCTACCTGATCCTCGACAACTGGACTACGCGGGAGGTCGTCGCCTACAACCCCCTCACGACGGCCCTGGATCGCATCCCCCCGCCGCCGGCCGAGTTCTACGATGGCTGCCACGGCTACCACCAATGCCTTGACTATCACATCCACTCCCCTGAGGAGGATGACGGGGTGTTTCGCGTAATCTATGCCTGTCATGATGACTCGCGGGCGCGCTCTGCGGTCTTCTCGTCGGATACCAGGGAGTGGCAGATTTTCTCCTGGTCCGAAGCTGTGACGACGCCGCAGTCTGCCGACCGCAAGCACTGGCTTTCAATTGGTAGGATCGTGAAAGGGTTCGTCTATTGGATATACATGGATGAAGCCTCCATGCTCTTGCTCAACACCACCACGCTGGAGTTCTCTCGGATGGATCTCCCACCCTACTTGAAAAGAAAAAACTCACATGTTTAGGGTTGGCAACACCAAGGAGGCAAGGAGGCAAGGATGGGGGGCTATGTATCGTTGTTGCAGTTGAATTCAAACTTTATGTTTGGCTCCGGAAAATAGGTGATGAAGGTGTCGAGAAATGGGTGCAAGGCCTGCTGTATGACCTAGATGATATTGTTGAGGAGACTGGGGGTACACTAGAGGAACACGGTCAACTCAAGGTTGTGAGTGTTGTCGATGGATTTGTCTACTTCTCTACCTATGAGACCTTCAAGGATGCTCGTTTTCCTTGCTGGTTCCTATCCTTAGACTTGGAGACATCGGACATTGACATGCTCTTTCAGAAGAGATATGATAGCCATATCCATCCCTACATTATGCCTTGGCCTCCTTCTTTGGTACGGAACAAGGCCTGTCTTCAAGTTGAAGGTGCTTGATGAAGTGTAGACAAGCAGGTATCATGGTCTTTTCCTTTTTGGGGCCATCAGATGATTCTTTTCATTTTTGATGTCCCGTAGTTGAGAAAGAATAGGTCGTTACAATTTTTTGATACGAGTAAACTGCACTATATACAGTTTCTTACCCTTCATCAAGTACTTGGCGTTGTTAATTAAAATGCTTGTTTGTGTTTTTTTCACTTTTTGTTTGTTTGTCACATTCATGCTAAAGGATAGCATTAATAATAAGTCTAGCAGTAGTTCCCTCTGTTTATTCCCTTAAACCACAACGATGTTATCGAGCAATAGTCTTCAGCTCTGTAGCACTCACTGCATTTTTGAGCATGTTCAGTTATTACATTTCACTCGCTTTTTTGAGACAGCTTCCGCTTTTTGATTGGTACAATTGATAGCTTGCCATTTTGGTTGTATACTTATTTCTAGGTTCCCAGTCAGACCGAGTTTGGACTATTAGTAGCTAAATGCGTGTAGGAGCTTCTGCTGAGTATTCATATGCAACAGTAATATGGTTATCAGCATGAATGAAACCAAAGAAATTAAGCCTTAGTGTTCGATTTGGGAATTGTAGTATTTCAGAGAAGTGTTTTACTGTCTCTACCATCACTGAACTAATGTGCTCATTTTTACAAACTGGCATCTCATGCAGGATTAACAGCCTGCCTCCATGGGGATGTCGTCGCAACTACCAAGTCTTGAACAGGATGGATGGAGCAAATGGGAAGGTCTGAAGGTGTAGCTCAAGTGTATCTGTATTTGCAACTCAGAGATGTCAAGGAACATTGATTGTTTTTGTGTCTGTATTTGGTTATTGTATCTGTACTTTGTTATGAACTCTTGGTGCTACTGGGAATGCTTGAGAAGGCTACTAACCTTGTTAATATCATGGGATCAATTTCTTTCTGTTTTTATCATAGTTATTCAAATGATTTAATCTTTACAGTGTGGCCCATTTCAGAAGCTTACATCTTTAGGCATAGTAGCCATTTTCTTTGATGTGTTCCCAGATTGAGGTATGCTGCAGTCCCTCAGTTCTGGTGTTTGTATTCCAAGAAATTAACAAGGTTACCAAGCTTACCCGAGATCTGAGCATAGAGGGTGCTTTATCTTGTGGCCACTGGTTCTACACTAGAGCATACGAAGTTCCAGCGATTTTCAGGTCCAGAAACCAAGATAAAGAAGCTTCAATACCACTCATGTCTAGAATACAGATATCCTGACGAGTTTTTCCACATGAATGTCAGCAAGAGTAGAAATTCAGGTCACTCATAAACACATGGTTGTGATTTGTAAGTGCTCATGTCTTATATCAGTAGACCTTAGGCTATGTAAATATGGTTTAGAGTTTAGACTTCCTGTGAGCTAATTATAAGGAACACATGACTTTGGAGAATTCGATTTCCTCTGAGTAAAATTCCCTGAGAATTCAGTTTCAGTTTCTTAGGTGAACTGCATGAACAATTCTGACTGTAAAACTTGGATGAAAAGATGCATGCAGCCTCTTGACATTATAGTCATATATATATTAAATTATCTCAACTATCAACAATCAAATTTTACAACAAAAGATGATATACAACAATTGATGTCAACACCAATACAGATCTGACATTCTGCTAGATTACAATTCCTTTATCTCCAGACACGGCAATCCTGTATGAACAATGACGTGACCTTATCAGAAACCCTAAATGAATATAAATAATAATGTACAAGTGCTCTCCCCTAAGGGACTTGTGGCTTGGCAGGCACTTGATCCTTTGTCTAAACAATTCTTACACTGCATGATCAGTTCGGGGGATTCCATGCCTTTGGAACCATTCAGGCATATGAAACCTTTCGTACAAGGCTGGCCTCACATCCCTCTGGAGAGAGAGATGCTTCAGAAGTGGAAAGATAACCTCCATGAGCTAAAAATTTGCAACAAAACAAAATTAATAAACTTGTAGAAACTAGAAAACCAGAACCATTAAATGATTAATGTCCATTATCAGTTACTTGATCATCCGAGTGTTGTCCGGCTGAAAATGGTACACAAGGTATTCCGTTCAAAGGCTGCACTATGAAGCTGAACGGATTGTTGTCGACGATGACGATTCTACTGAATTCTTTGGACAGACAAGAAAGATCTTTCACATGCTCTCTGTATTCCCTGAAATTGTGCACCCCAATTATATCAGAAAACGAACTGGCTCACTATTCTAGTGGTTTCGGTCACTGACAGATCAGTATTCCATGCATTACCAGTACGGGTTGAACCAAGCCCTAAGTATGTAAGTTGATCGCTATTAAGTTAGTAACAAGTAACATGAATTCATAGATAGCTAGGAAAGCACCATTAAATTCATTGCAAAAGACTGGAACAGGGACATGCCTTGCAAGCAATTTTCGTGACACAAATTTAATAAATTGTACGTAAGTACTCCCTCCGTTCGGGATTATAAGGTTGGAGGGTCAAAACGCGCGGATTAAGGCAAGTATGAACTCTTCCTAGATAACTTCACGTTTTTTTCCTTTTTAATTGATCCAATTTTTTAAATATCATGCATGCATTAGCTAGTTGGACTCAACCCATTAATCTCCCTAAAAAATAGGAAAGGGGGTGGCGTATGCATTGGCTGGGAGGGAATTAAATACAGTGTATGCACACGATTTTAGGAATAATTAAGGCTCCATCCTTATAATTTCGAACTATCTGAAAATGGCGTCCACCCTTATAATCCGGAACGGAGGGAGTAACTACTAGACATCTCCATCAAGCCCACCAATTTTCTGCCCTCTACAGTAACCAAGCATCCGATTATCAGCAGAATGCACCCTAAACAATTAGAGATGCGTGTATCTCCAAGGCTCCAAAGCAAGCCCAAGAGAAGCAGAATTGATGAGGAGCTTCTTTGTTTCTTTTCTAAGATTGGCGCCAGAGGGCCCGAGAAAGAATATGGAGGGACTGTGAAGAATGGCAATAAACCCCTTATATTCTGTCCGTCCTGCCTTTCAGCATAGCAGCCCCTTCAGGTCTGGCAGAGGTCCATGGCGACGGCCTCCAACAGTGCAGACTATGATCTTTACTCTAATCCTTACACAACTCCTGCAGAATATTATCTTCCTCCTAATCTTCTCACTAATCACCCATCAAATGATTGCATGATATGCCTTACGAGAAAGGATTGTGTAGCAACCTTTTATAATCCTGTGACTCAAATCGATGAAAATGACCCATCCCTATTAGTGTGCACCTCATGCAAATTACAGTGGTTTGCATATAGCATTCAACTGATTAGTTTGGCACACATCAAAGAAAGCAAAGTAATGACAGTTATCATCAAGATGTGGTAACAACAGCACATTGTTACACAACCATTTGTATCCCATAGGGAAGTCTGTATAACTTACGTGGTAACAGTTGATGGACGATAGAGACGGAGTTTGAATCTATTTTGGGCATCTATTCTATCCACTAAAGGTCTTGCATAACCTGAGGAGAAATTTGGACAGGTACGGTGAGAGCGTGAGGTTAAACTGATTAGGCTGTGTGACAAGACAAAAGAAGAAAATTTGTAGCAGCCAACATACCTTCTAAACCTGCTGTAAAGAGGATAAGATCTGCAAATTCACTGGTTTTCTGCAAGAACTCATGCAGACCAGGACGCTCAAAAACAGTAACATGATTGACCTTTTGTTTTCCTTCACCATCCTTACAGCTCACACCAGACAAAAATCCTTATCAGTAGTGATTAAATGAATATGCAACTGAAGTAGCAAGAGAAGAAGTTTGGTACCTTATCAGTGGAAATGCAATCCATGTCGAAGCAATGTAGTCCCGCTTCAACAGCTTGGGTGCGTACAATAGGAGGAAGACCAGATGACTCGTACGCAGAAACTAAAGTCTCGTCCAAGTCAAGCACTACCTGAACAGGTAGCCCAGATTTATTCAGAAATGGTGAACAAGTTTATACTAAAGCTGACTTCATAAAATATGGTTCATTAATAGGTACGTATGTAATGTATTTGATCTTCCAAGGTAGCAAATATTGGAATCCTGTAAATCCTCAAAGCAGCACTTGTCTAAACTCTAGAGATGAGATTAATACAGTTGCTGGCCAATAAGGCCTTTTTTTTGGGATTGAAGCACAACGAATTTTACATTTTTCATTGCTCGTGAAGTTGTTTGCTAGTGAGTAGTGACCCACTATGCTTTGTTTCGGAATTGTAGCTCGAAACCGGAGAAGACATTTTTTACCGCCCAGCACTCTAAAATGGCTCTTAGCACACATACTAATTCAGGAGCAAAGAGAACACATCAATCAAGGTAACCGAATTAAGCAGGCAAAACGCCCAATTAGCTCAAATCAATCGCGCCGCCTAATCCCAAATCACCTCCCGAGACCGAAACATACTGCAGTTGGATACGGGGACAAGACTTCCTATCTGAATGGAATCCATGTCCTTCCCAAAGTCTCGATTCCCCTCTGCCCAGAACACCAATTAGCTGAAATGAATCCAATAAAAAGCCGAATCTTTCGTACCGTGAGGCGCTCCAGGGGCTCAAGCGGAGGCGCCGGGACAGGAGCCGCGTCTACCGGGATCTCGGAGCGGAGCGGCATGAAGGCGACCTCCGGCGACGGCTGGTCGGAGGCCGCCGTCGAGGGGAGGAGGGGGTAACGGAAGCCGACGAAGGAAAGGAGCTGGGCGCAGGAGGGCGTGCCGCGGAGGATCTGGAGCAGGACCTGGAGGAGGAAGCCGATCCACCCCACGACCGCCTGCCACGCCTGCGTCGCCGCTTTCCCCCGCTGCTGGTGCTGCGCCGCCGACGCCGCGGTCGGCGAGTACACCTCCGCCGCTGCCATGGACGCCAGCGGCAGGCTGTCGCGCCACACGCGTGCGGGCGTGGGTGGGGAGGGATTAAGGCAGGCGAGGCGATGCCGGAGACGACCGGAGGGAGGTGGAGGTGGTGGTCGGTCTTTGTGGCCGCGTGCACGTACGTGGACGTGCTCTGTTGCTTTGTGCCCGGGTGGGCTTAGCGGGACAGGGGATCGGTGATTGGGGGGTAGATTTGGTGGGCCCAGCTGTCAGCGAGGGTACGGCGAAACTGGCGAGCTGCCGGGAGTAGAGTAATTATCGTACGTGCACACCGAGCAGTAATGTCGACACGTTATTCCTCGAAATGCATCTTGATGAAGTCAATCATGCTTGGTTGATTTCAACAATGCCGTCTCATAATTATTCCAACCAGCTGGATTAGGATACACGTTTCTTTGCTGAACTGCTCGCACTGCATAGATTTAAGAAAATTCTAAGTTACATTGACATCAAAATTAACTGACCGACTCGTTTCTATGGTGATGTCTACGGCATATCATACGAAAAGTTAGATAAAAGAATTATGTTGGTTGTTAGAAACATTCCTTTCTCCCAAGAGATGGCATGCCGTAGTGCCTTGCACCGAAGACATGCTTTTTCCACATTTCGTGCTCGATGATTATACCTAAGCAGGCCCCTTGGTCCCCCGTTGCCTTCTTAACAAATAGCAGAGTTGGACATGCTCTTGAATATAGTTTCGTCGCCAATGAGCGAGACGGAAGGACCTTATCTACTCCCTCCGATCCATAAAAAATGTCGCTCATTTTATACTAAGTTAGTATAAACTTTGTAATAAGTGAGCGATACTTTTTATGGATCGGAGGGAGTACTTGGGTTGAAGTAATGTCCAACACCTGCCGGAAAACAGAACAATTGTTATTGCACATCTGAAAAAAATGCAAAAAAAATAGCACATTTAAGGCGAGATAAGGAAGTACAAAATTTATTTCTTTCACAAAACTACCAATTTTAGGGCGTGAAATCACAAATCGCGTTAGTAACCGTATGCGGTATGCCTGACGACCATTGGTTGAGAACGGATTTTTGAACTGTCTGTCGAATCCATGAGCGCGTTGACAACCATTGGTTGAGAATGGAATTTTGAAACTATGCCTTTATAGCAACAAAGCACAGTCTACTGGGTTGTTTCACTTAATTTGACATGTGGGCCTACGGGTCCACATGCCAGCATCCTCTCTCTCCTTCCTCACCCCCATCCCCCCCCCCCCCTCCCCCACCCCCCGCGTCCGTCCTTCATCACCTGACTGATACATGTGGGCTCTAGTCCGGATGGATGTTGAGGAAGAAGCGCAACACGGCCATGCTGGCCACAGACCGTGGCGAGGCTACGACGCCACACCACACTCAGGGACGAGGAGCACGACGTGAGGGAGCCCGGTTCGTGCCATCGTGGACTCCCGAGGTCTGGTCATTACGGGCCTTAGGAGAGTGACGTTGCAAGCAACCTTGGCTCATTCCGATGGCCGGCGTCGACGTACTAGGTGGCTAGGAGGGCTCTGGCACTGGAGTTAGATATGGGCGCTCTAATTGGCTCGACATGGTCAGAACATCACCGATGACGATTTCTGCCGGAGTGGAAAAGGGAAGGCTCCAAGGCTCAATTGGTTGGCAGGGAGGGTGTACGGAGTAGGGTTAAAGCTCCGCATGGTCAGAGGGGTTCGGGGTGGCTTCTAAGTAGGGTTAGACCGGGATGGATAATGATAAACAACAATGCTCGTCTAGTCTTCGTCAGGTTGGTCTTTCAAGGGCACACTAGAGTCGATGAAGTGGCCTGGGAAGCTCGCTCCATCTAGATGGTTCTCCTTCGGTGGTTGGGGATACTTGGTGCTGCTTCCTCAAGAGGCAATTTCTCTCCAGAGAAATAGTGGCGACAGAGCTCCTACAGACGAATTCGGGGCGAGGTAAAAGTGTAGTGCGAGGAGGAGAAGCTCGGGAAGCCTTTTTAGAGAGAGGGAGGGCTTGCAACTGGGAGGCGAGAAGCGGGTGTTGTTGCCATATGTGACCATTCTTGGAGGAAGAAGACACATATCAGATATGGGCCAGGGTTGTTTGCGAAAAAAGGTGGGTAATCAACGTGGTGTCAAATGAGCTTCATAAAATAGCTACATTGTCAAAACATGATCAAACGAGCATTTGCCCAATTTGTGGTTTCTCGACCTAATAGTGGTAGTTTTTCTTATCAAAATGGTACTTGCTAATCTCGTACAAATGTAGTAGATTTATGTATTTTTTTCCAAAAACATATTGTTAGTACACCCCCGCATGATTCATGCTATTGAGTGGACTACGCCAATCCTTTTATTTTTCAACTAAATTACCATAACAGTTTTTTTGTGTCAAAGAGAGAGGTGGAAAAATAATAACCCCCAAATTTAAAAAGAAAATAAACACAAAAAAGGAACAAGATCCTATGGAGGAAATTTTAGATAACATACAAAACAAAAGAACATATTGTCTGGGTATTGCAATCGGGGTCCCTTGCAACCGTAGTTTTCAAGTGAAATTAGCTAGAAGCTATTCTACGTTGGCGGAGCTACATGAAAAACAAGGGGGACACCGCCCCCACCATCCTAAGGCCATGAGATGTTTTGAGTGTAACTCTTAATAAATCGGCCATATTTCAAGTGAAATTTGCCAGAAACTATTTCCGTCGCCCATAGGCCCACTCCGCCCCCACCCCACACCCCACCACCACCACCACCACCGAACATGTAGTCAAGATATGCCACTTTTCTTCGGGTAGAGGATTGAATTTTACGAGTTTATATATTGATCTACATGCTAGGCTATTTTTTGTGTTGGTCGTCGATGATGTGGGTCCGTAAAGCCGTCCTCGGTGCCATCTTCATTCTCCTCTGCTCATAAGATTCATATTGAGTGTCCTCCTTCTAAACGGGCAGGGTTGTGCCACCTTGATCTACATGTCTAGGTCGGTTCCACCTCTTTCTACTTTCCGAGGTAGTCCTAATACCCTAGGTCAGCCATTGTTCGTGTACCACCCTCCTCCATCCAACTACACCAGTGGGGTGAAGTTTGTGGTTAGACGGATAAAGAAAAAGGCAAGGAATAAAAAAGGAAAAAAATAAGAACTGACTTACTAACATATTGGTCCCTTGTGTTAGTGTAAAGGGCAAAAACAGAGACTGCTACTAGGGTTGGTGTTGAGAAAATTAGGGTAAGCCTCGATAACTTGTTCGGAGGCGTTATTTAGGGGGTTATTGGCAGAGATGCTTTAAGAAGGACGGTCACACTTTTTCGCATACGGAGCTTGAATGAGTGGGATGATTTTCTATTGAGAAGAATTTTTATTGGAACATTAGGCGTTTCCGTTTGAACCAAAACTTCTACATAGTAAGGATTTCATTCTGGATGGATGAGGACTATTTCCTAAGAAGGTAAAAAAATTAGAGTTAACGCTTTGACCTTTGCTTCAAATTATGAACATGTTCGTTGTGGTCCATCAGGTCGCATGGCTTCTGTCATGTTCATTGTGCATGCATAATCATCAGATTTCTTGTAACTTTTTGTATATATGATGATATGAATTGCATCAACACACAAACACAATGCATCTCAGCTACAAAAGGAAAAACATAAGGTGTGAAATATTGACCAACTATCTGTGGAGAATGGTAAATGGAGGTGAGGTGTTGCATATTTTGGAGACTTTATCCAAGTAAAGTCGAGTGTGTAGCTTGTTCCAAATTTTGTAACACGTCGACTCCTCAACATAGACACACAGTCTACATGTGTTCATTGTAGATCGTCTTGACGCTGCTCGGCACCGTGTTTCTTAAGGGAATGGTTGTTGGTTGCGTGAGGATGTACACGTCAATGACCAAATGCAATAGCACTTACCTTCAGACCGGACAACATGGTTGTGGTAGGAGATTCTAGACATTGAGTCTGCAACGATCTAGGTTTGGCAGCAATAACTTCTGTATGTAAGTAGGGGCGACAACACATGGTTAGGGCATGTCTAGCAGAGACTGAAAAACTCCGGGAACTGAAAGATTCCGGCGGCTTTACGGGTCCAGACCGTTTTTTGTGTCAGAACAGACCCCGTATAGCCGGCTCGGCCCGAAAAATCCGTGATTGAACCAGATATGTAGGGGTCAAGAGTGTGTTTTCAGTTCACGACCCCATTCATTCCGACGAGAAATCAGCCCTTCGCCGCCCATGCTTCGACGAGAAATCCAGGATGCACCAACGAACTTCCGCGATGGAAATCGCCGGAAACTAGCGCGCACATGGGGGCTGGCAGCAGCTATGCCGCCGGCCTGCCGGCGGAGGTGCTTGTAGGAGCGGCGGCGGCCGCGAGAAGCACGTCAGCGCCCGCAAGGATGCTATCTAGATAGCTCGTCGATCAATCGATTCAAGCTGTGACATGATTCAAGCTGTGACATGAGCTAGCTAGCTAGCTAGCTCCTGATCGATCGATCGTTCAAGCCGTATGGATGGATTCGATGGATCATTCCCACGCGTATGTAGGCTAGCTAGCTCCTAGATGGTTTCGTCATGGTGCTGATTTTGTTGATTCTAAAGACTAGCTAATATGAGGAAAAGATGAATGAGGAAGCCGCGGCATATTCTTTTTTACTGTTTTGTTTTGGGTTTCTATTCTTCCTGACGACTTTTAAGTCAGTAAACTACCCAAAACACGAACCATAAACCGCGTTTTTGGTTCCATAGTTTATGGTCACTACTAGAGATGCTCTTACTTCGGTTTGTGGGGATCTTTGAAGCACCAAATCTGAGCTCCATGGCAAAAATTCCAGTCCTGAACTTCCGTACTTGGTGTCAAGGTCTACATGTCGCGTTTTTTTAAGACTTATTTGAAATAATGACCTGACTTACTTTTCAGGGTGAAACCCCACAATCTATCCTCAATGGTTGAATCTAATAACAGTTGCAAATATTTTATACCTTACTGGACATGTCGTTTTTGAAAAATCATCTTAGTCTGAGTGCTGCCAATGACGATGGTGACGTCGTTTTGCGTGACTATATTTTTATTTTTTTAGTAATGATGAAGCTGTGCACATCCTCAATGTATCAATGTATATCGATTTTCTCGTGTCATCATGTTGATCCACTCGTGATATATTTTCCTTTAAAAAAATAAGCTTCGACCTAAAAACTGTGCTACTGGTACTTTGCTACACAGTCCTCACTCGACGTCTCCTGCTTGTCTACGTTCTCCGACCACTGGTAGCTGGATGGGCTGCTTTCGAATTTAAAACTGAATGATCAAACAGTCCACACGTCACAACGTGGATGAGTCCAAAAGGTTATCAGCATACACCTTGCGTGGTCGTTGGGCTTTATCACCACACAAAACCCTGCAAAGCTTATCCACCAGAGCGGAAATTAAATTTACCATCAGATTCATGCCAACGAAGTATATTCACTATAGTCGAGATACTTCTTTCCCTTTCTTTTGTCAATCAAGAGTTCAGAGTAGAGTAGTATATTTTGTTTGTTAGCTTAGCTCGTACCTGGTGTCCACGCTAAAGGCATGAAAAGATGCTCTGATTTGTTTAGCAGTAGCTTTCCTCGGTTGTGTTTACAGATTGGTCTCTGCTGGAAAAGAATGCACAGCAGGAGGAAAAGGGCTGTCATCAGTTCGAGTGGGTGAGGCGGTGTTTTTTCCAACTTTTTTCGACGCACCAAACGTTTCTTCCTTAACATTTCCACGGTGGTAGATTTTTGGCAAACTATAGAAAGAAGACTTAAGGAGTACCTGATCCTTTTCTTCTTTCGTTTCTGGCTTTCTGTAGTGGAGCAAAGTCTAATGCACGTGCCAATGTTTCAGGAGAGTTCTACTGGAGCATCTTCGGATTGTGTAAATCCTCCCTATACGTCTATACGTCTGGGCGAACAACATGAACCTAGACACGGTCTGAACACAGAATGTATACCCAATCGGCCTTCCCAAAGTCAGCCCAATCGTCTGGGTTGTCGGGCAATCCTCATACTCAACCTATATGTTGGTGTTGAGGGTTTGAACCGTCCGGACGCACCCAGACGCATCCGCCACGTCGGACCCGATAGCCCGAACACACCTAAACAGAAACAAATCGAATCAAACCCTCACCAATATCATTCTCCTTCCCATAGCTCCGCCGCCTCTTGCCTAGCTCCGACGTTGATTCAACCTTCCCGTCGCTAGCCCTCACTCCCGCCCGACCAGAGTTGTGCCGGCAAGAGCATTTCTCATTCGGGAGTAATCCCCGTGCCGTAATGGAAGGGCCTTATGGCCTATGAGACCCTCCTTTGTCTCATGTTTATAAAACTTTTTTAGTCCCTCTTCAAAAGCTCCTACTCCCTCCGATCCATAATAAGTGTCGAAGATTTAGTACTAGTCTAGTACAAAGTTTGTACTAAATCACCGACACTTATTTTGTATCGGAGGGAGTACGAAATCACTATCGGACAGCACCCGTGAGTGTATAGCCCTGTCGGCTTCGTCGGTGGTGCGGATTCTCTGACTTGGGTTCCCCGACTTTGAGTCATTGATTTGCGGGACCCACCGGTTGCGGGATCCACCTGTCAATGATTCAAAGTTAGGCCAAAGTAAGCAACGCAGTTTTTCCACAACTAGTGGGACGTCCCCGGCCTATCCCGGACGTTCATTTTAGATCGGACGTCCGCTGCGATTGCTGTGGAATATTTGCAGAAAAGGACCTATTGTTGCAAAAAAATAAGAATCCGCCCTCCCTACATATAAACCAAATCCGGCCGCAACCTCGGTAACGCCCCAAGATCGGTACTATGCAGATTTTAGCGTTCCAGCCAAATCTGCATAATAACGATCCTAAAGGACGCCCACCAGGTATAACGTGCACGTCGCAACACACACGTTATGCGGATGGAATTGTGATAACATTACAACAGTTCTCGATGGAACCCACAAAAGAACATATATACAACAACGACTCACCGAGTCAAGAACAAAGATACAATACAAAGATCCAAAATAACAACGGAAGCGGGTAGCGTCCGGCTACGGACAAGAAACAAATTGGACTAAGAGTCCTGAAGATAAACGAAGGCACCATATCCCTGCCCAGGCCAAGCCGGAGAGATTCCCAAGCTAACGTCGTCAGACTTCAAACCTGTCGGCTGCATTGGAATAGCAGCCCCGAAGGGGTCAGTACTATAAACAGTACTGGCAAGTAATACTCACAAGATATCAAAGCTGGAATTCCGAGGGAAGAGGGTTAGCGATTGAGGCGGCAGCAAACAGCACTAACAACTTATAGAGGCTCGCTACAACTTCCGTCTAAAGAGACAAGGTAAGAGAGCGCATAAGAAACTAACTATACTACTCACCAAACAAACCCGCCCTAAAACGACTCCCTCGTATCCTCAGCCCACGAGGAAGAAGTCCGGGCACTCACACGGTGGACAAGTTTTATGGGTTATTATTCAAGTAATCTATCTTACTAGTCATGTTATTATCATCATAAGGTGCAAGTTGTCTATGATTTTTTTAGCCAGCGCATTTCACCAAGTCGTCCATAACCGCGGACACGGCTTTTCGAAAAGATTTAACCCTGCAGGGATGCACCAATGAACCCACACGCATCGAAACACTCGCTTAGAGGTGTACCGGTGGAGCGTTCGACGCAATACTTCCCTTCTCTACAAACAAGTCCAGGGAGCCACCTAGCTAGGTCTGATCCACCTTGAGAGTCCGGCCGAAGCTTCGAGATGGGCCTAACCGGTGCGAGGACGGTGTCGGGAGGAACACTCATACGATTGCCCTCCGTCCACATGCGGTAAACGCCACGTGCCGCAAGCCCTACCGTAAGTAACCACGTAACCATCATCATCTTACCTTCACATCATCATCGTAATACGCGCGCAAATGGAAACACCCGAACTAAGTTGTGGCTCCTGGACAGGTTTGAGGATCCGGTAATAGATTGCGGGGAGGCCCATAGAACTCCCACATGCGGTTTGTGCGCTCAGTCTTGGATCAGCGGAAAAGAACTCGGGTCCTAGGCGACACTAGCAGAACAAATCACCACGATTGGCCTTCCGCCGGTGCCTTAACTTTATTAAGTTATTCCCATTGCAACAGAAAATAAAGATTACCATTTAAGTTGAGCCTAGCTATCATATTAAAAAAAGACTAGATAAAGAGATAACAGGACTCAAGCAAAGCACCGAAAAAAAGCAACGAACACTGGAAGCGCAAAAGATGCATTTTAATTCTACGCAGAAGAATCGGCATGTTGATGACATGATGCATGAAAAATTAAAGGTTGTCCAATTTTATTCCCTAACACATGGCAAAACATTTTAAATGGGATCGGTGCAGAATATAGGCGCACCGGACAAACCCCATAATTAAATTGATTTAATTTGACTAAATGGATAAAGGTTCGATGTTATTTAATGATGCATGATTTTATAAGATACGCATATATGGTACAGGGTTAGGGTTGGGGTCACACATCGGATTCAGGGAAACTTCGGATTCGGATCCACCATCTTCGGATCGGAGAGGAAGTAGTCGATGTAGTCGTTGTAGTCGAAGTAGCCGAAGTAGTCAAGGTAGTCGTTCATCCGGAGTCGAAGTAGTCGAAGTAGTCGACGTCGTGGAAGTAGTCGTACTCAGGTCATCGTCGTGGCGGACCTTGCCTTGCGTTCCAGGTTTCGGTGGTCGACGGGGTTCACGGTATTTGGGGGTCGGTCTTCACGGACGCGCACGAAGGCGGCCGGCACAAACGGACTCGAAGCGAAGAACTTGGCAGGTTCCGGTCGGGGTAGATCTTGTCGAATCCGGTCTTCAGGCTTCACGGAGTCATTCACGACGGGGACGGGGATCGGGCTTCACGGTGCTTCATGACGGGAAACGGGAACGAGCTTCCCGACGGGAACGGAATCGGGAAACCGCGTCGGGAAAAAAAATCAGGAAACGACCGGGAACAGGAAGCGGCCGTCGGGAACTTGTCGGGGACGCATCAACGGACACGGAGACGGAACACGGAGGAGACTGTGCCGGGCACGACATGGCACGGAGGCAACCGGGAGCAGCAGGGGCCGCACGGAGACGTTGGGAAACTTCGGATACGACCGCAACGAAGGGCAGCACGTGACCACGGCTGCACACGCACGGGGACTCGACGAGAACGTCCAAGACACGGTCGGGAGGCGCAGGAGGACATGAGGCAGAGGAACTCAGGCTGACGCAGGGGAGCTGCTCTCTGAGGAGGGTCGGCCAGAGGAGATGCGGGCGGTGTAGGGGAGCCGGGCCGATACGGAGGAGGGCGGCCAGGAGGAGAGCCGGCTGGAAGGAGAAGGGAGAGGCGGCGATGGAGGTGGGCGCTCGCCCGCGCGGGTGGAGGTGGCGAGGGGAAACGGAGCTCGGGCGCGGCCAGCAGATGCAGAGGACGGCGGCGGGGTAGGAAGGAGAGGAGGGAGAGCGGGGTCGACCGGGGGAGGCAGCGGCCGGGCCAGAGCTGGCCGGCGGGAGGCGAGGTGGAGCTGGAGGCGTCGGGTGCGGGATGGGGAAAGGAGAAGGTGCGGGTGAGGAAGAAAAGAGAGAAGAGAGAGAGAGAGAGAGAGAGAAAAGAGAGGATAAGGGAAAAAGAAAAAGAAGAAAAAGGGAGAAAAGGGGAAAAAAGAAAAAAGGGGAGGGGTGGAAGGGCATTTTCGCAATTCGATAAAAATAGAGTAGGGTGGCTGCAAGGTGCAGGGGGTGGGAAAGGAAAAATGCCAGGGCAGGAATTAGGGTTTTGGAGGCTAGGTGGGCTTGGGCCGGTTTGGGCTACTCTCTCGCAATTCTCAAATATTTTCTTTTACAAATTAATTTGGCAATTTAATTTTTTGAAAACGGAGACAACTGTCTCGATAAAATATTTTTCGAAAATTTAAGAAAAATAAAATAGGGTTTAATAAAAATAATTTTTGCGGTCAAAAACATGCGATGCGATGATGCTGATGTCATGATGATGCAAAAATAAAATAACAGGCAATTCTAATTTGGGGAAAAACCCCGGGGCATTACAACCGACACCACTAACAAGGGATCTCGCCCCGAGATCCACGCTACCGTCAGGGGGAAAAGAAGAGCTAGGTTAACTATCGGATCTTCCCGCGCCATGTTGATCTTCTCGACACCACTAACAAGAGGTTCTTGCTCACGTCGATGGTGATGTTCATCTGTTGGGATGTTTTCCAAAGATCGAACCTATTAGGGTAAAAGGGCAAGATATCGTCCACCCACGAAGATGCTATAACCGGAAGATAGATAAGAGGGAAGATTTAAATCATATAAGGTAAGAGGGAAATAAAATAGAGGTAAGGAGTAAACAAGAATCCTATTGAGATCTTTGTAAAATATTTTTAGTAAAATAGTTTGGACACTCTACAACAACGACCATTAGCTAGGGTATCCTACAGGCAGACTGGACCCGCGGGGTATCGAAGAACCTGAGATCTGATACCACTTTGTAATGCCCCAAGATCGGTACTATGTAGATTTTAGTGTTCCAGCTAAATCTGCATACTAACGATCCTAAAGGACGCCCACCAGGCATAACGTGCACGTCGCAACACACATGTTATGCGGATGGAATTGTGATAACATTACAACAGTTCTCGATGGAACCCACAAAAGAACATATATACAACAACGACTCACCGAGTCAAGAACAAAGATACAATACAAAGATCCAAAATAACAACGGAAGCGGGTAGCGTCCGGCTACGGACAAGAAACAAATTGGACTAAGAGTCCTGAAGATAAACGAAGCCACCATATCCCTGCCCAGGCCAAGCCGGAGGGATTCCCAAGCTAACGTCGTCAGACTTCAAACCTGTCGGCTGCATTGGAATAGCAGCCCCGAAGGGGTCAGTACTATAAACAGTACTGGCAAGTAATACTCACAAGATATCAAAACTGGAATTTCGGGGAAGAGGGTTAGCGATTGAGGCGGCAGCAAATAGCACTAACAACTTATAGAGGCACGCTACAACTTCCGTCTAAAGAGACAAGGTAAGAGAGCGCATAAGAAACTAACTATACTACTCACCAAACAAACCCGCCCTAAAACGACTCCCTCGTATCCTCAGCCCACGAGGAAGAAGTCCGGGCACTCACACGGTGGACAAGTTTTATGGGCTATTATTCAAGTAATCTATCTTACTAGTTAAGTTATTATTATCATAAGGTGCAAGTTGTCTATGATCTTTTTAGCCAGCACATTTCACCAAGTCGTCCATAACCGCGGACACAGCTTTTCGAAAAGATTTAACCCTGCAGGGATGCCCCAATGAACCCACACGCATCGAAACACTCGCTTAGAGGTGTACCGGTGGAGCGTTCGACGCAATACTTCCCTTCTCTACAAACAAGTCCAGGGAGCCACCTAACTAGGTCTGATCCACCTTGAGAGTCCGGCCGAAGTTTCGAGGTGGACCTAACCGGTGCGAGGACGGTGTCGGGAGGAAAACTCATACGATTGCCCTCCGTCCACATGCGGTAAACGCCACGTGCCGCAAGCCCTACTGTAAGTAACCACGTAACCATCATCTTACATTCACATCATCATCGTAATACGCGCGCAAATGGAAACACCCAAACTAAGTTGTGGCTCCTGGACAGGTTTGAGGATCCGGTAATAGATTGCGGGGAGTCCCATAGAACTCCCACATATGATTAGTGCGCTCAGTCTTGGATCAGCGGAAAAGAACTCGGGTCCTAGGCGACACTAGCAGAACAAATCACCACGATTGGCCTTCCGCCGGCGCCTTAACTTTATTAAGTTATTCCCATCGCAACAGAAAATAAAGATTACCATTTAAGTTGAGCCTAGCTATCATATTAAAACAAGACTAGATAAAGAGATAACAGGACTCAAGCAAAGCACCTAAGCATGCACTACGACTCGCAAGGCTAACAAGGTAAACAAGCAACGGGGTAATTGGATGTGGGGGTGTGGCTATATCTGGGCTGTCAGGTAACATGCAAATAGGATCGGGACACAAGCATCGTGACATAAGGCTAGCAAGAAATAAAAGATAGGACGAGTAAGAGACAGAAAACAAGCAAAGATAGCAAGGGAGTATCACTTGCCTGCAATCCGGTAGAGGTAGCAGAACCTGTCGTTGCTCACATCAACTCAACGTCCTATTCCCGAAGAAAAGCAACGAACACTGGAAGCGCAAAAGATGCATTTTAATTCTACGGCAGAAGAACCGGCATGTTGATGACATGTATGCATGACAAATTAAAGGTTGTCCAATTTTATTCCCTAACACATGGCAAAACATTTTAAATGGGATCGGTGCATAATATAGGCGCACTGGACAAACCCCATAATTAAATTGATTTAAATTTGACTAAATGGATAAAGGTTCGATGTTATTTAATGATGCATGATTTTATAAGATACGCATATACGGTATAGGGTTAGGGTTGGGGTCACACATCGGATTTAGGGAAACTTCGGATTCGGATCCACTGTCTTCGGATCGGAGAGGAAGTAGTCGATGTAGTCGTTGTAGTCGAAGTAGCCGAAGTAGTCGAGGTAGTCGTTCGTCCGGAGTCGAAGTAGTCGACGTCGTGGAAGTAGTCGTACTCGGGGCGTCGTTGTGGCGGACCTTGGCGTTCCGGGCTTCGGGGTCGACGGGGTTCACGGTGGTCGGGGGTCGGTCTTCACGGACGCGCACGAAGGCGGCCGACACAAACGGACTCGAAGCGGAGAACTTGGCGGGTTCCGGTGTCGGGGAAGGTCTTGTCGTATCCGGTCTTCAGGCTTCACGGAGTCGTTCACGACGGGGACGGGGATCGGGCTTCACGGTGCTTTACGACGGGAAACGGGAACGAGCTTCCCGACGGGAACGGAAACGGGAAACCGCGTCGGGAAAAAAAATCAGGAAACGACCGGGAACAGGAAGCGGCCGTCGGGAACTTGTCGGGGATGCATCAACGGACACGGAAACGGAACACGGAGGAGACAGTACCGGGCACTACACGACACGGAGGCAACCGGGAGCAGCAGGGGCCGCACGGAGACGTCGGGAAACTTCGGATACGACCGCAACGAAGGGCAGCACGTGACCACGGCTGCACACGCACGGGGACTCGACGAGAACGTCCAAGACACGGTCGGGAGGCGCAGGAGGACATGAGGCAGAGGAACTCAGGCTGACGCAGGGGAGCTGCTCTCTGAGGAGGGTCGGCCAGAGGAGATGCGGGCGGTGTAGGGGAGCCGGGCCGATACGGAGAAGGGCGGCCAGGAGGAGAGCCGGCTGGAAGGAGAAGGGAGAGGCGGCGATGGAGGTGGGCGCTCGCCCGCGCGGGTGGAGGTGGCGAGGGGAAACGGAGCTCGGGCGCGGCCAGCAGATGCAGAGGACGGCGGCGGGGTAGGAAGGAGAGGAGGGAGAGTGGGGTCGACCGGGGGAGGCAGCGGCCGGGCCAGAGCTGGCCGGCGGGAGGCGAGGTGGAGCTGGAGGCGTCGGGTACGGGATGGGGAAAGGAGAAGGTGCGGGTGAGGAAGAAAAGAGAGAAGAGAGAGAGAGAGAGAGAGAAAAGAGAGGATAAGGGAAAAAGAAAAAGAAGAAAAAGGGGGAAAAGGGGAAAAAAGAAAAAGGGGAGGGGTGGAAGGGCATTTTCGCAATTCGATAAAAATAGAGTAGGGTGGCTGCAAGGTGCAGGGGGTGGGAAAGGAAAATGCCAGGGCAGGAATTAGGGTTTTGGAGGCTAGGTGGGCTTGGGCCGGTTTGGGCTACTCTCTCGCAATTCTCAAAATATTTTCTTTTGCAAATTAATTTGGCAATTTAATTTTTTGAAAACGGAGACAACTGTCTCGATAAAATATTTTCCGACAATTTTAGAAAAATAAAATAAGGTTTAATAAAAATAATTTTCGCGGTCAAAAACATGCGATGCGATGATGCTGATGTCATGATGATGCAAAAATAAAATAACTGGCAATTCTAATTTGGGGAAAAACCCCGGGGCATTGCAACCTCTCACCCCAACATTATCCTAATCACTTCCCCCCGACCCATCTTCTCCCACCTCCAGCCACATCACCTTCCACCTCCATCCCCGTCCCCTCCCACCTCCGACGGCGCCCTCTCCCCTCCGGCGGCGCCCCTCCCCTCCGGCGGCGCCTCCTCACCTTCAGCTCGAGCTTCACCACCACCCCCGGCCGGAAGAAGAAGCGGTGAACCGGGCGCCGGCGATGCGGCTGTCGAATCCGCTGACATGGCCGCCGGATCCGACCATGCGGGCGGCGAATCCGACGATGTTGGCGCCGGATCTGAGCTCCCTCCCCCCGGATCTAACTACTGGAAGGGATTGTTTTTTTGTTCATCCAATTTTTTTTACCGAATCTAGTGGTTCTTGAGTAGATTCATTCTTGTGTATCATCCAAGATTTTCTTGTTGATGCATGGATCCAATTATCCAAACATTCGTGTTAATACATGAATTTCTATTTGAATTAAATCGGATGGTGACGGGGATTGTTCTTATGTTGGTTTTGTTCTTTCAAAACAAGATCTTTTTTCTTTTTAAATACATGGATCTGATATATTTTTTTTTAGTAATAAAGCTCCGAAATTATTGTGAATGAATGGAACTGCGAGTGCTCTGTTTTTTTTTGTGGTGCATGGATAAAAAATTGGCCCAAAAATCATGGATGAAAAAATAAATTGGTATGAACAAGATATTCCCGCGAATATCTCATACTGTTACTGCGTGAGATCAATTTTCGTGTTATTGCGGATGTGCAATCAATTTCTTCTTAATGCAGTTAAGAACAAATCATAAGGACCTAACGGTAAATAATTTCTGAAGGGGAGGGACTATGGTGCAAATATTTAGCACGAATCTCCAACACAGTTGGACGCCCCCGTATAAGTCGGGGACGTCCCAGTTGTGGAAATGCATTTTCGCAAAGTCAGAGAATCTCATCCCGTCGGCTTCGGCCACTCGAATAACTTCTCGAGACGGACCCGAGGCGACCGAGCCTGGCACTGGCAGGGATGCAGCAGGCGCTGGGCCTGGGCCGCTCGTGCAGCTTCGGCCGTTTCTGCTGCCGCAGCACGGCCACAACTCCTCCCCCTTCCCCTCCACCTCTTCCTCCTCGCAGCGACAGCAGGTGCGGCAGAGCCGTGCGCGCCGAAGCCGCCTCGTCGGCGATGCAGACCATGGAAGCCAAGCGGGAGGAGGCGAGGGTGGTGACGCTGCGGGCCGTGGAGGCCACGCCCGAGTCCTTCGCGCCGTTCGGGCAGGTCATCGCCGCCTCCCCCGACGGCGACCAGTTCGGCCCCCACGACGCCCAGCTCGACCTCAGCCGCGGCGTCCCTAGGTCAGGATACGACGACCCTTTTTCGGTTCCGCACCACAAACCAGTACCAACCAATCACGCTCTACTACTCTTTTGTCCAAAGATTCTGATCTTGTTCCCCTCTCTGCTCTGGCAGGTTCTATATCATGAGATTGGATAACAGGCCACTCAAGTTCTCGGCCATCACCCACCACGCCAGCGTCACGCAGTGCCTGGGCTCCATCGGCGGCCAGGATTGGTATCTCGGCGTTGCCAAGCCTTCCATCGTGGACGGGGCGCCGGAGCAGAGTGGCCAGCATGACGGCAGGAGCCCCGTGCAGTCGCGCGCTGGTCATTACTACCTTCCTCCCGATCCCGCCGATGTCTGTGTCTTCCGGGTCTCGGGTCCGAAATTCCTCAAGCTGCATACGGGGACCTGGCACGCCGGGCCGCTGTTCAAGGCAGACGCTGTGGATTTCTATAACCTGGAGCTCAGCAACACCAATGTGAGTACTAACGTTCTTCAAGTAATGGTAGCTGAATCTTTGCGTATAGTGCTTCTGGAAAATAATACTCTAGTTGAACTGCATCGTGCATTCCATTGTAAAATATCCTGAAAAGTAGAAAACCACAACACTAAGACGAGTTTCTTCTGAAGTTTCTTCTGGAGCAGCTTCTATGAGGATTCATGAAACATTTCATGATGCTTGCATTTTTGTGCATTGTTTACACTTCGCAAACTTAAGTTACCTGGCTTATTACAATTTCAGAATATCTGTCAGGCACACCATCATGAGTTCGCAGCTTTATACGTATTTCACTTAGCAGTCTACATGTCTTTTAGAGATCACTTAACTGTCCTGCTCATCTGTGCTGCTGTGCATAACCTTAATCCCCGTTCTCCTATATGTATATGCAAGTCATCGTGAGCTTTGGTAACTGAATTAGAAACCACCTCAACCAAAAACTTGATATGTTGTCTAGCAAGTAAATTAACTTGGTTATTTTTTTTATTTCCGATTTCTGTTTGTGTTTGTAAATTTTGCCATGTCCGTAAAGCTTGCAATAAGTTCATGTGCTATGTAGAGCGGTATCTTGCTACAGCCCGTCCCGGCGGCTGCCCGGGCTCCGGCCATGATACCCCCTTTGAGTTACTCCGTATAAAGGAAACAACTAGCTTAATTAAGATTTGCTGAGGGTAAATTGTGATTACCACGGTCGTGCCTAAATTTTGCCCATGCTCGACCGATTAGACAAGCTCTGCCACTGGTCTTAAAATGAATTTATAGTTGGTAAACTACCAGCGTGTCCTATATTGCTGGAATTGAGTCGAAAGCCTGATAAAACTCTTGTCAAAGTGCATTATTCGTCTGCTTGGAATTGGAAACTAACCTGTCTGCCCTAGATTGAATTCCAACCTGTCCTATATTGCTGGAATTGAGTCGAAAGCCTGATAAACACTTTGTAGAAGTGCATTAGTCGTCAGGCGGAATTGGAAAGCAACCTGTCTGCCCTAGATTGAATAATGTATATGTAGAGTCGAAAGCCTCATGGAGTCCAGTTTATTTAACGAAATTGGTGGTCACCTAATCTAAAGTAACTCTATATTATTTAGACCAAACTCTGTATGATGTGCTAAAAAGAATTCGTCAATGTGGTTGATCTGCCAAGTATGCTGGCAATCTATCTCCCTTTTATCAGAAGCTATTTATACACATCAACTAAAAGTGTACCATCTCATATAAATTTACGCTGCTTCACTGTGCCATTGCCACCACTGAACATAAACTAGACTGTATGCGCTACTTTTCTAGTTGAACTGCAACCTTTGTACTCATCATGTATTTAAAGCTGAGGCGTTTGCTTCACTTGGATGCGCTACGGTTCTCATGTCACTCACGATATGCTTCTGCAGGTTGTCGATCACACCACGCACTATTTCAAGAAACAGGACGGTGTGACCTTTGTGATCGAGGATTGAAACGCCACGTGTCGCGGCCTAGACACGAAACTGGTTGCCCCGGTGTGCCCTCATATCCTGTTCGTGCCTTCATGGCGTTTGTACTGAACGAGAACGACCATATAGTATGTGTATGTAAATGCAATAATGTATGCTAGTACAAGGCACGTACGAGTACGTAAGAGCAGGTGCTTCAGACTTTCTGCTTCGTGTCTGTGTGGCCGGCCGGCCGATTCGTGCACGCACGGCAGGCCGGCAGCACATGGGCGGGCCGGCGGCCGCCATGGACACGGAGGCCATGCCAGCGCGACCTCCGGTTGTCCCTCCCATCACGCTTGTCTGGCTAGATGGTTGTATGCAGCTCCCCTCGACAGCAACCCGTCTACGCGGGCCAGCCGCCGGCCGCCGTCGCAGCAGCAGGCGGTGGCCGGTGGGTGCTTTGTTGGTCAGAGCAAGCGAACACAGCACCCATGCCTATTAGATTACCCGCTGCTCCCAATTAATTAACGACTTTATTAAAGCGCACGACACGCGAGGTGCTCCAAATCCTTCCTGTCCGTCTGCTCGACTCGACACCAAACAGACAGCCGCTCTTTTTCTCTGCGTCGCCCACTCGCTCCACTCTCCCGACGCCGACGCGCCCCTCTCCCACTCTGATCGGCGGCCAAAGGCAAAGCGGACGCCCCGGCGAGGAGGAAGCTCTCGGGCGTCCCGTCCATGGTGAGGTCTCAGTCTCTCGACAGCTACTCCTCCGTCCAGGATGTCACCTACAGGTTCCAACTCCACCGCCACTTCTTCGATTCGTGTCTGTCGCCTGCCTCTTCTCATATGTTTCGGCTCCGCCGCTTGTAATGGCATGGCAGCTGCGGGTACTGCGGCTACGCGCTGAACCTGAGCTCCGCGGCGCGGGACACGGCGGCCATCGGGTGCTCCAAGTCCAAGTACGGCAGGCAGATCAGGAAGGGCGTCGTCGCCTTCCACGCCGTCGACGAGACCCGCTTCACGCAGGCCGACGAGGTCACCTGCGCGCCCCACTTCCGCTCGGGGCGCGCCTGGTCCTGGGGCCTCTTCAGGAGGAGGTCCCGCCTCCTCTGCCGGAAGTGCGGCGGCCGCATCGGCGCCGCCTACCACCACCAGCAGGACGAGGGCGACGACTCCTCCGCTAGTCTCTCCGCGTGCGGCGGCTCGGACGACGACCTGCGTACGAGCTCAGGTGGCGGCGGCGCGTCGACACGGAGGAGCTACCTGATCAGGATCAGCGCGCTGCAGCCCTCCTCGGATGATCCTGCCGCCGTGCCCTTCTCTCTATGACGGCGGTGCCAACTGTCTCCGCGAGTGTATACTACTGCGACACGGTCGCTGGGTTTTCTTTCTTTGTTAGTATTGTATTGGAAGAGTTTGATGCATGTAAATTGGATCCCTGCACAGCGTTTGTGTTATGGCAATCGAGTTGAGCCAGCGTGGTTGCAGTTTTGAGTCACCTTGTACGCGTCCATGGCTTAATTCTAGTTTTCTGTGTGGATTTTTTTTCTCCATTTGACATCAGCTATATGAATATCTCTCTGCATATCTTAATTGCGGAGTCTGTTTTTTTTTGGATTTTCGTGGACAACCATATGTATTCAGTTTTTCTCAACACAAATTTAATAAGCTGATTTGAGAACAGAGTGTCCTCAAAATGAACATTACTTGTGCAGTTGTGCTTATCGATATTAGTTCTTATACATCCAACTCCCTGGGAACGAGGAACTAGAGCACAGCAGTAAGGCTTGCAGTCAGGGCTCCAGGTAGGTTCATGCAATCAGTACCTCAGCTAGTCAGTTGGATGCCATGGCGAGGGTCACCATTGGACTGAAAACACCATTTTCTAGTCCGAAAACTTGGATATGCAAAATGCAAGTTATTCTCTTTCTGTTAACGAGTAATTCTGGAAATTGTATTGCTCAAATAATCACTATCGTTATCATATACAAGGAGCTCTTTAGCTGCTGCAATACAAATGTCAGGTCTCCCTATTTGCTATGAAACATACATACAATTCAATAGGGATAGCTGAATAACATGTTGTAATGATCAAATCAAACAAAAAAATGTGAAAAATAGTAAATGTGATCTTCGTAGTTTACACTGTCATTTTGCTTCGAGTGGCTATTGAGATGGCATTGATGTGCCCTTCAAGAAATGTCTGAATAGAATTAATGCTTGTCGAGGCCGGTGCAGAGGAACCTCATGCCCTGCACCAGCTACGGTGACAAGGGTTAGTCCTTTGTAAACCTGACTCCAACCTCCAACCTGCAAAACAAAGAGGAATAATCAATATCATCCTGAAAATGGTTCTTTCTCTGCCAGAATTTTCTCAATTTCGTGAATAAGCCTTTTAGTAAACCGACCTTCCCGTTGTCATACCAAGGGTACCAATTCATCAGCGTTGGTAGCTTGAGAGCGCTAATTGAGTATCTTGTTGCAGTTACAGGAACTACAGCATCTGTATCCCCACTGTGAAACATTCAAAAGCACACTCATTATACAAGGGGCATGATAATGCAACAGATTATTTTGCAGCAACCAGAAATCATTCTGGAATTTGATAATAAAGATTTTTCAATCCTCTTCCTTCCTCAAGGGGTAATAGTTATAATGTTTGGAGAAGATCTCCACTTATACAATAGGCCTACATCAATATAAAGTGTTACTAAGATAATGCAATTAGTGGAACAGAACTCGGAAACAAGATGGGCTCCATGTTAAGCTGACTAAAACATGTATTAGATATCCACAATTTAACTTAGTAGATGGATCTTATCATGCAAAAGATAAGAGATCTCAAATAACAAGTGCTGGGCCTTCGGAAGCTTACCTGAAAACCCATATCCTCATACCAGCTGCAATTAACTCGTGGTAAATAGGAAGCATGGATTTGGGGGAATCCGCCCAGTACGTTCCGACAATATCACTGCAACAAATAGCCAAATGAATATAGATATTCTTATAAAAATGACAGAACTTTAAGGAGTATGTTTCAGTCAAAATAATAAAAACCTGCAACTTTTCCAAGGGTACTGAATTCCAGTAGTGTTAGCGTGTAACGCAATCTGCACTTCTGGTAGATTGTAGTAAATATTTGAATATCTTTCGGTGCAAGGATCATAAGCTCTAGACAACCAAGGCTGTAAAAAGTATCATGAGCTTAAATATAAAGTAAATTTAAATAATACAATTAAATACTAGGTAGAAATATATACATTGAGACATGCAGTCAAGTGGAAAATAGCAATTCTAGCTAGATAAAGAAGAACCAAAAAAGTGGAAAATATAGTTCTATAGTGACGCAAGCCGTAGAAAATTTCATAAGCATTACCATTCATGTTAACATAGATATCTTTCTGAAGTAAAATACGTGATAAAATTATATCCAAATTCAAGCAATGTTAATTGCCACAGATGCATGAATGCACTCTGTACAAGAACACACAAACGGAACCCTCTGAAAACAAAAATGCAAACCACCTGTTTGGAAGTAGTCATCACCAAAATTAAATTTTCCTTAACAGAGCGTATTTCACCTGTTACTTCAGTTTTAATGATTTTCTGAATTTTACCTATTTAAACACTATTCTTAACCACCACTGCTGAGAACTACCTTCAGAGTTGAGACTGAACCACTTGCTCATTATTCAGCCTAAAATAAGGGTAAACCATTGGGGTGACAGTAAATCAATCCCGTCCATCTATCCTGTTTCACGCTCTCTAGGTTCACATGAATTTACTATAAGGCATCATGTGTCTATGTAACATAGCAGTGCCATGCTTAACAATATGATGTTTAGCCAGCACATTTACGTTGCACTGCTACCTGCTCATAGAATCCGTACTCTACTGATCTTGTAAGCAACTAGTTGTAATAATAATGTACCTTTACTTTGTGATGTAACAACTGGAATCAACAAAGTTACAACAGGATCAGTTTTGAAGATTTAGAAGCAAAAATTACTTACGTAGCGTCCACCCAGGCCAAGTTTGAGAGAGGCTGTGTTATTGCAGGGCTTTGTATAGAGACTGTAAGGATCAATGTTGCCTTCTTCGGCACTAGCTAGGTTCAGGTTCTTGACACATTCAGGAGAAGGGTGCTCTGAGGAATCAAAAATGCATGTCGCCTTCAAGTTGTGATAAGTGGTATCAGAGATCAGACCATGGCTCCACCAGTACTCAAATGTGCCAAGGTAGTCGTGGTAGTCATCCGTAACCGCATTCCCCACCTTAATTACCAGGAGTAGTAAGTTTTCAGAAACTAGCATACATATTGAAACTTATACAATGAAAGCATGGATTTCAAATATTTACCACGAATCCTTTGAGGTTAATTGTTGGATTCTGAATGCCCTTGTTCTTTTCGTATATGATCTTGGCTAGCTGTGGAACATAATGCCCTGGAAATGTCAAAGATCACAGCACATATAAGTCTCAGTCTTGCATTAAACAGTGTGCCAAAACAAACAAATTCAAAACTTTGCCCCGTTTGGAACAAGGGTTTTTTCACCAATTCCAGCGGGAATTGGACCGTTTCATGTGAAATTCATGCAAAATTCCTGCATTTCGAACAGGCTGTGATTCCATAACAAATATAATATACCTGCATAGCTCTCTCCAGCGATGTAGAATTCCCTGTACTTGTACTGTGGGAATCTCTCCAGCCAATTCACCAGAAAAGCGTAGGAATCCAGCGCTGGTACAAGACAAAAAGTAAAATCAAAGGACAGGAAGCTGGTACCAGAATTCTGAAGAATCAGTGTCAACGCACAGCTCGCACAGAAATGTCCATGAATCAGTTACCTGTCTTGGCATCTCCCCCGGTGTACAGATCCACCGTGGTGTTGGAGTAGGAGAAGCCCACGCCGGCCGGCGACTCCAAGAAGAGCAAATTGGCCGCTGCAACCACAAGCAAAACACACCCTGAGTAAAAACTGGCCACTTCCGATGATACACTGATTGGAGCCTAATTGGAGCTGAAGAAGACGCACCCTTGTTCCAGGAATTGGGGTTGAGGTAGAGCGTCCTCCCGTCGGACCTGATACGGAACGGGCCGACCTCCTCGGACGCGCCGTAGCCGACGGAGGAGCAGCCGGGCCCGCCGTTGAGCCAGAGGACGAGCGGCGCGATGGGCCCGGCCTTGGGCTCCGCCTCGACGAGCCAGTAGAAGAGCGCGCGGCCGCGGGCCTGGTTGACGGTGACGTAGCCGGAGTACTGCGAGAAGCCCACATTGGGCGGCTGCCCGGGGAGCTGCCGGATCCGGTCGCTCTCCTGGCCGGCCAGCGCGGCGGCCGCCAGCGCCGCTGACACCAGCAGCGCCAGCATAGCCGCGACCTCGCGAGCCATTGTGGGGCAGGCAGACAGACAGACAGACAGAGCAAGCTACAATGGGTGGAGCTGGGCTGGCTGTTGCGCGCGCAGTGGCACACTAGTAGTGGAGCCTGAGCTGAGCTTGCTTGCACTTGCTCCGTACGCAACGCTGCTGCTGCTGCTGCTGCTGACAGCAGGGGAGGAGCTATAAGAAATTCAGGGCCAGCGCCGAGAAGTCCGGATTGATTGCATGGATTTCAGCACGGGATTCGATTACGCCATCGACAGCCTAGCTCGGGTCAAGGTCCTCGGCTGCCTGGGTCCCCTCGGCTAAAGTAATGGAGGTGGCGACCGATCTCACATTCTCATTCCTCCAGACTGACCGGCGCGCCCCCCAATCGAGGCGGTGGGTACGGACGGGACTACGGCGGGAGGAGGTGCGCGATGATTGAGTAGCAGCGCGGGGAGTACAGCTCAGGAAAAAGAAGGGGATCAGGATCAGATCGTGTACTTGGCTGAGTGAACTGCAAGCCTAAATTAGGTGTATGCTCCAACCTGCTGCATATCGGTGGGCATTGCGTAGATAGCGGCGCAACGACGCGGAAAGTGGCCGTGTCGGCAGTACCAGCGATAGTTGTTTTAGTGGCGGCCGGGGGTGTGTGAATGGAGGTGGAAGAAGATGATGATGATTGGAAGGGGCACATGGGGTTGGAGGGAAAACGGGAGGTGGTGGCGCGCGGCAGCAGGTCAGCACCGAACCAATAATAATTCGGGGGCGAGCGCATCTGCCCGCTGTTCGCCGCGGCGGCTAGCGGCGGCCGTCGTGCTCGTGCACGCGTGAGAGAAAGGGGCGGCCGAACCGCCGCGACACGGACTCGCGGCAGTGAGCTGTGCTGTTTGTTAATTCTCATCTCGACAGACACGAGACAGTGTCTGGACGGCTGGAGAGTGGATAAACTAGCCGAGACGAGCTCAGCCGGTGGAACGGAGGGCGGCAGTAGGAATCTGTTGCCGCTGTGATTAGCGAAAGGGCTCGCTTTCGAGGCTGTGATGATGGCGGCCGGGCGGCAGTAGTACACTGCTCCAGCAGCGGCAGGCTCCCGAAAAGAATAACATGCTGACTGCCGCATGATTGCAGCGCACACACACGCAGAAAGCAGAGATCGCTTCGGGGAAGACGCTCACGTTTATGCACATTTTTCTTTATACGCTTCCGTCCTTTTTAGCCTCTTGTCTGTCTCACGTTATTAAGCACTACAGTGCCCAATGAACCTCTCATGTCTCATGTTCATCTGGGTGTGTGTCGTTATGAAATGAAATGATGTGCCCTACGTGCGTGCAGGCTCTATGCGAGTTTGGTGCTCAACTCGACGTGTCGATATACCAGATACCCAAACATGGGGTGTGTGAATGATACACTGAACAATTTCGACGCGCTGACCAGCAGATCTAGAATGCCATTAAACACTCTGAATTACCCTCTCCGTTCCCCATTTGTAAGGCGCACGTTGAAGCAATGATATATCGATTATTCATCTCAAAAAAATGATATATCGATTATTTTGTATAAAAATGATATTGTTAGATTGATATGAAATAAATAACTTTCTAATGATAAAAGTTGTTTCCCAAATATTCCTTATCTAGTTATACTAATTCTTGAGCAAACGAAAATCTCTTAAAACGCTTGCGCCTTATAAATGTGAACGGGGAAGAATGACAACATGCACTCGTAGCATACTTAGAGTCTTGATTTTCAGCGCAGAAATCCTAAGTCCGGTCGTTATTGGTTACTGGGCACGCACGCTCTAGCATGGAAATCCCTGCAGTTTCTTGACTTTCAGTCGCTGACATGCGGGTCCGACAACTGGTGTGCCCATCAATCATGGACTCAACGTCGGACTAGCTACGTCAGGGGATCTTCTTCCGTGTAACGAGTAATAATGACGTTTCTAGTTGTTTATTTGTTGAAGGTATTGTCTGAATATACTTGAGACTTTCTCTAAAGTGAAAATCAATGATCTGACTTTAGTGGTTGGATCATGTTTGGTGTTTGTGCATTGTTCCCTTCTTAAATGTGTCGTTGTTGGAGAACCTGTATCGTAGTTCGGGTGTTGCCAATGGTTGTGTTGCTTGCCTGTTGTTTTGAGGCTCTGGTCGGTTTTGCGAGTTTATTTATTTTTTTCTCAATAATTTGGATGTGCGAATACTCGATGTCTAGACTAGATCTTGACATAATGTATTTTAAAGACCGAATGTAATTGTTATCATCTTTATACTAATATATTGCCCTGTATGTGAGCTGAGATAATGATACCTAGTTTTTGGATGGTCACTTAGCTGGTTGGCTCAAAGTATAAGAGATATGAGCAATAGTCAGAATTCAGATATATTTACTCCAAAATCTGGTTCACTTCACCCAACACCTTGTTTACCATTATCGTTGCTCTCACCCTCTCTCTTTTACAAAGTTGTCAGGCGACGTGGGTACATCTAAGAAAGGGAAATAATATCCATAGATCTGGGTATCCACGGATATCCGGCCTGCAGGAGTGCAAGGCACGATATGGAGTCCACGGATACCCACAAGATCAAGGTTGAACTTGAACATGAACATAGATTTTACTCATCATTTCACGTGAAAGCTGACGTGGTGTGCGTGTGCCCAAGCAGAGCAGAGGACGTCTGCGAATATTTTTTTTTCTTCTTCTAGGACTAGGAGTACTTCTTCTGTCGTGTCAACGCGGTGGTGCAGCCATCTTTACTCCCAGGTTGTTCAGTTGGAGCTAGCAGCAGCCAGCAGGTAGTTCCTGCGAGCTAGCGTAAATGAAACCCTCGTGCATGGCAACGGGCTGACCTGCCGCGTCGTTCACGGTGAGCGAGCTGCGGCGTGCCGTAGAGCTCGGTAGAGCCAGCGGCCACGGAGCGGTCTGGCTCTGGCGACGACGCCGCCTGCCTGCGCGTCCATCGGTCGTGCCGTTGGGCTTCCAACTTCACACGGGAATTAGCTACGGTTGCACAGGGCCGAACCATTTTTGGGGATTTAGGCGGTGATTCCTATATATAGTCCGTTAGCTACGGATCTCGCTCCGGTCGCCTGAAGGATTCCACTATTGGGCCGGCCCGTTTGACGGATTTTTTCTTTTTTCCGCTTTTTCTTCTCTGTTTTCTGTTTTCTTTTTATTTTTTACTTTTTATGTTGTTTTTCGTTTCTTTTCTGTTTCGTTTTTTCTGAAAAATTTTCAGATTTTCGACATTGTTCAAATTTATAATCTGTTTATATTCAAAAAATGTTCAAATTTAAAATTTTGTTCATATTCAAAAAGTTCAAATTTAAAAATTGGTCAAATTCGAAAATTGTTCAAATATAAATTTATTCATTTTCGACAAAAATTCAAATTTAATTTTTGTTCTTATTCGAAAATTGTTCAAATGTAAAATTTGTTCATATTCGAAAAATTTCAAATTTAAATTTTTTCATATTCAAAATTGTTCATATTCTAAATTTGTTCAAATCTAAAATTTGTTCATATTCAAAAATTGTTCAAATCTAAAATTTATTCGAATTTTGTTCAAATTAAAAAATCATATCAAAAAGTTTTTCTGAATTAAAAAAAGCAAACTAGGCAAAAAAAATGCTAGCTTTTTTCATTGGGCCGCTCAAAAGCGGCCCATGAAACAGTTCGCTTCAGGCGACCGGAGCGAGATCCGTCGCTAATCCTGATTTAGGCGGCCGTGGTGTTGACCGTTGAGTGTGGCTTGGTGGGTTGGCTTGCATTGAGCTAGCCGGCCGAGCAAACGCCCGCTGCCCTTTGGTGAATAAGGCTAACTTAGCCCGTGCATGTACGTTAATTGGGCTTCGCGTGACTTGTGTACTTTTGTTTTTCAATACCGTTTGGCAGTACAGTTTTCATCCACACACAGAAAAGAACTTCCCTAAATAAAAATAACTACTGAAATTATTGGTTTGTCTATGCCCCAGTCTACTGCTTTTTTTCAAGTCTCAGTCGACCACGTTAGACATCGGATGTGATCATGTTTCATAGCAGTTCAGCGGGGATCGTGAATTCGTGATGCAACACACATCTGATGGTCGACTTGAGCATAATGAAAAATCAGGATATTGAGGACTAGCAAACCCGTAGAATTTTTTAGCAGAACTTTAGTTCAAGAAGGCTATTTTTTATTTCAAAAAAAGGGTATTGTTGTTAGTATTTAGTGTAGTTCTTATAGTGTAGGTACCACAACCCCAAATTTTATATGCCTTAATAATGACAATTTGAAGGCGTTGTGCGGTGCATTCCTTGCCCCCTCTCCCTGAAGATGCTTTGGCGGAAACCCTACATCTGGGGCTTCCAAGATCAGATTGGCACTCTACTTCGTTTGCTCCTAGCAGAATCGCTTGGAGTTGGACCTGTTTTGAGGCAGTTTCCTCGGTGGCTCGTGTGGCAACGACGATGGAGATGGGATGTGGCAAGGTGGTGCTAGTCGGGGTATTTTCGGCATGTTCACGTTGGCGTTTTACTTTATTTGTTACAATGGGGTTAGAGTGTCGTCAGATCCGTGCAACGGCGTCAGAGATGATAACAAGTGTCGTCTGAATTCGTGATCCTTCGCGGTCCGACTTTGTGATCCTTGGCAACACAAATAGTTCTCGTTTGTAGTTTGTCATCATAATTAGAGTTGCCCTATTGTCAGGTAAAAAAAAGAGTTGCCCTATTTTTAGCTCATGTGGCCAAGGCATTTAAAAAAAAAGCTCATGTGGCCAACGGTTAGGTTCTCAACGTGGCTTCGCACGACTGTTGCGGTGACGATCGACTTCATTACCGAAATATAAGTAGGTCCATGTGCGTGCAAAGCACATCCGACTTGACTAAAGTGGTGGCACCAGCTGCAAGGAGATTCCACTATATAGCTCTTGAGTGAAGTTGTGAGTCACCGGGTGCCCATGCTGACGCCTGCAGCCCTGCACCATCCAAATAATTGCCCCATATATGGTCGTGACTCATGATATGATTTAATCAAGCGTCATATCGCTAGCATGAAATTGCGTGCGCATATACGGCCGCCAACGCCGATGCCGTCTATCCTGTCAGACCGAATCTTCCAGAATCGAACGCATGGCTCACCGTCATTGGCTCCGTTGTCATCCCGGATCTAGGTGCAGCCATGGGGTGCACTGTGCACAAGACCCCGGGTAAGTAAATTGGCCTTTTTTTTCCACCATGTGCGTAAATAAGATAGTTTTTTAGTTGCATACCACCGTGCACCCCTCTCCTCAGTTCTCTAGCTCCGCCCCGGTCATCCGTCATTACCTTTGTCTTCGCCGCCATCATCGTTGTTGATCTTCTTAATGTCGGTACTCGTACGTCGACCATCGGCACGTGACCTCGAGGTTGGCTGTGTTCACCGACTCCCCGAGGGATTTTTTGAGCTCCCAGTCGTTCTCGTGCAACTCCGGCTCCGGCGGCGACACGACCTGCTACTTTTTCACCTTTTTACGGTTGAGGAACTTTCGGTCGGTGGCGGCTTGGGCTACTCCCGGATAACGATGACACACTCCTGCTTGGGGACGAGTAGGACCGTCGGCGCGCGCCAGGAAGACGCCATCATAGAAGATGGGCCCTACAACGAGCTCGGCTGCACAATCCACGACGTGTGGCGATGTGGTGGTACGTGGTGGCCGGTTGCCATGTTGCGTGAGGTCTAGATGACGATGTCGCGCTCCTGCTTTGGGGACGAGCAGAGTCATCGGCGTGTGAGGAAGAAGCTGTTGAAATATTAGGGTGGGCTTTAGGCCCATCTAACAATTTTAGAAAATCACTAAAGGCCCATGCTGGCTAGGGAAGTGGTGGGAGTTTAGTCCCACACGCCTAGTTGGGAGAGAGTTGCACCAATTTATAAGGTGAGCTCCTCTCCCACTAGTATGAGTTGGTGTGAAGAGAAGAGAGGTGTTCCACACGCGCTCCTTCTCCTCCGCCACCCGCCCGCCTCGCCACGCCTCGTCACGACGCGCGTGCGCGCCGCGGGTTGCGGGAATCTCGCCGAACCGATGTGTTATTTTTATCACGCAGGAATAAAGCGGCAACTGGAACGCTTTGGCTTAATGGCGTTGATAGAGAATGAATATGAGTTGAAATGTTTTTGTCTTAAGTGCTCTTAAGTACATACGTTTTCAGCTTTCATTGCACATGTTTCTGTTGACCCTTTGGTCTGCCTCTGAGCCTATATCAGAGAGGTCGCGCCTCTCCAGCATACACAGAAAACAGATCACATCTGCTCAGCCTCCACGCTCCTGTCGTTCCTCTCGCTGCTGCTGCCGCCGGTGATCCCATCCCGTCTACCGCGTACACGGCCGACGGGAGAGCAGGCCACTATTTGTCTAGTACGCGATAATATGATCAAATATCAGTATGTGCTTAGTAACGTTTACGTCCTGCTCATGATTTATTTTTGGATTAATTTAATCGAAAAATTGCTTATATTCACAACAATCCAAACACCAAATTTGTGTAGGCAATTTTCGATTCAAGGCTTTGCTGCTGCACTGAAACCGGCCCCGTTTACGGGGACGTAATTTAAGCGTTGGCAGACCAAAACCATCTTATGGCTCACGGCAATGAACGTGTTCTGGGTCGCCGGTGTTACTCCTCCCACGGGAACGATTGCTCCTGAACAGGAGAAGGCGTTCAGGGAGGCCACCGTCATCTTTGTTGGAGCCGTTCTGAGCGTGATTAGAGATAAGCTGGTTGATGCATATTTACATATGCGGGTTGCCAAGGACTTGTGGGAGGCGCTCGAATCTAAATTCGGCGCAACCGATGCTGGAAGCGAGAAGTATACCATCGAGCTGTTCCATAATTACAAGATGGTCGAAAACCGTTCTGTATTGGAACAGGCTCATGAGATACAGTGCATCGCCAAGAAGGTTGAGCTTCTTAAGTGTGATTTACCGGGCAAATTTGTCGCGGGATGCATAATAGCTAAGCTTCCTCATTACTGGAGGAACTTTGCTACTTCTCTGAAGCATCAGAGGCATGAATTCTCAGTAGAGGATGTCATCGGCCATCTGAGTGTCGAGCAGAATTCGAGAGCAAAGGACTCACTCGGAAAGGGGACCGAAGGGACTTCTGTCGCCAACATGGAACAGAAGAACTTCAACCCTCACAAGCCCAAGGGGAAGATCGGTGTCCAACATAATACCGACTTCAAGAAGAAGGGTAAGAAGACCTTCAAGAAGGATAAGAAGAAAGGTGCATGTTACACTTGTGGTTCTGAGGAACATTGGGCTCACAAGTGCCCGAACAAGTTTAAGAATCCAGGCCAGTCTGTCAACATGATCGTCAGCAACAGTGAGAATGGGGCATCTGGGTATGGTAATTTGTTTACTGTATTTTCAGTTTGTCAGTCTACCGATTGGTTGATTGACACAGGTGCAAATATTCATGTATTTTCTGACATCTCATTGTTTTCTTCTTATCAGGTCACAGGGAACGAATCCGTATTGATGGGGAATGACGCGAGTGCTTCTGTTCTTGGTGTTGGCACGGTCGATCTGAAGTTTACTTCGGGAAGGATCGTGCAGCTGAAGAACGTGCAGCATGTCCCCGCCATCAAGAAGAATCTCGTTAGTGGCTCCCTTCTCTGTAGAGAAGGGTTTAATTTGGTCTTCGAGTATAATAAAGTAGTTGTTACAAAATATGGACTGTTTGTTGGAAAAGGTTATGAATGCGAAGGTCTGTTCCACTTTTCCCTCGCTGATTTCTGTAATAAAGCTGTGAACAATATTCATTCGAGTGTTAATGAAACATAAGTTTGGCACTCACGTCTTTGTCACATTGGTTTTGGTTGTATGACGCGGTTAGCAAAGTTAAACTTAATCCCGACTTTCACTTTAGCCAAAGGTTCTAAGTGCCATTTGTGTGCAAGCCCTATAAAGCTGCGGAGGAGAGACACTTGGAACCATTGCAACTCATACATTCTGATCTCTGTGAGATGAATGGTGTGTTGACTAAAGGTGGAAAGAGATACTTCATGACGTTGATAGATGATTCCACTAGATATTGCTATGTATATCTGTTAAGCACTAAAGATGAGGCTCTACACTACTTTAAAATCTATAAGGCAGAAGTTGAGAATCAACTTGAAAAGAAAATTAAACGAGTCCGGTCAGATCGTGGTGGAGAGTACTTCTCTAATGAGTTTGATTCTTTCTGTGCGGAACATGGTATTATTCATGAGAGGACGCCTCCCTATTCACCCTAGTCAAATGGGGTTGCCGAACAGAAAAAACGTACTCTAACAGATTTGGTTAACGCCATGTTAAGTACATCGGGTTTATCCAAGGCATGGTGGGGGGAGGCTATATTGACTTCATGTCATGTCCTGAAAAAAGTTCCGACAAAGGATAGTGAGATCACTCCCTATGAGCAATGGTAGAAGAGAAGAACAACACTCTCATACTTACATACTTGGGGCTGCTTGGCGAAAGTCAACGTGCCGATTCCCAAAAAGCATAAGTTTGAAAGTGCATGGTTGCCCCCATGTGTGGTTTTGGTAATCAATGACAATCTCTATGGACTAATGTTTGTATTGAGCTAATTGTAGGTTGTGTCCATATGCGTTGTTTGATCTCCATTTGTTGGAGTCAAGGCTAAGGGAGGAAGATTATATGTTGATCAAGCCTAAGTGCGGGTTGATCAACACACAAGTCCAAGTGAAGATATGCCGAAGAGTGCCTCTCCCATATTGGTGTATGGGGAGCTATTAGCGAGTCTTCACCAAACGGAGCACAATCAAGAAAGGTGGTCCAACTTGAGAAGACAAAGATCGTCATCAAGGTAAAAGTATGATCTTGATAGGTTTTCTATTTTACCGGTCTCATGATGTTAGTTGAGAGACCGGGTTATAGGATAGATAGCCGTACTATCAAGAGGGGCTCTCGACCGAGTATCTTGATCGTATCATTCGTGGAGAGCTCAAACCTTTGCATCTTTGCAATCATCTTTATTGGTTCTTATTTGGCTCTTATCGTGGTGTGGTCGTGGTGCTTGTCGTGCTTGTCATGACAAGGCCAAGTTCACCAAAAACTAGGGGTGGGAACTGGTAGCGGATAGTCCGAATTATCCGACATTCGTATTCGAAAATTGAAAATGGAAGTGGTAAATATCCGAATCCGGACGAAATAAAAATGGAAGTGGTAAATATCCGAATCCGTTTTTATAAATACAAAACAAATGTGGTATTGAATTTTGACACAAATGTGGATATGGAAATGGATATATCCGTATCCGAATAAGATTTTGTTGGTAAGTTTTGATAATTCTAGCCCGATATGGAAATTTCTCAACCTAAAATAGTAATAAAGTGATCAGTTATATTATTCTATGATTGAAATTTAAAGAAGTGTGTATTATATAGCTATATTTATCACTATTTCATTGTATATTTAACTCGTTATAAGATACGAGTCTACTATTTTGTTATATTCGTTTCCGATCCGAATTGAGAAAACATCCGATCCGAATTCGTATTCGATTAACATCCGCTCCGCATTCATATTCGACAACATCTGAATTCGTATCCGTATTCGTTTAAAAAATATGGAAACTGATGTGGGAAGGGCACTATCCGATCCGCATCCGATCCGTTTCCACCCCTACCAAAAAGGTTTTCGTATGCGTCTTCTATTGTGTTTTCGGTGTTGGAGATTTGTCAGTTCATCCTTGTGGAAGGTTTACCCTTCCATTTATTACAAAAATCTCCCTTGCTTGGTTTCAATATTTTCACTTTTTATTGGGTAGCATTTGTCGTCCTCTTTCCAACAAAATTAGTTTCACGTCATTCGGACTTCATTTGCAAAAGATATGGGGTTTTCGGTTTTCAATAGAAACGTTTTACCTTTCATCTTTTGGTCTTATCCTCCCTTGTTGAACAATGATGTTTCTCTGCGTAATCTTGTTGTGCTCGTTGTGGTCCAAGATTATCGAAAACGGAGTTTATTTGTAAAAGTTATTGCGATTTTATCTTCGTTTGTTTTTTAAACAGAAAAGAGAAAAAGAAAAAATGTGCCCTGGCTGGCCGGCCTCCCGTGGGCCTGATGCCGGCCTAGGCCGGATCACAGGCCGGGTGCATCGGGTTGCAACCCGGCCTCCCCCTCTCTCCGGTTCGGCCTGGCCAGGCCATAAGGCCGGCGGCTTCGGTGGCCTCCCCGGCCTCCTGCGCTCGCGGGCCGGCCCTAGGCCGGGGTGGAGGCCGGCCTCCCTGCTGTTTTTTTTTTGCCTGTGATGCTTCCCTGCCGGCCTGGCCGGGCTCTAGGCCGGCCCCAAGGCCGGGCTGCCAGGGGCTGTTGTTTTCCCCCCAACGGTCACTTTTCGTGGCCCCATATAAAAGGGGCCTTCATCCCCATTGTTTCTTCACACAGTTTTTGCTCTCTCTCTCCTCCATTGTTGCAATTTTGAGAGCTTCACCTCTCCACATCCCTCCATGATTCTTGACTCTTTGTAGAGGGAAAAGAGAGAGGAGATGGTGAGGGGAACCCGTTGGATCTAGGGGTTCCCCTCATTATTTCTATACCCGAGCTCTTTACTTATGCAATTTACATTATGATAGCCTTCGTGCTTGAAGTTTTATATCTTGCTATCACCTTGTTGTTTGCCTTGCTTAGCATAAGTTGTTGGTGCACATAGGTGAGCCTAGTTTATTTAGGTTGTTGGCTTGTTAATTTAAACACCTAATTTTATTCCGCATTTGTCAAGCCTTAAACCGGAAAAGTTTTAATCGCCTATTCACCCCCCTCTAGGCGACATTGTTTGTCCTTTCAATTAGTATCAGAGCCTGGGCTCTCTTTATCAGGCTTACCGCCTAGAGAGTAAAGATGTCGTTTAGAGAATTAGTGCACGATCCCACTTTTATATTCGATGGCACAAATTATGATGTATGGAAAATTCGCATGCTTAATCTTTTTAGGGACGTAGACCCAATTTTAAAGAGTATTGTAGATATGGGTTTTTCTCCTCCAAAGGATTCCCAAAATTTATCTTTAGAGGATGAGAAAAACTCTTATCTCGATACTCTAGCATCTAATGGTCTTATATGTGTTTTGAGCGATGTAGTGCTTGAGTCAATCATGCCCTTTTGGAACGCTCATGAATTGTGGACAAAGCTTCAAGATAAATACGGCAAGTCCATGACTATTGAGGATGATTGTTCTCCCTCCACCTCCGGGCGTAATGAGTTCTCAACTTCGTCTACTTCACCAAAATGTGGTAAGCCACAAACTAATGTGATGGTGAGTAGTGATAGGTTGTGCAATAATGATAGTGAGCTCATTGTTGATGATCTTTTATCTCTATCTTGTTGCAATGCCTCATCTTTGGACCTAAACACATATAGCATTATAAATGTCATACATGCTAGTGTTGATAGTCCTTGCATATCATCCAAAAATTGCTTGGATAAATCTCTTGATGATATGCTTGCTTTATCTTGTTGCCATGATAAAAATGCTTGTGTTCCCTCTAATCCTTGTATTATTAATAATGTAGAGGAAACTCAATTTTCTATGAAACAAGATGTGAACTTGAGTAGTTACTTAATTAATTGTTCATCTCCATCAACCACCTTTTGCCTTATGGCTAAATCTTCTAGTAGTGATGATGATGAAAATAATGACAATGATGAAGATGATGATGATGCTTCCTTTCATGAGAAAGGTCTCATGGTTCTTAATGCCCTTCCTAAAAATAAAAATGATCATGCTAACTGATACGTCTCAAACGTATCTATAATTTTTGAGTGATCCATGCTAGTTTTGTGATATTGTCACATGTTTTTACTGTCATTTATATCATTTTTATGCATTTTGTCGGACTAACCTATTGACAAGACGCCAAGTGCCAGTTCCCTGTTTTTGCTGTCTTTTTGTTTTCAGAAATTTACTTCTGGAAATATTCTCGGAATTGGATGAAAATTTACGGGGAATTTTTATTTGCCACGACGAAGTACCAGACCAAAGGAGAGCTGGAGGGGAGGCCCACAGGGTAGGTGCGCCCCCTGCCATGGGTCAAGGGTCACCCGCGGGTGGGGCCCGCCCCTGCCCGTGGGACCTCGCCTCGGCGCCCTCCGACGCCTATAAATTGCCTTTTACCATAATAACGTCTAGGCGGCCATTATTTTCCAGAAACTCGACCCCGACGCGCCGTCACCGAAAACCCTAGTTCGGGGTCCAATCTGAAGCTGATCCCGGCACTCTGCCGGAGGGGAGATCGATCCCGGAGGGCTCTTCATCGTCATGCCTTCCTCCGGGATGATTTGTGAGTAGTCTCACCTTGGACTACGGGTCCATGGCAGTAGCTAGTTGGTAGTCTCTCTCTCTTGTGCTTCATGTCTTATGATCTTGTCAGCTGCCTAACATGATCAAGATCGATTATTGTAATGCTATGTGATGTGTTTGCTGGGATCCGATGGATTATGAAGTTATGTTCAGATTGTGCATGATTCTTATATGAGTAATTTATGTTCTTGCATGCTCTCCGATGTGCGTAGTTACTTTGGCCAAATGATTGTGTGTATCTCCAAGAGAGGGTATTTATGCTAGATAGTGGGTTCATGCCCCCTTTTGTTCCTGGGCACGAGTGACAGAAACGTCTAAGGGCGAGGGTGTGCCGTTGCTACTAAGAGTAAAACAGCAGTATTAATGTCTCTTTTGATATTAGTATTTCTTACTTCATGCACTTTACTTAATGCAATTTTCTGTTGCTTGCAACTTAATACCGTTGGGTGACAGGCTGGATAGCGATCTCACGGTGGACTTTTTAGACAAAGACGCAGTTGGACTCAACGATATTTGTTCCTTGTCGTGATGCCTCCATAAATATTATCATTTCCTTTTTGTCATAGCTAAATTGGGTTTTTTTCATGATCTTGTCAATTGCCTAGCTGTAATTCGTTCACCCATCACATGCATATTTTATTTACTTGAGAGACTCCACTAGTGAACCCATGGCCCCGGTCAATCTTTTTACATTGTTTACAACCTCATTTACTTGCTTTTAATCGTCATTACTCCTATAGTCACTTTTCATATTTCATCTATTTCATCATACAATTAACCGCTTTGTTTTCTGCGAGACCGGAAAGATTGACAACCTTTCCGCCGTTAGGGGCAAAGTATTTTGGTTGAGAGTGTGCAGGTCCACATCTGTTGAAGATCAAGCACCAGATATCTTCAACATTCACCTCGTTGTTGATTTCAAAGTCCTACTGGTTCGATAAACCTCAGTTCGTTAAACGAGGGAAAACTGCTACTAGCTGCAATTCCGCCTTCGCTTGGGGCACCACCCAACTTATTTTAATACAGCAGCAAGCTCTTTTCTGGTGCTGTTGCCGGGGACTTTGGAGCTACAGCAAGGTGAGTCTCATACTCTCAATCTCTTTACTTTGTTTTTGTCTTGCTTGCTTTATATCTCCTTTAGTTTATTTTCCTGTTTCAAAATTTTAAAACCCAAAAAAATTAGTGTAGTCTTTATTCCTGTCTTGTTATTTTATCTTATCTTCATAACTAGTTCTTTTCCTCCTTTTGAGACACCCGAGTCTGAAGTCCTCACCTTCAAACAAAGAGGTGGGGAGAGTTTGAAAGATGCTTGGTATAGAATTAATGATGCTCGTCATAGATCCGCTAAAAAACCATTGGCCATGGTTCTCCTTAGAATTTTTATATTGGCATTACAAGTTGGTATAGGTATGTCCTAGATACTATCACAGGTGGAAACTTTCTAGGAATTAATGCTTTGGAAGCTTTTAATGTTATAGAGGTTCTTGTGGGGATTCCACCAACTAATGATCGTAAAATTGAAATCACTTTAGAACATGTCATGCAAAGGATAGAAGTTATAGAAGATAATGTACCAAGTGTGGATATGATAAGAGAAATAGATAAGGGAATTCTTGATGGTATTAACAAGCTTGATGGGTGCCTAAAAGACATTGCTAAAAGTATTAAGTCCCTTGAAGCTATAAGAGCTATTAATCGAATTGATAAATTGGGGGAAGCAATTGATACCTCGGGAGCAGCCTTTTCTCCATCTAAATTTAAAAAGAGAGAGGCTTCGGCCCCCAAAGTACCTAAATTTATATTTGAGCCAAATAATACTACTAAAATTTATACATCATTTGCAGGAAAAGAGGAGTTGAGGATGGTGAAGGAAGCTCAAATTTCCAAGGATTTTAAGGGAGGAGCCCTAGTGGGTAAAACTACTTTTGCTCCACCAATTGTTGGTACTAATAGTATTGATGGAGGTCCTTTTACAAGTTCCACAATTCATGAATTTGATAAGAATGATGATGCCTTTGATCCCGAAAAAACTTGATAGTTGGCATTGCGCCTAGCTAAAAGGCGTTAAAGAAAAGCATTTGTTGAGAGGCAACCCATATTTTATTTTCAGTTTGTTTTTTGATTTTCTTGAGTCATGAAGTTATTACCTCTGTAGCAACTTCATTGTATCTTTTTCTTTTGGTTTTTTGTGCCAAGTTTAGCCTCTAATGCATTGAAAGTATGAGGTATTGTGTTACTGTCCAAAAACAGATTCTGTGCGCCTGTTGCACGAAAATCCTAAAATCGCCAGAATTTTATCTTTTTCTGATAATGTTTTACAGCAAGCCTGATGCTTTTATCTATCTTTTGTTAGTTTTAGGTTTTTTGATTTGAGCTGCAAAAGTGCCTCTAAAAATTCGGTCTTTACAGACTGTTCAGATTTTGACAGATTCTGATTTTATTTTGCATTTGTACTCTTTACCATCGTCATATGTGATACTGTAGGGGTAGAGTGCCACATTGAGGCTTAGTAAACAGTAGCTAATGTTTAATGAAGTTGGTTTGCAATTTGTCATGAGTTGAACACATGTGCATTTTAATTTATGAGCACTAACCCTCTAATCAAATTATGAGAAGTTTTGTGTGAAGGGGGTTTTTAAGTTCCAAAGGAGAAGAATATGAAGAAATTGAGGATGGATCAAAGCTCAAGCTTGGGGATGCCCCCATGGCACCCCCTATGAATATCAAGAACTATGAACAGTCAAAGCTTGGGGATGCCCAAGGCATCCCCTCATCTTCATCGACTATCATAAGGTCGTCTTCGTTAAACTTCGTTTTTATTACTTTACATATTATGTGATATGCTTGGAGCATCTTTTTACTTTCAGTTTTGTTTGTTTGTTTGCTAGTCATATCTTTGTTGGATCCTAGCTTTATTTGTGTGGGAGAGAGACACGCTCCGCTTTTTCGTTTGAATACTCCTTTGCTTCGCTTATATCTTTTTGAGTATTCTTAGTTACTGTCTGTTTTCTAGTAAGCTCTTGCTTTTAGCTTTTATCTTGTTTAGAGATGCTAGTTGTTAAGTTAAACTCTCTTGTTCTTCACTTATACTTGTTGGAGAGTTGTTGTTGAAAAATTGCTTGAATTGTCAATGCGACAAAATGCTGTTTGTGTGATGGTAGAATAAAATGAAAAGCCAGCATAGTTTTGTAGATCATGGCATGGATACTTGATGCTTCTCAATTGTTTTGAGATGTTAAGTTGAATGCTTAAACTTGCTGGTTATTTGAGTGGAATTGATTAGTAAAGAAATATGGTTGAAAGCTTGAAATTGTGTGGTTTTTCACAGTTGTTAATTCATAGTGCTAATCTTTTCATCAAAAGAATTGTTTGGTCAACAAGGGAGATGGTGTAGAGTTTTTATGGTTATGACCGGTAAATGTCTTATGTTGTTCTGTTACCGGTTATTGTTAGATGTTTGCTTCAAACACCTTTTTTTGCTAAGCCTAAAAATTCGTACTGAGTGTATGGTTCACTCGTGCATCCAATCCCCAAAGCCAAACTTTCTTCCAGCTGAGTCCACCATATCTACCTATGCATGGTACTTCTTACCATTCCAAGTAAATTTGTCATGTGCCACCTTTAAAAATTCAAAATACTTCTTCTTTGTGCCTCTGTTTTTAAGCTCATGAGGGAGCAGTAGAGAGCTAGATATAACTTGTGACAAGTGAGGTAATTTCCCCCTTTTCATCCGGTGTTGATGGATTACGTATTCACTTGAATCAACCCGAGAGCAGCTTAAGCAAAAATATAAATATAACTCACAATTCTCCTCCGTGCAATGCAAATCTGAGAAATCAGCCCAAACATTGGACAGTGGTGAAACCAAGAAGAAAGAAGAGCGTACTCGCTCTTCTAAGAACCAGCTGCTCTCACAAGACTAAAAACCTTGCTTAACATGAGGGACTAGATAGCTTCTGTTGTGAAGTCGTTGACGAAAGCGTGCATACCTCAAAATCATTTTACTTCTGTTTAAAAAAAAAAGCTCTAGCACATAACTAATCCCTGCTTCCCTCTGCGAAGGGCCTTTCTTTTACTTTTAATGTTGAGTCAGTTTTCCCTTTTTCCTTCTATCTCCACAAAAGCAAACATCTAGCATTGACCCTGGGTATCGTTGAGCATATTACATTATCAAGATTAAACATGAATCTTTATATTGACTTTATCTATAAGATAAGCCGTTGGAAGTTGAAGATCTTTGCTAATGCTTACATCTTTCTTTGTGTTGATTCTCAAACACTTTTGTCATGGAATTATTATCCTTGTGAATTAGTCAAATATGTTGATCACATTGTTTTCATGTCTTTGACATACTATTTATGAAAGGTTTTGCTTGGATGATTCAACTTGTTTATTCATTGCTTTCTTGCTATCAATTATAGATAATTGTTTTGTATCTCTTCATTCTCATCCTTTGATTTGCATCACTATCTTGATCAAGAATGTGTTGGTCGCATGTCTCATAAAAAATTATTTGTTATCACTTACCTACTCGAGGACGAGTAGGAGTTAAGCTTGGGGATGCTGATACGTCTCAAACGTATCTATAATTTTTGAGCGATCCGTGCTAGTTTTGTGATATTGTCACATGTTTTTACTGTCATTTATATCATTTTTATGCATTTTGTCGGACTAACCTATTGACAAGACGCCAAGTGCCAGTTCCCTGTTTTTGATGTCTTTTTGTTTCAGAAATTTACTTCTAGAAATATTCTCGGAATTGGACAAAAATTTACGGGTAATTTTTATTTGCCACGACGAAGTACCAGACCAAAGGAGAGCTGGAGGGGAGGCCCACAGGTCAGGTGTGCCCCCTTGCCGCGGGTCAAGGGTCACCCGCGGGTGGGGCCCGCCCCTGCCCGTGGAAAATTTTTAATCGCCTATTCACCCCCCCCCCCTCTAGGCGACATCGTTTGTCCTTTCAAAGTTTGGACCAAAGACCGTGGACTGCGTTAATTTGGGCTATGCTAAGAATAGCGTAGGCTATAGATTTCTGATAGTGAAATCTGAGGTACCTGACATGAAGGTTGGTACAATTATGGAGTCTAAATATGCTACATTCTTTGAGGATATTTTTCCTATGAGAGATATGCAAAGCACTTCTAGACCGGAATCTGAGGAGACTCCTGAGCCTGCCATTCCTATGAAATATTATGAAAGAACACATGATGAAAATCCTGAGAAGGATGACGAGGAAACCCTTGGTAGGGCAAGAGACAGAGGACTATAAAGTCTTTTGGTGATGATTTCCTTGTGTACCTTGTGGATGATACTCCCACTTCTATTTCAGAAGCTTATGCATCTCCAGATGCTGACTACTGGAAAGAAGCGGTCTGTAGTGAGATGGATTCCATCATGGCTAACGAGACATGGGAAATCACTGAACGTCCCTATGGTTGCAAACCATTGGGATGCAAGTGGGTGTTCAAAAAGAAGCTTAGGCCCGATGGTACGATTGAAAAGTACCAGGCTAGGCTTGTGGCCAAGGGTTATTCCCAGAAAGAAGAGGAAGATGTTTTTGATACTTATTCGCCTGTGGCCAGACTGGCCACCATACCAGTATTACTCTCCTTGGTAGCCTCGCATGGTCTTCTCGTCCACCAGACGGATGTTAAGACGGCTTTCCTGAACGGAGAGCTAGATGAGGAAATCTATATGCAACAGCCAGATGGCTTTGTAATAGATGGTCAGGAAGGAAAGGTGTGTAAGTTACTGAAATCTTATATGGTCTGAAACAAGCACATAAGCAATGGCATGAGAAGTTCAATACAACTTTAACATTTGTTGACTTTGTTGTTAATGAAGCTGACAAATGCGTATACTATCGCCACGGTGGGGGCGAAGGAGTTATACTGTGCTTGTATGTTGATGACATACTAATATTTGGGACCAACCTCAAAGTCATTGAGGAGGTTAAGTCATTTCTATCTTAGAACTTCGAGATGAAGGACCTTGGTGTGGCTGATGTTATCTTGAACATCAAGCTGTTGAGAGATAATGAAGGTGCGATTATACTTCTGCAGTCCCATTATGTTGAGAAGGTTTTGAGTCGCTTTGGATACTCGGACTGCAAAACTTTTCCAACACCATATGATCCTAGTATGCTGATTCGAAAATTTGAAGGCGCAGCTAAGGATCAGCTGAGATACTCTCAAGTAATTGGTTCACTCATGTACCTAGCGAGCGCTACAAGGCCTGACATCATGTTTGCCGTGTGCAAACTGAGCCGGTTTGTTTCCAATCTGAGTGATGTGCATTGGCGTGCTGTTGAAAGAATTATGCGCTATCTGAAAGGTACTGTGAACTATGGACTTCACTATACTGGATACCCGTTAGTGCTTGAAGGGTATTGTGATGCGAATTGGATCTCTGATGCTGATGAGATGAAAGCCACAACGGATATGTATTTACCCTTGGAGGTGGCGCTGTTTCCTAGAAGTCTTGCAAGCAAACGATCCTAACGAGATCGACAATGGAAGCAGAATTAACATCATTAGACACATCTGGTGTTGAAGTAGGATGGCTTCGAGATCTTTTGATGGACTTGCCAATTGTTGAAATGAACTGCGATAATCAGACAGTTATTATCAAGGTAAAGAGTTCAAAGGACAACATGCAGTCCAACAAACACATAAGAATGAGATTAAAAGTTGTCGGACATTTGAGAAACTCCGGAGTAATAGCGTTGGATTATATCCAGTCGGCTAAGAATCTGGCAGATCCCTTTACCAAAGGACTATTACGAGTTGTGATAGAAAATGCATCGAGGGAGATGGGTATGAGACCCACATGAGTTGCCATGGTAGCAACCCAACCTATGTGATCGGAGATCCCGTGAAGTAGGACCTGGGAAAACAAGCTAGTGGTTAACTGAGGAGAGTACTTTCACTGACCCACTCCATTGAAGATGCAATACTCTCGGTAACTATGACAGGTTGACTGTTGTCTTAATGTGTTACAAGGCTTGTATAAGCAAGATGCTATCCTACAGAGCGATCTTTGGAGGAACACATCTATATGAGCCCGACTGCTGGTCACAGCCTATGAGATTGGGTGATTTCTAGTAAGTTCATGAATAGGCCAGGAGTGTGACTAATATGCTCCACCCGAGGGGTCAGCCTTCGGCAGCCTAGTACTGGTAAGACATTTGGTGAAACTACTTTACGCCAAACTAACAATTCAAGGCATAGTCCATTGTTCAGTTGTGAAGGAGTGTAGCTATTTGCTCTAGGTGGATGTTCAACCTTAACGGGTCTCCACTAAAAATACTGGTATATCAAAACAGTGTTTGCAACAGAGGACAACATCATGGGCCTTTGGGATTTGGTGGGGGATTGTTGAAATATTAGGGTGGGCTTTAGGCCTATCTAATAATTTCAGAAAATTCCTAAAGGCCCATGCTGGCTAGGGAAGTGGTGGGAGTTTAGTCCCACACGGCTAGTTGGGAGAGAGTTGCACCAATTTGTAAGGTGAGCTCCTCTCCCACTAGTATGAGTTGGTGTGAAGAGAAGAGAGGCGTTCCACACGCGCGCTCCTCCTCCTCCGCCGCCCGCCCGCCTCGCCATGACTCGCCTCGTGACGATGCGCACGCGCGCCGCGGGTTGCGGGAATCTCGCCGAGCCGATGTGTTATTTTTATCACGCAGGAATAAAGCAGCAAGTGAAACGTTTTGCCTTAATGGAGTTGATGGAGAATGAATATGAGCTGAAACGTTTTTGTCTTAAGTGCTCTTAAGTACATACGTTTTCAGCTTTCATTGCATGCGTTTCCGTTGGCCCTTTGGTCTGCCTCTGAGCCTATATCAGAGAAGTCGCGCCTCTCCAGCATACACAGAAAACAGATCACATCTGCTCAGCCTCCACGCTCTTGTTGTTCCTCTTGCTGCTGCTGCCGCCGGTGATCCCATCTCGTCTACCGTGTACACGGCCGACGGGAGAGCAGGCCTTCGAAACCCCGCCTCTCCAGATCATGTACTGGAGAGGGGCGATTAGGTTTTTGGGGAGCGTCTCCTACGCGACTGCTCGCCCTTATTCATCTACTTCAACTACATCGTCTTCGTCCGCGTCGCCTACTTCATCGCCATGAGCACCGACGCCGACAGACTCGCTGCCGAGAAGGCTGCTGCTGACAAGAGGGCTGCCGACGAGGCCATTGGTGCCATTGGTGCCGCCGCCGCAGCTGCTACGGCCTACTGGAGGGTACAACTCGCTTATCCCACTCCTCCTTATTTCTATGTGTGCGATATTAGTCATTTGCGTAGATGTTTCTACTATTTGTCTAGTACGCGATAATATGATCAAATATCAGTATGCGCTTAGTAATGTTTACGTCATGCTCATGATTTATTCTTGGATTAATTTAATCGAAAAAATTGCTTATATTCATAACAGAAGTCGTCGCAGAAGAGGAGCATGTGACGACGAGCCCGACAGCGCAACCCACGACGCGTGGCGACATGGTGGTGGTGGCCAGTAGCCGTGTTGCGTGAGGACGTCATAGAGGTCTTTGCCACTCCACCATCGCTCCCTCTCATGGATATTCGACTTGCCGGGCCGACGAGGCCTGATAAAGTGCACGATGGCCCCCTCACACTCCATCGAGAGGATTGCCGGTTAGAGCATGCTATCCTTGGTGTAGTCTGGGTACGCCTGTTGCGCCGCAGTGAGGCAACGCCGCTCCTGGATGGGAGCGTTTAGCTGGGCCTCATCGGTGGAGACCGTGGGACAGCCAGGCTGCACACACAAATGACCCACCCATCGGGCAGGCGCATGCCTAGCGGTACGAGGATGTTGTTCTCGGCGAGCACCATTACTTCGTCGAGAGTGAGGCAACTCTTGTAGTGGGCGGCGCCGCCACTCCCACGGTCGTCGGCTTTGTCGTCGTTGGCATTGCGGTGAGGACAGGAGGAGGTGAACGGCGAGATGAAGTTAACGGAAGAGGAGTGATGTAGCCCCACATGTGGACAACACCATGGACACCACGCCAAATGGCCCAATGACAAGATCAAGAGTCAAGGCTCTTCATGAAAAGGTGACCTTGCTCCTCTCGATGTGTGATCTCGACCTCCCTTTGAATGGTTTGCTACTTCATGCCGGTACCTTGTGTATACTCAGGATCCACCCGGATGATGACCCACAATGGAGTCAAGAAGATGGCCAAGAGGAGATCCAAGAAGATGGGCAAGAAGAGGAAGAAGGAGGCAAAAGCTCAAGGCGGAGCCAGCCGGCCTCCAGGCCGGCCTGGGCCGGCCCCCAGGCCGGACCCCCACCCGAGCCGGCCGGCCCCCAGGCCGGACCTCCACCCGACGCAGCCGGCCTCCAGGCCGGCCTAGGCCGGTTTCCAGGCCGGACCTCCACCCGACGCAGCCGGCCTCCAGGCCGGCCTAGGTCGGTTTCCAGGCCGGTTTCCAGGCCGGACCTCCACCTGTGCCGGCCGGCCTCCAGGCCGGCCTAGGCCGGCCCCCAGGCCGGTTCCCCACCTTCCTGCTTGTTTTGTACTAAGACTATAAATAGCTTTCCCCTTTCCCTATTCTAGGGCAGACTGAATTTGAGACTTGTGTGAGCTATGCTCCTCCTCCCTCGTAGCTAGGGTTCCTCGTTGAGGTAGATCTTGTTGTTGCTACTCTTTCCCTGCGGTGTCTCTAGTAGTGCAAACCAATCTTTCACTACGGTGACTCTATTGGATCGGTGGACCGGCCGGTAAGAGCAATCGGTTTCAACAAGAGTAAGTTTGGCTTTGATTTTTCGATCCAAAGGCTACCTTTTTGAGGGTTTGTTGTTCGGTGGAGTTCTCAGCAGGATTTGCTAGTTATCTTTGTGTTTTGCCCACGAATCTCCCTCGTTACCCCTCCGTGTTCTTCGTGTTCATCCCCTTTTCCCCTCAAATCCGTGAAGATCGGGCCTAGCCCTACATCATTTGGTATCAAGAGCAAGGTTTCCCACGGATTTGGATCGTGTTTCCACCTTTTATTAGCCTTTTCCCCACCAAAATTTTTCTTTCCCATACCAATTACGAAAATTCAAAAAAAATAGCCCATATGGATTTCGTTCGATCTTTCGATTTGGTGAGCGATTTGTGGTTTCGATCCACGGATCTCGTGCTTAAGACCTTTCCCCACTTTCCGTTGGTGTTCCAGAGGCCTTTTCCGCTCCAAGCCCAAGCGTGCCGCGCAATTCGTCGCCGGCGGTACTACCGTCCAAACGGCCGTTACTACCGCCCGCAATCGGTCCTACCGCCCGTTCGGCCGGTGCTACCGCCGCACGACTACTCACCGACTTCATCTTCGTGTCGCTTCATCGTTACCTTGACGGCATCAAAGTTATATCTTCCGACACATCCCTTTCCATTTCGCGAAACTTTTTCTTAGGAGCCAGCTCTTCATAGTGTGAGCATTGCACTACTGTGACACCAAGTGACCATATCATAATCTTGTGAGCATCTAGTTGTAGCGGACTCGGCTCGGGCAAAAGCATAAAGCAAAAGAGAAATAGAAAAGATTCAAAAAAAGAAAGAGAAAAGCCGAGCCGTGATCCTAGTCATCCTCAAGATCCAATAACCAATAGAGAAATGGGTACACTTGTGCAAATCGGGTGCTCCTTCCCATACACTTGAGATAGTTGTCCTTCGAGAGGTGGTGCGGCATGAGCATAGTCTTCGTTAGGTCCAAGTTGCTCCTCCCTATAGTCGCACCATCCACGTTTGTCTCCACGTGTGAGTCTCATTTGTTTCTCGGACTGTGTGGTTAGTCTCTTTTGTTTCTTGATCTTTGTGGTTATCCTCCACTTATTGCAATAGCCTTTTCGTTGGTTTCGTTTCGATTTCTTGCCACTTTACCATACCCAAGCTCCTCATAAGTGTGTGTGTGAGTCGCTTTTGGATCACTAATCAACCAACTCTCACTCTTGTGACAACTTTGTCTCGGAAGGCAAGGCCACTTGTCCAATACTATCAACCAAAGGTAAGAGCGGTTATTAGCCACCAAATTTTCCACATATCACTTGTGTTGTCTTATCATGGCTAGGGAAGAACAAGACGCCGCCTTCGGCAAGCAAGAGGAGGCCCTTCGGAGGTACATCGACGACAACTTACGCCGCTATGAGGAGCGCCATCAAGCTGCTCAACGTGAAAACAATGAGCGCTTCGCTCAAATCCAAGATTCCATGAGCAAGCTCCTCGATCGAGATCATAGTCGCTCTTCAAGGTCAAGTTCGCGAAGCTCTCGCCACTCCACCACAAGAAGCCACGCACGGAGTGAGAATGATCAAGGACATCGTCATCGCCAAGAGCGCCATCGCCAAGAGATACCTCATCAACAAGCGAACTTGGACCCACACCAACACCAAGACCAACATCGTCAAGAAGCACCTCACCCTCAAGCAAACATAGACCATCAACAACATCAAGATCGTCATCGACAAGAGATACCAATTCAAAATGCTAACTTGGATCCCCAACATCGCCATGAGGATAATCGACATCATCGTCATGACCTACCTCCACATCGAGCCCGCCGAGTGCCATTGGCCGACAATCATGTTGATCTTGAAGACAATGAGGATTATGTTCCACGCCACCATCCAAGGCATCATCACCGAGACCGCCATCGCCACCATGATGATGATGATGAGGATGATCACAAAAACCGTTTCAATCCTCCCAAGCTCGTCATTCCTAAGTTCCATGGCACCAACGACCCGGAGGACTACATGGCATGGGAATCCAAGGTCTCCAAACTATTTCGAGTCTACAAGGTGCCGCAAGACAAACGAGTTGACCTCGCATCCCTCGAGTTCGAAGGCTATGCGCAACTATGGTGGGAACAACTCCAAGCCTCCTTTGAAGACCCAATCGACACATGGAATGACATGAAGAAGGAAATGCACAAGCGCTTTGTGCCACATCATTATGCGCGAGATTTATACAAGAAGCTACAAGAGCTCAAACAAGGTCTCAAGACGGTCGATGAGTACTACAAGGAGATGGAGTCAACTCTCTCCCGCGCACACATTGTTGAGTCCGAGGAACAATCAATGGCACGTTTCTTGAACGGCCTCACTGTACCCAATAAAGAAGATAGTGGAATTCCAACCTTATGAGAACCTTGTTGAGCTAGTTCATCAAGCCATGAAGGCCGAGCGCCAAGTCGCCGAAGAACTCAAGTATGTCAAGGACAAGTCCTTCTTCGCCACTAGAGCTTCTTCATCAACACAACCCATCACTCAAGTCTAAGCTCAAGGCAATATCAAAAGTCCTACACCGCAACCCACTACAACCTCCAAGAAGACGTCGCCCTCACCCCAAGCCACCAAGTCATATATCACTTGCTACAAGTGTGGAGGTCAAGGGCACAAGTCATTTGAGTGCACCAACAAGAAGGTGATGATCGTCAATGAAAATGGAGACTATGAGTCTATGAGTGAAGATGAGTACCACGCATTGAACAAGGTGGCCATGATGCAAAGCTTGGATGACGCCGATGACTACATCTATTGTGATGGTGACCCCAACCCCACTCTAGTTGTCACTCGAGTCTTGACTACAATCAACCAAGGTGATGACGCTCAAAGATGCAACTTGTTCCAAACCAAGGCCGGCATCAACGGCAAATCAATCAAGGTAATCATTGATGGTGGGAGTTGTCACAACTTGGCAAGCAAGGAGCTATGTGAGAAACTCAACTTGACGTACAAGAAGCACCCCAATCCTTACCATGTGCAATGGCTTAGTGACTCCGGCACCGTGAAGATCCAACACACGGTTCAAGTATCCTTCAAGATTGGCTCTTACGAGGACACGGTGGATTGTGATGTGGTACCAATGTCGGTTTGCCACTTACTTCTTGGCCGCCCTTGGCAATTTGACAAGGCCGCTACTCATGATGGGCGCACCAACTACTATAGCTTCAAATGGAACAATAAGATCCTAGTGCTCCGCCCAATGACTCCAAGCCAAATTATCGCCGACAATGCCAAGACAATTGTAAGAGCGCAAGATAAACAATCCCCTAGTGAGTTGAGTGGTGAGAGAGCGAACCACATTCACGTGAGTGAGAGCCACAAGCCAAATATGAGTGAGAAAGGGAAAAGAGTGAGTCCCGGCGTAGTCTTGTTAGCCACCAAAAGTGAGATGAGAGAAGTGAGAGCAAACCCATCCACTTTCCACTTCGTGCTTTTATGCAAAGGAGATGGCAAAGACACTAACGACTTAACCCAAGTTCCTCCGTCTATGTTGTCTATTTTGCAGGAATTCAAAGATGTCTTTCCGGATGAGCTACCTCAAGGACTTCCTCCCCTCCGTGGAATCGAGCATCGCATCGACCTCATTCCCGGCGCCCCTCTACCCAATAGAGCGCCATACCGCACCAACCCCGAGGAGACAAAGGAGATCGAGCGCCAAATTCAAGAACTCCTCGCCAAGGGACATGTTCGTGAAAGCTTGAGTCCGTGCGCCGTTCCGGTCATCCTCGTCCCCAAGCAAGACAACACACTCCGAATGTGCATGGATTGCCGTCCCATCAACAATATCACGGTGAGGTATCGACATCCTATCCCACGACTTGATGACATGCTAGATGAGCTTAGTGGTGCCACTATCTTCTCCAAAATTGATTTGAAAAGTGGCTATCACCAAATCCGTATGCATGAAGGAGATGAATGGAAAACCGCATTTAAAACAAAACTTGGTCTTTATGAGTGGCTTGTCATGCCCTTTGGTCTTTCCAATGCTCCTTCAACATTTATGCGTCTTATGAATCACGTCTTGCGCGCTTTCATTGGCAAGTTTGTGGTTGTCTACTTTGATGACATCCTTGTTTATAGCAAATCTTTGCATGAACATGTCGACCATGTGAAGCAAGTTTTGTTGGCCCTTCGTAATGCTTCGCTTTTTGCCAACCTCAAGAAATGCACCTTTTGCACCGACAAGATTGTGTTTTTGGGTTATGTAGTTTCTTCCAAAGGATTGAAGTTGACACCTCTAAGATTGAGGCAATCACAAATTGGCCACCGCCAACTAATCTTGCTCAACTTCGTAGCGCCCTTGGTTTGTTTGGGTTTTACCGCCGCTTTGTGAAAGATTTTAGCACAATTGCTTGCCCCTTGAATGAGCTTACCAAAAAGAATGTACCCTTCATTTGGGGCAATGCTCAAGAATCGGCTTTCAATGAACTCAAGAAGAGATTGACCGAAGCTCCTTTACTTGCCTTGCCGGATTTCTCCAAAACCTTTGAACTTGAGTGTGACGCTAGTGGCCTTGGCATCGGTGGCGTCCTCATGCAATGTGGCCGTCCCGTTGCCTATTATAGCGAAAAACTTGATGGTGCTCGCCTAAACTACCCAATCTACGACAAGGAACTCTATGCCTTAGTCCGTGTTTTGGAAGTGTGGCAACACTACCTTTGGCCCAAAGAGTTTGTTATCCATTCCGATCACGAATCATTGAAATATTTGAAAACCCAAGCCAATTTGAACAAAAGGCATGCCAAATGGGTTGAATTCATCGAGTCTTTTCCCTATGTGGTGAAGTACAAAAAAGGCAAGGACAATATAGTTGCGGATGCTCTTTCCCGCAAGATGATCTTACTCACCCAACTTGAAATCAATGTTTTGGGTCTTGATGACCTTAAAGAACTCTATGCTTCCGATTCTTTCTTTGGTCCTATCTTTACCAAGTGCACAATTGACAAAGGTTGCGATGATTTCTACTTGCACAAGGGTTTCTTGTTTAAGGCTAACAAACTATGCATTCCCGAGTCCTCGCTCCGTTTGTTACTTCTACAGGAATCACATAGTGGAGGCCTCATGGGACACTTTGGACGTGACAAGACACTCGCCATGCTATCTACACACTACTTTTGGCCAAGGATGACGCGTGATGTGTAGCGCTTGGTGCGTCATTGCCCAACTTGCCTCAAAGCTAAGTCCACGTTGAACTCTCATGGTCTTTATATGCCTTTACCAATACCACACACACCTTGGTCCGACATTAGCATGGATTTCGTCTTAGGATTACCTCGAACGAAAAATGGCAAAGATTCAATATTTGTTGTTGTCGATCGCTTCTCTAAAATGGCACACTTTATTCCTTGCAATAAGACCAACGATGCTTCACACATTGCAACTTTGTTCTTCAGGGAAATTGTTCGTCTATATGGAGTGCCGAAGACCATTGTTTCGGACCGAGATGTCAAGTTCACAAGCTACTTTTGGAAGGCATTGATGGCAAAGCTGGGAGTCAAGCTCCTCTTCTCCACCGCTTACCACCCACAAACCGATGGCCAAACCGAGGTGGTGAATCGAAGCTTATCAACTCTCCTTCCCGCATTAATCAAGCCAAACCTCAAAGGTTGGAAAGAATGCATCCTGCACGCCGAGTTCGCCTACAACCGTGCATCACACCGGGCGACCAAGCGAAGCCCGTTCGAGGTTGTCTATGGGTTCAACCCCAACACCGCCCTAGACATCCTACCACTTCCTCTACACGAGCGCACCGACATGGACGTCGACAAAAGAGCCGACTACATGAAGACATTACATGAGTCAACTCGAGCAACTCTAGAGGAGCACACCAAGCGCCAAGCTACCAAGATCAACAAGTTGAAGAAGCCCATGATATTCGAAGAAGGAGATCTTGTGTGGCTACACCTCCGTAAGGACCGTTTCCCGGATGAAAGAAAATCCAAGCTTGCTCCTCGCGGTGACGGGCCTTTCAAAGTGCTCAAGCGCATCAACGACAATGCCTACAAGATCGACATCCCAACCTCCAAGTACTTGGTGCACGACACGTTCAGCATCACCGACCTATCACCTTTCCACGGAGATGCAAGCGTTCAAGAGGATGCCGAGTCGAAGACGACTCTTTCCGAAGGGGGGGGGAGATGATGTAGCCCCACATGTGGACAACACCATGGACACCACGCCAAATGGCCCAATGACAAGATCAAGAGTCAAGGCTCTTCATGAAAAGGTGACCTCGCTCCTCTCGATGTGTGATCTCGACCTCCATTTGAATGGTTTGCTACTTCATGCCGGTACCTTGTGTATACTCAGGATCCACCCGGATAATGACCCACAATGGAGTCAAAAAGATGGCCAAGAGGAGATCCAAGAAGATGGGCAAGAAGATGGGCAAGAAGAGGAAGAAGGAGGCAAAAGCTCAAGGCGGAGCCAGCCGGCCTCCAGGCCGGCCTAGGCCGGACCCCAGGCCGGACCCCCACCCGAGCCGGCCGGCCTAGACCGGCCCCCAGGCCGGACCTCCACCCGACGCAGCCGGCCTCCAGGCCGGCCTAGGCCGGTTTCCAGGCCGGACCTCCACCCGACGCAGCCGGCCTCCAGGCCGGCCTAGGCCGGTTTCCAGGCCGGACCTCCACCTGTGCCGGCCGGCCTCCAGGCCGGCCCCCAGGCCGGTTCCCCACCTTCCTGCCTTGTTTTGTACTAAGACTATAAATAGCTTTCCCCTTTCCCCATTCTAGGGCAGACTGAATTTGAGACTTGTGTGAGCTATGCTCCTCCTCCCTCGTAGCTAGGGTTCCTCGTTGAGGTAGATCTTGTTGTTGCTACTCTTTCACTGCGGTGTCTCTAGTAGTGCAAACCAATCTTTCACTGCGGTGACTCTATTGGATCGGTGGACCGGCCGGTAAGAGCAATCGGTTTCAACAAGAGTAAGTTTGGCTTTGATTCTTCGATCGAAAGGCTACCTTTTTTAGGGTTTGTCGTTGGGTGGAGTTCTCAGCAGGATTTGCTAGTTATCTTTGTGTTTTGCCCACGAATCTCCCTCGTTACCCCTCCGTGTTCTTCGTGTTCATCCCCTTTTCCCCTCAAATCCGTGAAGATCGGGCCTAGCCCTACATCAAGGAGGACAAGAAAAACGGCGAAAGGTGGAGTGACGAGGGTTGGTGCGCCCGTGATTTATAAAGCGGGCGTTATGGAGGGAGTTTGGTGGCGCCCATTAATACCACTGGTTTTCAAGGCGTCATTACGTTGGCGATATGTGTCGGGAAGGCAAGTGTGACGTGTTCGTCCCCGCTTGAGTAATTGTCGCTCGCATTTATTAAGCTGACCAGTGCGTTGTCAATCGCATTTAATTAAGCTGACATGGTTGTGTTGTTGACATGCCGTCCCACCGGTCGGTATTCTACATGGCATCATTTGTCGGCTACGTCAGGCACTCCCACACCGCTCCCTATGGATTAGAGCAACTCCAGCCGGCCCCCCACGAGCCCCCCAGGAGCACTTTTTGGTCGCCGGCGGACGAAAATTCTCCCAGTCACGCCCCAGGACGTTGTTTTTCGCCGGATATGGGCAAAAGATTCCCCCGGCGTCCCAGGCCGAACCCAGCGCGCTGGGTTCGGCCTGGGGGCGCCGGCGAGTTGTTTTGCATGCAAATTGCCCCACTGTCAGCCTCCCACCGTCCTCTCTCTCCTACTTTTCTCCTCTCTCCTCCTTTTCTCCTCTCTCTCCTCTCTCCTCTCACTTTTTTCCACCTACCGCGCAGCAGCACCACGAACAACGGCTGGAGTGTACTGGGTTGGGGGGCTACTGGGAAACAGGCCGCCCCCAGGACGCCGGCGTCCCCCCAGGCGGCCGTTTTTTCGCCGGCATATCGCGCTTGGGGGGCGCAACGGCTGGAGTTGCTCTCAGAAGGTCGGGATGCGGGATGGGATTGCCGAGCATTTTATTGGACACGTTCGGCAACTTTACCGCTATTAGGACGGCTCGGCAGCGTTTTCCAATAGCCCTATCGTGCTGGTTATTGAGAGCCCATGTGAAGATGCTATAATTATAAGGATATTTTAATATCGATTATGTACAGAATAAAATAAGTGAACAAACACTATAAAAAAGTTCGAACAAATCAGAATGTTCTAGTGGCCGCACTCGTGGCAAAGCATTATGGAGAGAGGAGAGCACCCCGTCAGATGCGTAGCAGGGGAGCATGTATCGTCGCCAGGAACTCGCTAGCTAAGTCTAGGGCCAGGACGGTGCCCTTAGCTAGCTAGATCGTCATTCATCAATATCATCAAGGAAAAGCAAAACGGAGAGAACGACTTTCATTCATTCACGCTAATGTTTAAATACCTCGGTCGTGTTGTATTGAGATGTTTGGATGTCGGTTTTAATTGTTCAGGCGATTTGATTGTCGACTCGCATGGGCCACGACCTTGGTGCCGACGTGGCGCATTTTGTGTTCTATGGGTTTTTGGACAGTTTTCATATAAATTGTGTAACTCTCCTCTATTATAGCAATAAAAAGTCAAATTGTCTCATTTCAACAACAACAACAACAAAAACACCATATATCCTTCTCAATCGCGGGTAGACAGACATATTTTTATGACGACCAATGTGCCATGGCCCATGGGCATTCATCTCCAGTGAGTCAGTGACTCGATTGTCTAAACTCATTTTGTCCACGAATATTAATTTACTCGATTATGTAAACACGTTAGTACCGCGCGCACAGATTTGTGCCGTCGCATCCACTACTTGGCAGCTTTATATATGACCATTGTAATCGTGTCCCTCTTTTATTTTTTTATAAAGGGATTTTATTACTTAAAGAGTCTTAAGCATTACGTCCGTCCTCTGCACAACTAAGATGCACACGGCCCAAAACCGTCCAGAGTATCCAAAGCAACGGAAAGAAAAAGGCGGATTACATATCATCATGAGAAATTGTATGGCCGCCCATGGTGTAACATCCCAAGATTTTCAAATTTTTGAAAAATCAGAAAAATCAAAAATCTTTTGAAAATTATTATATATTGTTTTGGAAATCCAAAATCATGCATGCATTCATCTTTTTCTTGGCTTGTTGCATTTGAAATTTCAAAAGTTGGAATTCTATTTCCACTTTAAACCCTATTTGAGAAAATGATAAAAAAAGGGGCCTATTATGCTCTCTTAAATATTTTGACTTTTATGATTTTATTTTATGGCCAAGTATAGTGCCAAAGTGTTCTGTTTAGTATAAGTTTTCTAAAAAGTATTTATTCAAATTATTTGGAAAGGATTTGATTTTCATTTTGACTTTGGAAAATATCACCAATTACCATTTAAAATGCCTTAAGGGTATTTGTGGTAATTTATTTTGTGTAAAAATAAATAAAAATGAGTGTATCATGGTTTATACTACATGATATTACTCATATTATTTTTCTGGATTTTATTCGAGTTCAAAGGAAAATTATAAAACCACATTTTATAAAATGACATAAAGGTGCCAAATAGGCCTTTATGCATTATTTGAATTTTTCAATATTTAAAAAAATTATGGAAAAGGTTCCAAAGTATTTAAAATGATTATTTTGATTTTACCAAATTAATTCAAATTTGTTTGAATCCATTTGGATGCTTATTTCAAAAGATACAAAAGTTTTCAGAAAATAGAAAAGGAGAAAGGACAAAAAAAAAAAAAAAAAGCAAAAGCAGCCCGAGCCAGCCCGGCATCGTCCTAGCGCCACGGCCCAGCAAGCAGCCCACCCGCGCCCTCTCCTCTCCCCTCCCACTGACACGCGGGACCCACCTGTCAGCTCCGTCCCCAACTGCCGCGGGAGCTCGCCCGACGCCCGTCGAACTCCTCCTCTTGAATCCGCACTCACGCGAGTGCTAACGGCAACACCACCGTGCGCCTCTTAAACCCCTCCTCCTCCTCTTCCGTTTGCCCCACACCACTCCACCCAAGAGCCACGAGGCTGCCCGCAATCAACCGCCGCCGTCCGCCACGGCCGCCGGCCGATTTCGTCGTTTCCGGTGAAGACCGGCAACCCCGCGCCCTCCCGTCACCTCCTACCTTTCCCTCCTTTCGTCGCGCATCATTTTGACATACTGCGGCCTCGTTTTGATCCCCAGGACGACGCGTGAATCCTCAACCGTGCCCGGCCGCCGCCTCCCTCAACTCCGGCGAGGAATCGGAGGAGGACCGGAGCACCCCGTCGCCATCCGCTTCGCCATAGGCACTGCCTCGTCCTCCTCTACCCAACGGTAACGAAAGCCCTCTCCCTAACCCTCTGGATGCGTCGGAACGCGCGATGCCGGCCCGTCGCCGCCGCTCGGCTAGGGTTCCGGCGAGAACGCGCCGCCCGATCCCGGCCATTCGCTTTCGGCCGTTAGATCTTGATCCTGCGGTCATGTTTTATTCTTTTTAAAACGAATCGGTATGCACAGTCAGCATGCCCAGTCAGCACCCTCAGCCAATCAGAGGCCGCCAAGTCAGATCCAGTCAGCAGCCACGTGGACAAGGATTTTCTGTGTATTTTCCTTATTAGTATTTTTCTGTCTGTTTTGCAGAAAAGCCCCTGCATCATAGTTTTATCATAACTTTTTAGTGGTTCGGCCAAATTCAAATATTTTTATATATTTGAAATCCTTAGAACCAGTAGAATCTTTCTGGCGTTTTAGTTTTCTGTGTTGACATGTTTAAATTTATTCAAATTTCAATTGTGTTGTTTGAGTAAATTTGGCATAACTTTAGTTTAAAAATAGCTTTTTGAGTGAATCCAATTGGGTTAGTTTAGTTTTGAAGTCCTCTATCCAGTAAGACCACTCCCATATTTTCTGTAATTATTTTGTTTAACAGTAGTTTTAAATTAGTGTATATGCCCTTTTTTTTTTTAGATGAACAGGGGTTTCCCCCCGGCTCCATTAAAATGAAACCCAAAGCGAGTACCACAGAGTCTGGAAAGGGAAACATAAAAAGAAGCTACAGCAAGCAAAAACTGTTGGGATTTGTTTTGTATTGTTGTTAAAGTAAAAATTGTTTTAAATGCATTTTGACTTCATGCATATTGTTACAAACCAGAAAACTTAGTGTGATATTTTTTCTTGTGATTTTAAATGCATTTCATACATTGCATATTTTATTGTATTGTTATTTTGTTTGTATGTTTATTTGGGTGTTTGCAAATTTTGTTAGATTATTCGGAGAGTCACGAAGACTTTGGTGGTTGCTACTCCTATCACTCTTGTTGCCAAGGCAAGTGGCACACTTGCATATTTTGTCCTATTATTTTGATATATGCATGTGTAGTAATACTTGGAAAATAGCATGATAGGCTTATTAGTATTGCTATGCTAAAAAAACTGTTTAGAATAGTTTCTCCCTTTACTAGATGGTCTAGATGCACCTATTATAACTTGGTAGAATTATAGAAATGCTATATGTTGTTTTTGTGAAAAGTAAAAATTCTACTAAGTTAAAGAACCTCCTGGGTGGATTTTGGCATTGCTTGGTGGTTTATGGTTGAGTGGCTACTCGGGACCATGTCTATGGTGTTTTTCACCCGAGAATGGCTCACTTGTGGACGGCCACCCAGGGACAAAGAGATCAACGTTACTCCGAGTTTAGTGAACTTACCGTGCAGCCATATGTCATATGGGCTCTGGCTTGACTAAGTATGTAGTATGGAACCGGCCCGGCCTGACAGGTGGTGGTAGAGGTTTGTAGGTGGAGCGCGTCAGGACGGCAGTGGTCGGGAAAATACTTCGGAAAAGTCTCGTCTCCATCCTCTCCTTTCCTTTTCACTTCAAGAAGGTCAAGGTCAGAATGGGTTGATGGAGTCTTATGGTGAAAGTGGACAACCTCTGCAGAGTGTCAATCTAAGTACTTAGCCGTGTCCCCGGTTACGGACGTTTCTGAGCAAGCTGGACGAGGATGTCAACGGAAGATCTCATCATTCTAATTTCTCTAAGTTAAAATTTTGATGGGTGAACCAGGGTAGTTGAGACAATGGTTGTCATACCATACTTGTCTCGTATAGATGAAAAGTGTTTTGAAAAGAGATAGGGAAAATTGGCTTTATGCAAAAATAGCCTTCAAACTCCACCAAGCCAAATATGCATATAGGTTACTAGAGTTGTTCCAATATGAGTCCACAAAGTGTCACTTGCCAGTTCCATTTTTATGGTTCTGACCCACCTTGCTGATACATGTTATCAGGTTTTTCTGACGAAGAGTGAGGTTTCGTTAAGGGTTTCGAGTCTGCAACCAACATGTTCGCCTGTGGCACATGAAGATGATGGAGACTCATTGCTATTTTATTTCCGCTGTGCTAGCCTTTGTAAAATGCTAGCCTTGAGCTATGCAAGTTGTAATGGATATTTGTAAATTCTGGATCATTCGTGTAATAAATTGATACAATGTTATGGTATTTATCGTAAACTGTGTGTGCTAGCAATTCGATCCAGGGACTAGCACTATACACAGGGATCTTGCCAAATTTTAAGTGCAGGTCCGCTACACATGGTAACTAAGAGCTGATCCGCATACTATGCGACCATCCATGCCGGGAGAATAGCTCCCTGCCTGCCGCCTCCAAGCGCGACGATACCTCCAAAAACAACTCCCGGTGCTCCACACGCTGAAGAACCGACCATAATCGGAGTGTAACTGTGCAACGGTAGATAAACTGCAGAATAGAAGAATTTTTGTCATTAAAAACCTTGTCATTTCTACACAGCCAAAGCGACCAAATAACGGCAATCGCTCCCACCCTAATAAGTAATTTGAACCTAGGATCAACCCCATTTAGCCAGTTGCCAAAAATATTTGCAACGCTCCGCAGGGGATATAAGGTAGAACCTATTTGGACAGCTGACCATATAGACCTAGCAAACTCACATTGGAAGAAAAGCTGTTTAATGGACTCATCATGAGTACAGAAGACATATTTTTTACTCCCATGCCAATTACGTTTAGCAAGGTTGTCTTTTGTAAGAATAACTCCCCGACGAAGATACCACGCAAACACCTTTGTTTTGAGTGGTATCTTCATTTTCCAAATCTTCTTGTTAGAATCAACCGGAACAACAGACTGGATAAGAACTCTATACATGGAAGCAACCGAGAAAGAACCATTCTTAGTTGGAATCCATCGAAGCTCATCAGGGCCTTCCAAGAGTTGGACGGAGTCCAACCGAAGAAGCAAAGCATTCCAAGCTGCTTCTCGAGGCCCTAATAGCGTTCTTCTGAACGATACATTAGGTGGGGATGTACCCAGCACCTTAGCCAACGTATCGCCTTTGTAACGCACCACATCATATAGAGCTGGATACTGTTCACGAAGAGTAGTTTGGCCTAGCCACCTATCTTCCCAGAACCGAATCTCCGATCCATTCTTAATGGAGAAAGAAGCATGTGGGAAGAAATACTTCTTTGTGGTCATGAGACCAGCCCAGAAGTGTGAATCACCAGGCTTCCAGACAACCTGGGATACAGCTTTTTCCCCCACATACTTCCTTCTTATGAGTGTCTGCCAAATTCCATCCTCCGAAAGGAGTTTGAATAACCATTTACCAAGTAGCGCTCTGTTCTTGACCTCAAGGTCATGAACACCGAGCCCTCCTTGGTCTTTTGGCCGGCAAACCACACTCCATTTAGTCAGTCGATACTTCTTCTTCTCACTATCCCCCTGCCAAAAGAATCTTGAGCGGAAATAATCCAATCTTTTCAAGACCCCTTTAGGTAGTTGGAAGAAGGAAATCATATACAGCACCATGTTTGTCAGTACTGAATTAATGAGAACCAATCTTCCTCCGAGGGATAGGAGTTTACCTTTCCAACTATTTAAACGCAACTGAAGTCTTTCCTCCACCAACTTCCATTCAACATTTGTGAGCCTCCGATAATGAATCGGAATCCCCAAGTAGTTGATAGGAAATTGTCCCTGTGCACACCCAAAAAGCTCGGCATACACAGAGGCTACATCTTGGGCCTCGCCAAAACAAAACAATTCACTTTTATGGAAATTTATCTTCAGACCCGATAATTGCTCGAATGCCGATAGAATTAACTTTAGGTTCCGAGCTTTTTCGATGTCATGTTCCATAAAAAGGATTGTATCATCGGCATATTGAAGAATCGATAATCCACCATCCACCAAATGGGGAATCACACCTTCAATTTGACCCTCAGCCTTAGCACGCTCGATCAAGATGGCCAACATATCCGCCACTATATTAAATAGTATTGGCGATAGTGGGTCACCTTGTCTGAGACCTTTTTTTGTTTGGAAGTATCTACCAGTGTCATCATTGACTTTGATAGCCACACTTCCACCCAAAACAAAGGTATCAATAAGCGCACGCCACTCATAAGAAAAACCTTTCATTCTGAGCGTCTACTGAAGGAAAGACCAATTAACTTTATCATAGGCTTTTTCAAAATCAATTTTTAATATTACCCCATTCAGTTTCTTCCGGTGCAACTCATGAACCGTTTCATGCAAGATTGCCACCCCATCAAGGATATTGCGGCCTTGCATAAAAGCAGTCTGAGAAGGCCGGACCACATGGTCCGCCACACTGCTCAGCCGAATCGTTGCAACTTTAGTGAATATTTTGAAACTTACATTAAGGAGGCAGATAGGTCTATACTGTTGGATCCTTTCTGCATCTTTAATCTTAGGTAACAAAATAATCTCACCAAAATTTAGACGAAATAACTCCAGTTGACCAGCGTGTAGGGAAGCAAACATATTAAGCAAATCAGACTTAATTACATCCCAGAAATTCTGATAGAACTCTGCTGGGAAACCATCCGGTCCGGGTGCTTTATTGTGTTCCATTTGGAAAACCGCCTTACGCACTTCTTCCTCCGAATAGGATTTAGTGAGCAGGTTATTCTCTTCAACCGAAACCTGGGGAATATCAGCTGTTCTAGACTCGTCCAGAGTGAAGTTCCCTTCCTCTGGAGCTCCGAACAGCCCCTTATAATAATTAGTAATGTACGACTTTAGTTGCTCCTGGCCCTCAATCGTTCCCTCTTCCTGCACTAGGGAATGAATGCGCTTTTTCCTATGTCTGCCATTGGCAATACTATGGAAATAGCGAGTATTCGAGTCCCCTTGAAGGATGAATTTAGCTTTGGAACGTTGATACCATTTCAACTCTTCCTCGCGCAAAAGTTTGGCTATTTCCGCGTTGGATTGGCTTTTCAGCTCAATTTCCTGTGGGGATAATAGACGCACCTCTGCCAATGCCTCCAAAGCATCGATAATCGAGGAAAGACGTAACTTTTCTTTTTTAAGTAAACCAATAGTATGACGTGCCCACCCAACAAGATGAGTGCGCAAAGCCCGCATCTTGTTATTCCATATCTGGATCGGGGAGGCACCCGCGACTGGTCTGTCCCAAATCATTTTGACCATCTCCTGGAAACCCTCTCTCAAAAGCCATCCAAGTTCAAACTTGAACCGCGGTTTGGTTGGAGGAGTAGCCATTCCGGTGGACAAAAGAATAGGGGCATGATCCGACAGACCCTCAATACGCTCTAGAGCCCGTACTGATACCAATGGGAACTTGGATTCCCAATCAGTGTTCATCAGCACACGGTCCAGTTTTTCGTATGTGGGTTCAGACAGAGAATTAGCCCAAGTGAACTGTCTCCCAACCATTGAAATCTCTCTTAAATCCAAGCTGTCAATGACCGCATTGAACAAGAGAGGCCAACGGTTGTCAAAACGGCCCCTGCTTTTCTCGAATGGAAAACGAAGCAAATTAAAATCCCCACCGATGATAAGCGGATGCGGGTTGTCCTTTGCCAAGTTTACCAATTCTCGAAAAAACTCGGACTTATGCTCTACCTGGGCAGGCCCATACACAGCAACAAGACTCCAAATGAAGTTATCAGCCTTATTTCGGATGTGCATTTTTATGTGAAAATCACCATCCAAAATGGCCAACACCTCCATGGTATCAGTCTTGACGCCAAGTAATATACCACCCGAACGACCCCGCGGGGGCCGAGAGTACCAAGCAAAATCCATACCACCTGAAAGGCGGTTCAAAAGACCTTGCGAGAACTCCCGCCTACCCGTCTCCGAAATAGCTAAGAAATCCAAATTATGATCCCGAATGCATCCAGCGAAGTGCAAGTGTTTAGCCAAGTCACCAAGACCTCTGCTATTTGCAAACATGCCATTCATCTGGAAACTATTGGGGATTTGGAGAACTTAGCCCGTCTCCGGGACGCCTTGTTAGAGGCGGATTTAGACTTCCGGCCGGATGCTGTGAGCTCATACAATGAACTAAGCCCGTCCTCGTCCAAACCCACCTCCGACACATCACCAACAAGATGAGAAAGAAGCTGACCATCTGATGTGGCATTCGCCTCTTCCTCATCCTCGTAGGTGGCTGTCAACACTGTCGAAGCTTTTGGAATAACCGTTAGACGGTCAAATTCCATATGCCTCAAGACATTAGCTGACACCTCTACTTGAGGCTTATCACTACCAAGATTAAAACCTACACTATGAAGCTTAGACTGAATTGACTTATTTGAAAAAGAAAGGAAAGACTTCGAATTTAAATCCGTACCTATGGAGTCCAAGTTACGAGCTGCCTTGCGACGCATAGCCTTCGCCAACGAGTCCTCGTCAGTGACGGAGGCCCCGTCCAACCCCACCCCAAACCGCACGCTACGACGGATCGGAGTAGGAGACGACGCCACCATAGGAGGTGGCGTACAGGGCGAGGTAGAACCTCCAACAGGTGCCGGCGACGCCGGCGCAGCGATGTAGACATGCATGTTCAGTCGCCATTGCACCATTATATTAGCATCACCGCTCTCGTTCTCATATGCAGAGCTGCTAGCTTGCCAAAATGCCAACTCGCACTACAACACGACTGATATATAGAGGCACTTCAAAGTGCCACTAAATGGGGTCTAAGTGCCACTAATGATCTATTGTGGCACTTTGAAGAAGTGCCACCTTTGCTTGTGCCACTAAAAGCTTTTGTGGCACTTCTCCAAAGTGCCTCAATAGGTCATTACCTATTGAGGCACTTTGTGAAAATGCCCCTAAAACCAATTAGTGGCACTTTGAGAAAGTGCCCCTAAAACCAATTAGTGGCACTTTGAGAAAGTGCCTCTAAAAAATTTTAGAGGCACTTTGAGGAACTGCCCCAAAAACTTTTAGAGGCACTTCCTCAAAGTGCCTCCAAATTTTGTTTGAGGCACTTTCTCAAAATTAGGAGCTCAAAACAGTACATTATACATATAATCCAATGATATTTACATATTACACAAATATCTCCTTACTGCATACATGTTTCAGACTTCATATTCACATATTCTACAAATGTTCCATCATTACATACAGATTCTATATAAGCATGAACCATGAAGCAATGAAATTTCACATATACAGAGCCAGAGGTAAAAATTAGCCAAACTACACATATGTACAGATGAGATAAGTATTAACAAAAGCCGCCTCACACCTTTGCGGGTAACTTGTTCTTTCGGCTGATCTTTTCATTAGAGTCCCCACTAGAGGGAAACTTGTCAAATATTTCCATTGAAATATTCTTCACCTGAGTACTGCAAATGATGTCAATGGAAGAACCAATAAATTAGGTTGTTCACTTATATTTGTTTTCCATATGATGCGACATAAAATATATTACCTTGTTGACTAACCGTACTTGTAATACACAAAATGAGAACGAAAGCTACTTGTCTCATATGTCCCTACAATCCAACAGGCTACAGTCCTACCAAGGATATTCAATATACAAATACGAAGTGCAGGGAATCATTTGCAGTTACTATAGACAGAACATGGTACTATTGCTATCCTTGAGATATTTACCTTAAGAATCATTCATCCTAAGATTACCCAAAAGCAAGTCACTGTGTGTAAAATAACAGGGGCATGCAAAAAATACTCACTGTCAAGATAATCTTCAAATCCAAAATCATCCAAGGAACAGTTCCTCAAATTCTAGCATAGATGATGGCAACACACCTGGGAGCCTCTAGAACCTGGCCATATAGAATGCCGTCAGTAAAACATTTTGAAGACTGGAGACAAATACAACTCCTCAGTTATTCAAAAGAAAGGTAGAAACAGGATGCTGAGATGATCATGCTATCTTTATCATGCGTCTCCGTGCCATATACCAGTAGCATTAATGTAATGTAACTCCTCAACAGAAAACATTACATGCACTGATTAATAATCGAAATCCATTAAGGCATTAACTCTTGGATGAGGCAGAACAAAGAAATGACAGTCTAAGAATCCAAATTCGGTTTCAAGCAAGGAACAAAGAAATGACAGCCTAATAAAAACATCTCCATCAATTAATCATTGATTCATCTCTTATTCATGGAACTAATGCAATCAATCAATCAATTAATGAATCAAAAAATATCAATCTGATTCATGGAATACACGTTCCCAGGTTATATATTACAATTATGAGAAAAACTGATCCATCATAAATACACGTTCGTGGCTTCCTAGGTTATATAATATGTTTGATAGACAGATAACGTTCACATAAGAAATAAATTGATTCTAATGGGCAGAGAGAAATCCAGATACCAACCTAGACTGTCATAGGAAGTTTCTACCAACCATTTACATTTCAAGCCTCTGTGTAGTTGGCTTGCCAGCAACCCTTTGATAGCTTGACTGGTTTTCCATCCTACAGAAATATATCAGGTCCCTGAAGTAATGAAGATACTCAGGACAAATCACATAATAACCTCAAATACATAATAACAAGAATTCAATCAGAATATATGCTACGGACTACACGTTAGGAAATGTCCATCATAATAAATCGTGCAAGGCTGGTATTTATGTAGCATATTTGAATAATAAATGAAACCTTCAATATGATCATGTGAACAATGAAGAAAAGCTTCACATGATGAAGAGCTACTTATATGTAAATGATAAACATTAAACCGCTAACCAAGTGGACACGTTAGAAAGCATAGACAAATGTTCATGGTACCAAGCTTCTTGGCCTCCTCCTTTGCAGCACATAGTGCAAACAATGCTTGCATACACAACAGTGGTAGATAATCAACATTCTTCGTTGATTTAATCTGGTTTCATTGGTAATCGAATACATACAGCTGCATAATCAAGAGTATATAATACAGCTCATATAAGTAATACTCGGTCAGGCCACCTCAAGAGTAAATAATTCAGCTCATAAAAGTAATACTCGATCAAGCCACCTTTGCTTATTGGCAGTTCCCCTGAAACTCTTAAACTGAATAGTTTCCTAAGGCACTATTTTTAGTGCACTACTACGGTACAATCATGTAATGTCCTCAGAACCCTTGGACAAAAATTTCCTAGGAAATCAAACTATGCGGGATTGCGAACCTATAACAGTACTGCCATCAGTGCTAAGGCCATACGTGGGACCAAAGTAAATCTAGCAGTTAGATACATCTAGATTCAGAAGGGTATGCCAAAGAATACAAAAAATATTCAGGAAAATACACCGAGCAGTGAAAGAAGATAATGACTCGATCTGATCATAGTTATTCAAGACACTGACATCTGTAGGTACAGTACAGCCCATGGTAGGTCGTGTTACAAAAGTATGCGTGTATGGCTACTAGACGAGTATGAAAACATTGATTTGAACATCGGCATACAAAATCGAGAATGCAGGGCCAACAATAGAGCAGGGCCAACAACAAAATCGAATTTTATTTATGTTATCATTCAATGGCAATATATTTGAATAAATAGGCTTACACAAATGATAATATATAAAACAAACCGAACAATGAGACAACAACACAGGGTATCCTAAATAATTAGATCACTTCAACGTTTGCTAGGCATACCTGAAGCACAGTCACAATCAAGAAGTATTCTCTTGGCGCCAGCCACCTGGCACCTCAAATGCAAGTGCGATGTCTGTATTTTGATCACGAGAAATTACACATTAAGCATAAGATAGGTGGTCATGGATAAATAAATGGCACAGTCAATGCCTAAAAATCTTATGACTTCTACACCATAAATCTTATTTAAACGAGTTAAGAATGACTATATGATATGACATATCCATATGCACGTACTGTTATTTGTACTCGAAAAAAGCTGACATAATGGTTGATTTTTTATTTTCAAATTCAAGTGCATCAATCCAGTTTAGGTTTAATATACAGATTAGAAATGAAGAAGCATGGCATATGAAAGGTAACCTATTTTATTTAATATAAGAATTCACATGATACTTATGTGAGTGTTTTGTGTGCCTGTTTCGATTGAACAATAAATAGTTCTATATGTTAATTTGTAGTGCAATTGGCAATGTATAATCATGCCTAGCAAATTTTAACTACATTAAAACCGTGGTGTAGTCCTATATAAGTGCACCAATATGCCAATCTGAGATACAATATGCATCTAATTGTCAGACAACAAAATTGTCAACCTACACAATACTAGTCGATTTCAAGTCTCAGTAAGAATGGTACATCTCGAAGTGATATACAATTATTCAGAAACATTGAACAAGAGGAATATGGAGTCGGGTAGGCAATAGCACAAACACCAGGTGAGCAACCAGTTATCCCTAAATCACAGTTCAATCGAACTCGTGAGATGGTTGTGGGAGCCTGGGAGGATAGACGAACTAGATTTACGGATCCATGCAGAGGAGGATGTGCGTCTCACCTGCGCGGCGGCGAGAGGTAGTCGGTGACGGCCCTACTGAGCGGCTCAGGCGGCTTCAGCGCCCTGGAGACGGTGGATGAGAAGGACAGTACGGCCGATATGGAGCGCGGAGAGGGTTGTTGCCGGGCAACCCCACGGCTACCGCGACGACGTGGTGGCGGCCCGCCTCCACGGCGCCTCGTAGAGCGGCATCTGGGCGCGAGGTCTCCGCTTTGGCCGGTTGGCTGGCGAAACCTAGGCGGTCCTCGTCGTCGTCAGCCTGCGCGCCGCATTCGGGCCAGTCACCGCTAGCTACGCCCCTCCTGGTGATTCGCTCGGCTTTGCGAGAGGATATGGAGTCGGCGGCCGGGGCGAGCTGCTCCAGCAGGCGGCGGCGCCGGAGCCAGAGGAGAAGGGAGAGCAGGAGGAGGATGAGTGGACCTAGCGATGGGAGGCTCTATGCCGGGTTAGGTTGACCGCTTTTTGGTGGGCCCGATGGGCTGTGGTGGCTTTTCTAATAAGAGAAAAAAGTCTCGCTCTCTGCTCCGCCACCGAGACCCTCTCTCCGCTCCGCTCTCCCTCTCTCTGCTCCGCCGCCGAGCTCCCCTCGCCGCACTGCCATCCACATTCCTCGGCTCGCCGCGTTTCCTTGCACCAAAATATTTGAGTCAATGGTTAGTCAAATCGCCGGACCCGGCGTTGCTGCAGCTGGATCCGATGACTGCGCAGCCGAACGCGTCGGATCCGGTCATCCCGACGCAGGAGTTGCACGCAAGAGCTGCTTATCCTCTCTCTTTGTCCTATCGGAGGGCGCCCAAGCTCGAGGGAGGGCGAGCGGAAGCGGCGATAAAAGATTTGGTCTCCTGAGGTGTGTCATCGCGCCCGCGTGTCTCTCCGATCTGGGATCTAGTTTCATATTGTGAAATTGTGCGTGACGGATGTGTCCTCAATTTTGCTGATACTTGTGCGTATGTGGGCTTGTGCGTGCAATTCGGCACCGTGGAAGCCTACCTCTCGGTACAAGGTCGTAGTTCTTTGATATAGATACAGCGATGCTTTGTTTGGATAAGAACTACTCCATAGTTCTTTAGATGATGATACTAACCTTATTGACTAGTGTGCTTCTGTGTGATTTTTAATGATGCAATATTTCAATCAAGTCGATGTAATTGTTCATGTAATTGTTCGCTTGGAGTAGTTCCAAAATAAGTTGATGTATGTATCTTTTCATGGTCGTTTGTTCTATCCAATGCGCGTGCAAAATCTGATGAGCCGGTATTGTTTCTTTGAAACGAAACCCTGCATTATTTCTATGTGATCCATGCAGCGACAGTTTGTTTTTTTTCAGTTCCGGATTATGAAGGGATATGTTAGCAACTGTTACTGTTTCTTTGGAATTCAAAAAGATTCTTGACTGGAGTAGTTTGCCAGAATATTAGGATTTCTTAAATAGGGTAATGTTGAAAGTAGCGGTGTTTCTGTTTAAACTAATACGAATCCAAGTGCATTATACTCCTACTTGACTAATTCACTGATCAACTGGTCTACTAATTATGTCCACTAATTTGTTTGAAAGTAGTGCCATTAGACCAATTCACTGATCTCCTATTTTATGTTACTCGAAAGAAATTCTAATGTGACAAGTTGACATGCATAGAGCATCAGGCTTTGGTAGATGCATGTGCAACAATATGTTTCCCCCATCCCCATCTTTGGTCAGCACACGCTTGCTTGATGTCCAATAAACAATCTTTCCATCATCTGGAGTACCTCTTTGGATCCCCAATCTTTGGTTTTTCTGTGTGATGATCTGCTGCCTTTTTTGTTGTTGTTTTGGTACTGCTTATTATTGTCTATGTGTGAATTTGATGCAAATAAGAAACAACACCTTATTGTTCAGAAATAGATAAGCTCATGGTTCATATGGCAGCAACACCTTATGGTTAATATGATTAATTGTTGTGACTGCTGTGAGTCAAGAAATATTTGTTGTGTTCAACGACGCTACCCGAAAGTTAAATATTGGATGAGGAGTATCCAATTCACAATTCACAGGAGTAATGTTCAGTAATTACTCTGTTCATGTGCATGGTCATTCTGAGGTTATTATAGTACATGGAGTAGTTATGTTTCTTTAGCTACAACCTAAGCTCGTTTGATCTGGTTCCATAACTTTGATGTCCATGGTTTACCTTCTTGCTAGGAGTAGCTCAACTGATATACTCCTACTCCTAGTATTGTAACCTGCTGCACCTACTCTTGCAAAATTTTGTTGTCAGTTCATGTGATACTAATTTACCTATCTCCTGTTATTACCCAATTAACTGACGGATGCTTCCAAGTTTTCTTGGTAAAAACTCAGCGACATGTGTCGTCTTAAAAGTTTATGATCCATATCCCTCGTGACCGATGGCAAAGAAGACACGGTCGCGTTACTGAAGAACAGTGTCGTCGTCGGTTACCGATAGACGAGCTAAAGTGCAGTTTCATATTGTTTCCGGTTATTACTGGACCTTGATGCAATCTGTTCTCATAAACTGAATTGTTCTCACTCTTGTGCAGGAGTACCATGCTGATCCGGAGGAGGAAGAAGATGTCGCTGCCCTTGAAGATCGAGAGGCGCAGGAGGAATAAGATGTAGCGGCACTTGAGGCACTTGATGCATCCATCAACGACATGGAGGCGCGGAGGCAGAGGAGGAACCGGAGACGCACCGAATGAGCTGGTCGGAGGTAGTCTTGGTCGGAGGAGGAGATGGCGTGGAGGAGCTGCCGTGGAGTTTGCTCGGAGAACTAACTCCTCTCCGGCCAAGACTTTGGCGATCAAGGTACAGGAGAGGCTCCTAGAATCGAGCTGGAGAGGCTGGAGCACGACCTGTAGCTGCTGGAGACGCACCTGGAGCAACCAGGAGAGGTGCGACCTGGAGCTGCTGGAGGGCGAGCGAGTGAGCCACAAGAGGTGCGAGTCGAACGAGATGTTTTGCTGGGACGAGAGGTGCGAGGCGAACGGAATTCGTGATCCAGACCTGGAGGTTTCTTTTTTTTTTTTTTGCTTGTTTTTACGGAAGTGGAGAAGTGAGGGAGTAGGGAAGTGACCCGTATGAATTGAGATATTGGGGCAGTTTGAAGAAGTGCCCCAGATGAATTGGCCTATTAGGGCACTTTAGAGAGGTGCCACAATAACTAATGTGCTATTGGGGCACTTCTTTAAAGTGCCCCCAAATGAATTGACCTATTGGGGCACTTTCGAAAAGTGCCTCTATAGGTAATGACCTATTGGGGCACTTTCGAAAAGTGCCTCTATAGCTTATCCAAATAGAGGCAGTTTATGAAATTGCCACAAATTATATATGAATTTGGGGCATTTTATTTAAAATGCCTCTAAATTGCTAACTTTTGAGGCACATTCGAAAGTGCCTTTATGAAAGTGCCTCTATATATAGACCGTGGCCTAGTGTCGTGGGCGTGGCTAAGAGCGGAAGGGACAAGATGTTTACCAAGAACTTAGGGTGAAGCTAGCTGCAAAGGAAGATCGGCAACGAACAGATCAGTAACGGACAGCCCGAGGCAAAAATCAACCTACGTACAATCAAGGTAGTACATTTCCTCGAATCACTTTATTTGTTCTCAACTCTCTATTAATAGCTATAGATACGTGATGAGCAACAAAGTTATGAGTTAGAGTAGTGTTATCTCTGAAAATGGTTTCATATGCTCTGCATGCGCCGGTGTAAATCTGCAGGGTCACCATGGAAGCTGTAGAAGTAGAATCAAAAGGCTCACATGGCGGCGACGCCGATCGCCGGAGCTCGTGGGGCTGCACCTTGCTCCTCGGTAACAGTTGCAGCCTTCTTTGTTTGTTCTGCTTACTTCCCCTACTGTATTGTGTGTGTATGCTTAATGCTGGCCTGTTCGATCACGGTGAGCAGTGAACAACTGCTTGCAGTACACGTCCTTCTTCGGCTTGTCGACGAACCTGGTGAACTACTTCAAGGAGGAGCTGCACGCCGGCAGCAAGTCCGCGGCGAACAGCGTCACCAACTGGGTGGGCACGGGCGCCCTCACCACGCTCGCCGCCGCCTTCCTCGCCGACTCCTTCCTCGGTAGATACTGGACCATCACCCTCTTCCTCGTCATCACAGTCGCGGGATACGGGGTGGTGACGGCGAGCGCGTCGGCGGCGCTGCAGAGCGCGGTGTTCTACACAGGGCTGTACCTGGTGGCGTTCGGCGGCGCGCTGTCGCCGGTCATGGTGTCCTTCGGGGCCGACCAGTTCGGCGACGACGAGTCCGAGCGCGGGCGGCAGAGCTCCTTCTTCAACTGGTTCTACTTCTCCATCAACGTGGGCTCGCTCGTCGGCGGCACCGTGCTGGTGTGGGTGCAGACCGCACACGGCTGGCGGCTCGGCTACGGCATCCCGGCCCTGCTCAGCGCGCTCGCCGTCGCGCTGTTCCTGGCCGGCACGGGTGCGTACCGTCGGCACCAGCCTCCCGGCGGCAGCCCGCTCACCAGGATCGCGCAGGTCGTGGTAGCCGCCGCCAGGAAGTGCGACGTGGCGACCCCGGACGACGCCGCGCTGCTGCACGAGCGCGACGCCGACGATGGCATGTCCGCGATACAGGGGAGCCGCCGCCTCGCGCACACGGCCCAGTTCAGGTCAGCGAACGTCGCTAGCGTACACTTTGCATTGATCTTTTTCTCGTGCTGGTCTCTATCCGGTGCAGCTTTTCCATTCGTTTATGATTGAGCTATGGCAGAGTACCTTTTTTCTTCTTTTTGAATCGCACTCGCACTACACGATCAAAAGCGATGAATGCATATTTTTAGATGATGCATGCATGTCACGTTCAGTAAAGTGCTCTGTTGCACATGCCTGGCCGTTGTTAACTCGATCCAATACTCAGGTTTTTGGACAAGGCGGCCGTGGAGACGGCGGGCGACAAGGCGGTGGGGTCGGCGAGCCCGTGGCGGCTATGCACGGTGACGCAGGTGGAGGAGCTCAAGTGCGTGCTCCGGCTTCTTCCAGTGTGGGCGTGCGGCATCATCTTCGCCGCCGCCTACACGCAGATGTCGACGACCTTCATCCTCCAGGGCGATACCCTGGACCCGCGCGTCTGCAGCTTCCACGTTCCCGCCGCCGTGCTCTCCGTCTTTGACACCCTCAGCGTCATGATCTGGGTGCCGCTCTACGACCGCGCCGTCGTCCCGCTCGTGCGCCGTCTCACGGGCCAGAGCCGCGGGTTCACGCAGCTGGCGCGGATGGGCGTCGGGTTCGTCGTCCTCACCCTCGCCATGCTGCTCGCCGGCGCGCTCGAGGTCGCCCGCCGCCGCGTCCTCACGCGCCACGGAACGTACGTCGGCGTAGATGGCGCGGAGTACGTGCCGATGTCGATCTTCTGGCAGGTGCCGCAGTACGTGGTGGTGGGCGCGGCGGAGGTGTTCACGTTCATCGGCCAGATGGAGTTCTTCTACGACCAGGCGCCAGACGCCATGCGGAGCGTCTGCTCCGGGCTTTCGAGCACGGCGTTCGCGCTGGGGAACTACGCGAGCTCGGCGCTCGTGGCCATCGTGGTGCGCGCCACGACGAGGGGCGGACGGCCCGGGTGGATCCCCGACGACATCAACGACGGCCACCTCGACTACTTCTTCTGGCTGCTCGCCATGCTATGTGTCGGCAACTTCGGTGCCTACCTGGTCGTCGCACGATGGTACAACTACAAGAAGACCGTGGATTGAAGTAGTACACCATCATTCCGAATGCGTGTCATAGTCTCATAGACTCATGGTTAGTAATGTTGGAGGAAACGATGGCCCCTGTTGAGGGGATCGGTTACGTGTTATATATGATGGAAAAGCCCCATCAGTGACGTTTACAAGGAAAGTATCAACCGGTGGTGTACTACACCATAACGGTTAATACACACAAGAAAGGAAACCTAAACGGCTATTACAATTATGTCTGACAAGTAATTCCTGTTGCGCATCGCTTGGCAATGACCTCCAAAATCCAGAAGATGGACGATGACTGCTCCAGCCCTGCCTCTAAGGAGTTTGACGACAAACAAACTGAGATCTGCATGATGCTGATCATGAAGTTCTCTGGTGCCTAGTCCATGTCTTGTAGTAGCTTGCAATTGCATGGTGTTGATGTATAACCTGAAGTAGTTGCTATCGGTTTGTCTGGTACTGTAGTTTCGATCTATGATCCTTAGTTGAACCTGCCTTTTGCATACTCAAATGTGGCATGTGAGCTGTAAAACTCGGTTACTTTGTGGGTGATTTCAATGAAATCTGGGGGAGCCCTATAATCCGTTTTTTTTCCTCCTATTGCATCTCTAATGTAATGCAATCAAAGAAGTTTCTACATATGAGGATGGATGAACATCTCTTGAGTACTAGACTTGAAACCAAACTAATTCAAGGCCACAAATCAAGAATTCTCTCGGGGTTAAGCTAGTAGCGTGGTGGTAATAATTTAGGTGGAGAGATCAGAGATGCGATGGGGCTGGGAAGCATTTTTATTTTTTCAGGAAAGTAATTCTTCCAGCTTTATTGATCCAGAAATAAATTTAAATAGTTTACGAGTTTCGGAAATAAAAGGCTAGGGGGGATCATTGTCCCCAAAACAAGCTCATTAACGACCTTGTTGGCTTCCCTCTCCTTGAGAAAGCGTAACGAAGACAAGTCAAACAAATAATATTGTAAGTTTCTTTTATGCATAATTCGAACAAGTATGATGTTCAAACTATTTGTATGGTAATTTGTGCAACTTTTTTTTAGCTTAATATTTATGTTACATATCATTTATTGCTTATATACAACTCCATTTGTTCACTATTATAAGATGTTTTAGATATTTAATGTGGACTAGTTACAGACCGAAATAATTGAATTTACCAGTTAAATATGTCTAGATACAGGCTTTTTTAAAGAAAACGAAAATGTCTTATAATAATGAACGGAAGGAGTATATTACAATCTAAAATTTATCATTATTTACTGAATTGGATAATGAATTTTACCCAAATAGCTGCAATTCTTTTCGACCTACCATGAGTAAATTTTTGAATAAGGCACTGGATGCGACTAGCAATCCAATTGCCATTATGCCCACTTTCACACATATACTGGCTAATATACTCAGGTATTGATGTCATATATACATATACAAGGTGGGACCCACCCAAATCATTCTTACAACAAAACATGCAATAAAATTGTGACATAATACAATGGGAAAGCATGCGATAAAATTGTGACAATGGAGAAAATAATTCATAAACGATCTCAGCAAAGCAGCCTATGTGTTCACACAATTTATCAATCACATGAGAATCGTTGAGGCTCAACACTAAGTATTGCATTAGGAGTTTCATGATTCTCAACTTACATGACGCTCATGAACAAGGTCTAATGGATTTATTCTTAAGATTCATATCATATGCTCCAGGTTCCTGGCGATTACTTTATTTTGAAGATGTAAAATATATCGATCAAACTGGTTTGACTGGTTTTGCGGTCCAAAAGCCACATTTAAACAACCAGAAACATAGCTTATCTATTTTAGATTGGAAATATTGGCCGCTACAAATCCTTGCTTCTTTCATGATGGTACTATGAGATAAGAGCATCTCCAACAGACGATGTATAATAAGGCACCAAAACGTAGGTTTTAGGGCACCATAAATTCTTCTGTTGTAGCAGATGATGTAAAATAGGTTACTAGAAAATTTCCTACTATAGCAGATGATGTAAAATAGGGCTCTAAGACGCTTGTCCTGGTGCTCCAAAATTCAGCAATGAAAACGCGCAACAACACTGACAACATGAGCAAGTTGCCATGTCCGATTCGAGCTCGGTGGCAGAGTGGAGTCCCTGGCCAACCATTATCTCCGCGAGTGCGCGTAGAACTCCGATGCTATTGTTCACGCATCAAACTTCTTAATAGAAAAGCCGGAAAGTTTCCTACTATATGTAGACATAGCCACATATATATAAGAAAAGAAAAGGTTGAAAGAACAAACGATGCCGAGATGTCGCCTACAGAGGGGGGGGGGGGGTGAATAGGCGATTAAAACTTTTCCGGTTTAAGCCTTGATAATTGCGAAATAAAACTATGTGTTTAAATTAACAAGCCAACAACCTAATTATACGAGGTTCACCTATGTGCACCAACAACTTATGCTAAGCAAAGAAGCAACAAGTTGATAGCAAGATATAAAACTTCAAGCACGAAGGCTATCACAAAGTAAATTGCATAAGTAAATAGCTCGGGTATAGAAATAACCGAGGCACGCGGAGACGAGGATGTATTCCCGAGTTCCTCCTTGTTAAGGGAGTACGTCTCGTTGGAGGGGTGTGAGCTCGCCACAAGAGGCCTACTCAAGATGCAACAAAGGCCTCACCATATTCTCCGATGAACCGCACCCAAGGGTTTGGTTCACCTTCTACTATCGGAATCTTTCGAGACGGAATCCGGAGCCTTTACAATGTTCTTGGGGCACACACCCACAACTCAATTGGGGGCTCCCAAATCTTGCCCGAAGCTTCACAACTCGAAGTCTTCGCGGCACCACCAACCGCCTAGGGTACACAATGCACCCAAGAGGCACAAACTCTAGGGAACACAATGCACCCAAGAGTAACAAGCTTCTCAACTTCAATCCCACGAATCTTCGTGGAGAGCACAACCCGATGCAACTAATGCAAAAGGCAAGAACGCACTAAGTGGTCAAATCCTTCTCTCCGAAATCCGACCAAAGCAACTAATGCTATGGAGGGATTTGAGAGGAAGAACAAAGAGGAGAAACACTAAGAACTCCAAAATCTCGATCTACTAGGTTCCCCTCACTTAGAGGAGGAATGGATTGGTGGAATGGTAGATCTCGATCTCCTCTCTTGTTTCCCTAAAAATGGACAAGAATCATTGGAGGGAAGTGGAGGAATTAAGCTCTCAAGATTTGCAACAATGGAGGAGAGAGAGAGCAAAGAGTTCAAAAGGTTGAATAGCCATTGGGGAAGAAAGCCCCCTTTAAATAGGTCCCCGAGAAATCTGGCCATTGGGCTCAGATTCGAACAGGGCCGGTAGTACCGACCCAAAGGGCGGTACTACCGCCCTACACAAAAACTGCCCACCAACGGCTAGCTGCAAAAACCCGCGAGGCCGGAACTTCCGCTGCGGCGGCCGGTAGTACCGGGATTAGCGGTACTTCCGGGCCTAGTTCCGGTCCAAGTTCCGGGAGGTACCAGTACCGGATTTTCTTAAGCGGAAATGCAGCCGGAAGTTTGCCCGGAACTTGAGAGCGGAAGTTCCGGCCTGGAGGCCGGTACTTTCGGATTCTGAAAAATAGCAGAAGATCAAAAAAGAAAGCGGGCATATCCGGACTCCGTTTTTGGTGATCTTGGGCTCATTAGAATCGTCACAACGAGCACAACAAGAATATGCATAGAAACATCATAGTCCAACAAAATATTATAGGAACAAATGGGGAAAGGTTAAACCTCTATTTTCAAAACTGAAAATGCCGTATCTTTTGCAATTGAAGTCCGAATGAAGTAAAACTAATTTTGTTGGAAAGAGGATGACAAAAGCTACCCTTGGAAATGGCAAAAAAGCAATGGAGATTTTGCAAAGAAATGGAAGAGAGAAATCTTTCGTACGGATGAACCGGCAAAATCTCCAATACCGAAAACGCAATAGGGGACGCATATGAAAAACCGTTTTCGGTGAACTTGGCCTTGTCATGACAAACACGATAAGCACCAAGACCACACCACGATAAGAGCCAAATAAGAACCAATAAAGATGACTGCAAGGATGCAAGGATGCAAAGGTTTGAGCTCTCCACGAACGATACGATCAAGATACTCGGTCGAGAGTCACTCTTGATAGTACGGCTATCTACCCTATAACTCGGTCTCTCAACGAACAACATGAGACCAGTAAAATGGAAACCCTATCAAGATCATACCTTTGCCTTGCGCATTAATCCACTTGAGATCGATAAAGACGATCTTCATCTCCTCAAGACGAACCACCTTTCTTGATTGCACTTTGCATGGTGAAGATTTACATGATGCTCGCCCATACACCAATATGGGAGAAGCACTCTTCGGCATGTCTTCACTTGGACTTGAGTATTGATCAACACGCACTTAACCAACACGCACTTAGCCTTAATCAACACATATAATCTTCTTTCCTTAGCCTTGACTCCAACATATGGAGATCAAGCAATGCTTATGAACACAACTACAAATATAGGTCAATACAAACATTAGTCCATAGAGATTGTCATTAATTATCAAAACCACACATGGGGGCAACCATGCACTTTCAAAGGTTAAGAGTGTCATTTCAGAGTGTGAATAAGGAGAACATGGGACATTTACACCGCTTTGAAAAAATCATTAAAACGCCTTTACAAATGTCAAAAAATTCTGAAAGAAAATTCCACACATAAACATGTGCGCGGCACAAAGTTTCATGAAAAATACATTTTTATGTTCATCCACAAAAAAGATAAAAAATTGTGACATACATGAAACATATATAGCACAATTGTTTGTACTTTTACACACATCAAGTAAAAAGTTGTTTAACTTTCGGCGCACACAATAGATAGAAATAGAAACAGTGGCGATTCTCTAAAAAAAATGGAATAAAATTGTGGCTGAGAATAGCCGACCACCCGGAGGTGACGCACGGCCCACTCTCCAAGAGCGAAGAAACCGTCTCACGTGCCAGCTACGGCCGGTGTGCGCCTCCTGCGGCTTGTGTCACTTTGTCAGATTCGGGCAATGGAGGGAGTGCCAATAGCATCTGTGGCTAGCATTACGGTTACGGATAGGAAAAACCGTTCAAATATCTGCTAGTATTTGTGATTGATTCTTCCTCTCTCTGCCGAACAATGCAGAACACATACGATGCAGACTTAACCACAGAGCAACGCAATGCATTTCTACTAGAGTCCTCCTAATCAAAAGCAGAATGAGACAATGATTACGAATGTGTCAAGTACAAAAGCGTATCTGACACAGTAGGAACTTCTAACGGCCCACACATGCCACATTGGGTGGCAGTGACAAGATCATGTTTTCTGGCCATCCACAACTGGGTCTTGCTGGAATGTTCAAGAAATAATAGACCGAGGATACAGAACCAAACCATAAGAAAATTGCAATGGTGTTTCCTAAGCAGCCGGAGACGTCTAACCAGAAGGTCAAAGTACGTCTCACAGAAAAGATGACAGAAAAACTAGCTACAGGTAACCACAAGAAAATGTTCTAAGATCATATTAGTGGATTGATGGATTAGTGTCAATAGACGAAGATTCAACAAGGCACGTTAACATAATATCACAAAACCACCATCGAACGGGACTGCCATATTTCCACTCTACTTAGGAAGAACGCCAGCATTTGGTTCAACACTTTACAGTATAATAAAGTATAAGAAATGCATCTTTTTACCCACGTGTCACCTTGCCGTGACCAAAAAGCAAAAGTTACTATATATACTTCAAATATGCGCAATCATTTGACCAGAAAAATCAACTTCAAGTGGGACGTCAGATCACTTCATAATTAGCAGTGACCAGTCGAACCCGCTGGGAATATTTTGAGCTACCTTCCCTCAATGGACGAACGGCAGTAACCTGAAACCAGAATTTGCAGGAAATCACAAGAACTATAAATTTGAAGTTGAGGAACATCAAATGTAGATAGTTGGATTAATTCAACCTAGGCAGAATGGCACAGGAGACTACGTTTATGGAATAGTATGGTACAGTGCCATCAGGTAAACAGTAAGAAATATCAGAATATAATGCCGTGCAGCATCAGTTTATGACTAGAAACATATATAAACCTTATTTGGTTAAAGTGCTAATCCAAAAGAAATGACAAGGCAAACCAGTTTTAGAGAAGTGTATTTCTATACAAGGGTGGAGGTTTAAGAACTGAAACATGGCTGAAAATTTTAACTGCAAAGCAGAGTAGATCAAAATGTTGTAAAAACCAGTAGGAGGCTATCTCACTGCTTGATACATGGAAAGGAAGAGGCAAACTACCTGTATGGGCGTTTTCAGCATACACAGGGTAGTTTTTCATGCTGAATTCGCTAAAGTGGGTAGGGACAAGAAAAACAAAACATACAAAGTCCACAAACATAATAGTTCACTGGCTAACAATCTAACATCATACTATTCTGTGAACAGGAAGTGCCCCAACAAACCATAATTGTTGCCAATCGATATTCAACTAAGCCCAATGCTAGTAAAATGATGTGATACAGTCATACAGCCAGACAGCCATGCACAGTAGTTCTGGAGGCACTAGAGCAAAGAAGGGGTAAAAGCAAGTATGCATCTATCACTGAGAAGTAAATATAACCAACCTTCAAACTACTGAATGTATTTAATGCAGAGAATCCAACAGAGATGGGGAAAAATGTCGTTGGATCAGCAGCAGGAACAGAAAACTCCATGGAACCACTGAAAATAGAAAAAAACAATAAGTGTTACCAACCCTATAGGAGCAAACTGGAGGATATAAAAGTAAAACTTTATTGAGAAAACATATACTGTACGTACCTTCGGTTGGATTGATCAATAAGAATAACGGACCATTCCAGCACTGAGTTTTTCGAGTCATACCTGGAGGCAAAAGAAAGATAAATACAACATGTAAGTATAACTGATGAATGAAGGTAAAGATGAAATAGATGGTTGATCAGGGGAAACTTGTGTCCAGTAAAAAAACATTTAAAAAGAAATAAATGATAAAGAATAACTGGACGGGTGACCAGGAGAAACTATGATCCAAGAAAATCATTTTCTATCGAAGAATAAATTGAATTGTAACACTTGTTTCTGAAGTTGCTTAACTTATTAAGCTACATATAAAATGGAACACCTAGCCATTTAAAATAAAGACAAGATCTTAAATATACATCAAATTACTACTCCCTCCATTTGACTATATACTGTCCTCGGTCTATTGCGTGAATCAAGACCATTGTAATTGCCATACTTCCAATCTATAACATCACCAATAGAAAAGAGGTTAAGGCAGTTGTAACATGACATTAAAGGTGTAGCACGAAAATTTCTCATTAAATTTTTCTCATATTTAGCGTTCCTTGGTCTGTGCACACGGTGCGCTGCTCAACGGAAACATCATATATACTTTTGTTCTTCTCTTCCAGGTACTGTATAGAACCTACAGCTATTAGCATTACTCTGGCTGTACAGGCCAGTCTTACACATCCATGTTAGCAAGGTATTTAGGACAAGATGAGGGAATTAGAACATTACTTCCATTCTCCATCTATCTGTTTAACACTCGGAGCCTCCCTGAGTGCAGGCAGAGGGATAGAGATGACAACATTCTGCAAATCAAACATCTCCGAAGCTTCGTAGTCAATGTTAACATTGGTTGTATTTCCATACACTGAAGGCCAGCAATTGACTACAAGTGGCAAAAACAGGTTACACAAGTCCAAAATAGCAAGCTAGGAGAAGCAAAAAAAAAAAAAAAACTGTAGTATACCTGTCAATGGCAGAAAAGACTCATCCAAACCCTGGATTCTCCACTTCACCAGATGTGTTTCATTTTGACCACTGGGGAAAGGCCGGTTTGGATCTCTTGCCCCAACAATTTGCTGACCGTTGAACAGCTCTTTGTTAATATTAGGGTGCGTCTTGAAGCTAAGTCCAGGCACATCTTGTTTCTCAATCTGTACCAAATGGATGGAAAATTAGTACCTCCAAATCAAAATTTGAAGTCATTTCAAATGTGCTGTTAGCCAAAAAAGCAGTGTTTGCAGCAAGCAATTCCAAAATATGTTGCGATAATAGAACTCTATCAGGGATAATAAACAAAGTTGCAACCAGTTTTCCTATTGTTTGTGGCTCAAAAGAATATTGGAGGAACCACTTAAGCTGTACAAAAAAAGTGTGACTAGCTACTGTAAATACACATGACCAAAAAGCTGTTTGCAATTTCACATAATAACTGAATTAACAGATTGCATTGTCAATAATCTGAATGTTCCAAACAAAAGTCAAACCGGATATAGATAAGGACCTGCAACTGGAGAAAACCATCAATATCATTAAGAACTTGGAGAGCAAGAGTTCCTTGAATATCAAAATTATTAACTCCGCCATCCCTTTCAACGGTGACATTCAGCTTCTCCTCAATGGTCACTGTGATCGGATCACTTGGTGGAATAGATGATGAAGACCTTGACTGAATTGCGCTTAGTTGTGTATCCTCAAGAATGACTTCTCCTTCAGCTTCCAAAGACTTTAGGAACTGATTTGTCTTCGGTGTTTTACCTAAATCCATTCCTTTACCTGGCACTTTTGTCGGAGCAGAAGGAGCAGACGGGCGTTCTGTACAAATGCTAATAGAAGTCAAGACAATAATAGCCAGGCCAAATCCCCGTATTCAGACATGATTGCATGATCTCTCCTAAATGCTTTATACTCCCTCCATTCATAATTATAAGATGTTTTAGATATTTCAGTATGGACTACATACGGACCGAAATGAGCGAACCTAACACTGAAACGTGTCTAGATATATGCGTTTCAGAAAAACGCTAAAACATCTTATAATTTGGAACGGAGGGAGTATATATGAAATCATGCAACGTCTCAGAAATTGAGTGAAAATGAGTCAGAATGCAGATATTTGTTTCCTGCGACTACTGAACTACTCGTTTTTTTTTCCTGATTTGTTGTGTATCAGAACACATCCAAACATTTAAACACAAATATGTTACTAATATGTGGGGATGTTTCAGTTCCCACACAACATGCATTTTGAGTGCAAACCTTTCGCCTTGTGATCAGAAAATATTGGATCACTCCTGACGTCATTAAAGTTGTTTGGAGTTCTCGTGAGACCAAATCTTTCATTCTCAGTCTTGACTCTCTCAATCTGCATAAATTCCAACAGAAAAGATTGTTATGCAAACATAAGCGTGTCGGGGGGGATATATGTAGAACAAACCTTATTTTTCTCAATCTCGGTAACTTTCGTCCTCATGTGAGCTTTAGTTTCATTTATTTTGCTTTGCATAACCAGCTTGTGCAGCTTCTCTTCATGGCTCTCCATTTCACAGTATTGTTTAACTTGTGCAACAGTTACATTTTCCTTGTTTCCAAGAGAAATGGCTTCGTCAAAAGCAAATATAAGTTCAAATGCTGCCTTGCAGACACCTTCTTCATCCAAAGAAGGGGAGTATTCAGGTACCTTATACATGTTCAAGGAAACCATTGCATGGATTGATTTATATATACATATATAAAGCAAATAATATAACCATGCCATGACCAAGAACAGATGGTAGCAATTTACTGATTTATGATTACTGAGTAATTTTTGCTCCAAAACAAAATCAAGTTGCAAGCATTTGGTTTTGTTTTTTGGAGATAGCAAAATCATTTCATTTCGCAACTGCAACAACCTAATTTTTTACAATAGTAGGAATTTAACTTGATTGAAAATAGGATACAAGTTTGGAGAGCAGTCTCAGTGTCTCCAGATCTTCAAGAATGTTACTCTGCTTATTTGTGATGAGTAGCAGATAGCACGATTCAATTGGTTGATAAACATAACGAACATTTTCAGTCTCCACATAAGTATGCTGCTTTCCAATTCCAACCAACTTTGGAAATGCTGCAAGCAGTCCCTCGATCCTTATCCGAGGCATGTCAACAAATTGCCTTGAAGCAAGCGCTGCAGTTTAAGTAAATAAACAATAACACCACTTTATGATTGTTAAAAAGAACATCACAGAAGAAAGAAGTGGCAATATCTTTGTTCTTTACATCACATAAGATGTAATATTGATGCAAACACAGGCATTCATAAATTTCATGATCAACACCTGGGCGGAAAGGTCATTTCAGTGCTGTTGTTTCGAAAAACTATATAATCTTCTATATAGGAAAAGATGCAAAATTGCAATTTATGCTACAGCTACTAAGATTGTGTTGCATTTTTATTTTTCCCTGCAAAGTTATTAGGCCTTCAGTAACTAAGGAATTTCAGAGAAGCTCACCTTTTCCAGACTTTGATATAATAGAAGCTGCGAGAACCACCTGTGTTGCATATACAAGAAACTGTCATTTCTTCTGACTGGTATAGCGATAAAATATTACTACTTAGAATAAACTAATAATAATGCATATTCTTTCACTGTGATGCATATCCTGACTCCTGAAAGTCCAGAAGTAAATTCAGTTTACAACATGGAGAATAAAATAGTATAAGACTGCAGGACAACAATTTGAAGCAATCAGTCATACCATTTTCAATGGGTTTTGTCAGTCCCGGGAATTACCAAAGCCGCCACGTTGACAGTACTCCTAAAAAAAGGCCCTGGCAAGGTATAGAACTGCAAGAGAAGCTAATTATTTCCAACACAAACAAGCCAAAGTTGGAATGAAGTGACACATGAGAACTGCATGTGCACAACCGCTGATACTACACACAGTATGGTCATGAAATAAAGTTTTCTGCAGATATCAAATAGGATTTCACAAAATAGACTGCCACTTATGTTTTGCATACAACAGAATGAAAATCAGCATATCCAATTATATTGATGATATCCAGATATCACAAGCTGGCCATTAATAAAATAAAAGAACACAAACACAGGGAAACAGCTGCACTAATCATTATGAACAATGGTGAATTCAGACATTAACAGACCAACACCATCTTTTATGAATTTCAAAAGTACAATGTGCAGATAACTGATGGACACAGTTCAACAAACACTACGCCAAACTGCATTCACTGTGATGAAAATGCAGGTTGTGATCTGCAATAACTACCCACGCCACGGAACAATACAATCAGGTACTGTATGTCTAAACAAACAACTTCAGACCCCGATCAAATAATCGAATACTTGCAAAGATAAACTAAGAAAACAAGTCAAGCATAATGTTCATTGTAAATCCAGATCGAGATCCGCATGCTACTGATGGCAATCAGATAATTTGGCATCCAAAGTGCATATGCTATGCCTCACAGTCACAACTCGTCAACCCGCACAATCCTCGTACTCCACGCACGAACCAACCCGACAGACACACGTCGCAAAGCTGCACGAAACAACACTACTAAGCAACAAGAGCCGCCACGGTAGCATCCACACTGATATCCTCCGGCTGTAACTACGCCCAAAGCCACACACTCGGACACACCCATCGTCTGAACCCAAACCCACGAGATTCCGATCGGAGAAAACCCTACCGAATATTAAGCACGAACAATGTCTCGCGAAAACGGATTACATATTCACGGATCTGAGAACGCGGGCGAGAAAGTTGGCGCGTCCGGGACACGAGTCGTGGTCAGATCAGATCCTGGCGCGCCGCGGAGGGATCCCAAAAAACAAGCAGAGCAACCCGTAGGGGGGCGCGGGGAGAGGGGTAGAGTGGAGGAGGCGTGCGACGAGGAGGAGGAGGAGAGGGTGGTTGCGCGCGTACCTCAGATCGGCGATCAATGGAGGCAAGGGAAGTGCAGAGGACGGAGGACGACGAGGAAGGTCAGTTTCATGTATCTTCGTGCGCTGGCTTCCTCCAGGATTTTGTCGAGACGCGTATGCTGGTTACTTCGTTGGTAAGCCCGGCGCTTGACTCTTACAAAGCGGGCCGCAGGTCCTCCTGGGCCAAGAATTGGATAGACAAGGTATTGGTATTCTTTTGTGTCGGTTTCAAGGATAGTAGAGCCTCGTGTCTTGATCTGGGCCGAATACGGACGCTTGATATGGGCATCATGACCGGCATTTCCTATTTCCCGCCCGTAGCGTGCCTCTCCGCACATCCTCCGCCACTATGAGGAGGTCCATTTTTTCTCATTTCTGATTTTTTGTCTCAGTTTTCTTCGTTTCTTCCTTTTAACTTGCTATAGTACATGTCTAATCCTATATAACTAAGAAGATCACCCCCACTACCTAATTATCTAAACATGCAGCCTATCCACCTCATCATCTTGCCACATAAGCAGAACCTGCCACGTCACGCACGCACTAAGACCAAATATTTTCACGTCATATCACGCACTAATGGTCAAATATTTTCACGTTTTTTATATTTGAGAAAAATGTGACGACTCAGTTCCTTCAACTGACGCTGGCATACCAAGAGACTAACAATAACTCCAGCCCGTTTAACAATAAATCCTGACAGGCCTCCTCCCCATAACTTATCTCTCCACCCTTTCATCCGCTTCATATCCTCCTTTTACCAGTACAACTGTTAGTCGTATCCCTTGGTTGCAGGTAGCCTGGCTAGATGGTTGCCACCCCGGAAAACAAGCGACATCCCGTCAGCACTGATTCCTCACCTCGACTCTCCTAGATCCATTGGGAATAAATTTCATTAAGGCAGGCGCCGCCATGGGGGACTAGGTCGATTGCATGCGAGGGAAGGTCGCGAGTGACTTGGTATGTTCCCGTCTGATCTCTTAAGTCCAAGTATTGTTGATCTGATGAAGGGATTTTACATTTTTTTTCGCAGGATTTTGATTATATAGGATGATTTTCCCTGTACAGAAGTTTTCCATTTGTAGGTAAGATGGGTTTGACTTCGAGGCTTCCCTGTACAGAAGTTTTCCACTTCTAGCCGTCAATTATTTTTTGTAAGTTAGTGATTTTGGTTCGCATGTATGAGCTGCAGGCCTTGCTCACCTTCGAACCTACAGGCCGGCTGACTCACTGAGTATGAATCCCCCTCAAATAGAGTTTATCCATTGAGGTTATTCTTCCCTACGTACAGGTCGGTGATCATAACAGTACGTTATGCAATTCTGCTAAAATAACAACACTGATTTATTATAATATTCAAATCCAGTTTAGCCCTTCTTGATATGTTTGCAGCAGGTATCAAGTTATCAACTCTAATAAGATGCTTTAGCTGTTGCCTCAAGTATGCAAATTGCAACATGGACTTCATTGCTCAACCGCAAGGTGGGTAGCAACTAGAAAATGCTTAAGATGGTAATAGTTTCAGCTATTTTTGACCCACAGAAGTGGTTATATGACAGACACCTTTGTTGCTCTTTCGCTTAGTTTTTTTTTTTTTTGAGGATGGAACATATTTAATAACACCATGGTTCTTGGTGTCTCTTAACTCTTATGTGCACGGTTCACTTCAGATTTATTGGTTTCATGTTTGTTTCCTTTGGATCAGTTTGGATTATTCCAGTGGTGTCAATTTGTTAGTTATAGAATTGTTATATAAACTCAACTATAAGCACATCAAATATTTCAGAGCATCCTGTGTTTTGGACATATGTACAGGGATGGATAATCTTGTATCTACACGTTCAACATATTTGTACTGCATACTTCCAAAGTGACAAGCTTGACTAAATGTAGGTGGAATGGTGAAAGTTTATATTTTGTGACACCATATTACTTTGTATCCTGTGTTCATCATATATAAAGTCTCGGTTGAGTGTTCAGGATTTAGGACCCCTCTTTTAATTTTCTCCAATCATCCATGTGGTTCATCCTTATTGCTGATCATGGAATTTATAAACTCACCTTTGTATGAGATCAGTTTCCCAAGCTCTAGCTTAGTCCATCGTACATGGGCGATTAATTACGAAATTAATTAGAAATCAATCTAATAGTGAATTCGGCGATCTCATCCTCACCATCTCATGTACAATCTCCATTTTCTTCCTGTGTATCTACAATTAAGCTATGCCTCCGAATACAAATGGATATGATATTTGAGATGAAGTGTAACTGCTAGAATTAATCTTATATATTTTGTTTCCTATTAAACATGAATTAAATATTTATTTGTGTTTCGGTTTTTTATTCACTGTGTACAATCTACAATTTTGTAGTAACAGAACAAATTATTTTCTGCATGTGTTTCAACATTTTGTAGAAAATGTTTCCGCGGCAACGCGCGGGGTATTATCTAGTATTCTAAAGGATTGTGTGTCTAATAAGTATTAACGGAATAAATATGGAGTAGTTAATAATATAGAACCACCACAATTGAGGCCACATTTATTAAATGCCACCACTTTGTGTTTTCATGACAGAAATCCATCGACTTTTTGAAGTTTTTCTTGCAGAACACACTAATTGTTGATTGACCATGAATTGAAGTTGTTAATGACCGGTGGGACCCATTTTGTGTTTTCTGTTGTCCACCGCCTGTAACGCCCCAGGATCGATACTATGCAGACTTAGCGATTTCCGCCAAATCCGCATAATAACGATCCTAAAGTACGCCCACAGGCATAACGTGCACATCGTAACACACACGTTTTGCGGGTGGAATTGTGATAACATTACAACAGTTCTCGATGGAACCCACAAAAGAACATATATACAACAACGACTCACCGAGTCAAGAGCAAAGATACAATACAAAGATCCAAAATAACAACGGAAGCGGGTAACGTCCGACTACGGACAAGATACAGATTGAACTAAGAGTCCTGAAGATAAGCAAAGGCACCATATCCCTGCCCAGGCCAAGCCGGAGGGATTCCCAAGCTAACGTCGTCAGACTTCAAACCTGTTTGGCTGCATTGGAATAGCAGCCCCGAAGGGGTCAGTACTAGTAGAAGTACTGGCAAGTAATACTCACAAGATATCAAAGCTGGAATTCCGGGGAAAAGGGGTTAGCGATTGAGGCGGCAGCAAACAGCACTAACAACTTATAGAGACACGCTACAAACTTTCGTCTATTAGAGAGGAGGTAAGAGAGCGCATAGGTAACCAACTATACTAACACCAAACATAACCCAGCCAATTCCTTACCAGCCCGTTTATCCTACGAGCAGCAAGCCCAAAGGCACTCACACAGTTGGCAAATTTTTATAATTTATTATTGAAGTAGTTCTATCTTACTAATCAATTTATTAACATCAGGTGTAAATTGTCTATGATCTTGTTAGCCAGCACATTTCACCAAGTCGTCCATAACCGCGGACACGGCTTTTCGAAAAGATTTAACCCTGCAGGGGTGCACAAATGTAACCACACGCACTTCAACCCTTTGCGCCATGCAATTAGCACACTTCCGGGGTATGCTGGCAGGGTGTCCGACGCTACACTTTCCTTCACTACCGCACAAGTCCAGGGAACCACCTAGCTAAGTCTGACCCACCTTGAAAGTCCGGCCGAAGCTCCGAGGTGGACCTAGCCGTTGCGAGGACGGTGTCGGGAGGGAACACTCATACGATTGCCCCTCCTTCCACACTCGATAAACGAACGTACCGCAACCCTACCGTAAGTAACCATCATCGTATCGGAGGCGTCCCATCCGTGTACCTGCAACAATATAATAAAGCGCCGCGCAAATGGAAACACCCGAACTACTTGTGGCGCCCTGGACAAGGCTGCAGATCCGGTACTAGGTCGAGGGGAGTCCCATTTTCTCCCACATGTGGGTAGTGCGCTCAGTCTTGGATCAGAGGACAAGAACTCGGGTCCTAGGCGACACTAGCAGAACAAATCACCACGATTGGCCTTCCGCCGGTGCCTTATCTTTATTAATTATTCCCTTCGCCAAACATTATAGATTATCATGTGAATTTAACCCAACTATCATATTAAAGCAAGACTAGCTAAAGATAGCAAGACTCGAGCAAGACAAAGCTAAGCATGCGCTACGACTCGCAGGCCAACAAGGTAAACAAGCAACAGGGTAGTAGGATGTGGGGGTGGTGGCATATCAGGGCTGCAAGGGAAACATGCATATAGGATCGGGACACAAGCATCGCAATATAAGGCTAGCAAGGAACAAAAGATAGGACGTGTGAGAGACAGAAAACAAGCAAAGATAGCAAGTGAGTATCACTTGCCTGCAATCCGGTAGAGGTAGAAGAACCTGTCGTTGCTCACATCAACTCAACGTCCTATTCCCAAAGAAGCAACAAACACTGGAAACATAAAAGATGTATTTTACTTCTATGGCAAAAGAAGCGGCATGTTGATGCAATCCATGCATGACATGGCAAGACATGAGAAGATGCAATTAAACCAAATTAAACGGAACCGAGATTCCGGCATTCAATTATTAGATTCAAGTTATTTTTCTAACCATCAAAATTAAATGTTATTAGCAAGTCTAAACAATGCATGGGTGAGCTACTCAAAATTAAATGGAACCGGATAAACAATTAAATTAGAACCCACATATTCCATATTTAATTATTTAGATGATAAACAAAACACAACTAAAATGCAAGCTACATGATGCAAACATGAAACATGGATGGCTTATTCAAAATCTACACAATTTTCTGAACAACTTTCATATTTAACATTTTTAATTTGGACTTATGAATTAGAAGATATGATTTAAAAACATTTTGCAAAATAGAAAAAAATAATAAAACAGAGAAAGGAGGGAGAATTGGTGGCCATGGGGATTGAACCTGGGCCGGCCAGGACAGACGAGTAAGGAGCTAGCCACTGGGCTAGACTCAAGTTTGGTGAAAGGATCCGGATCTGAAACTACAAGAAACAGAGCTTTGGAGTTAACTGAATTTTTTAGAGCTCTGGAACAAAAGAGAGAAAGGGGTAGCTTGTGCGCCGGGGAGGATTCGATCTTGGGCTGGCCGGGAGAGAGAACAGAGAGCAAAGCCACTGGGCTGGCTCGCTGCTTGTGACAGAAGCAGGCTCGAAGACTACATGAAGAGGAAAGGTTCTGTTAACTGAATTTAGACAGAAATTTCAGACTTGCAGATGCAGAGGACGACGGCCACAATCTCCAGCGGACGGCAGGTTCCTCGTGTGTTCCTGGAAGCAGAGGTGCTTGGCGTCGGGGTGCAAGTGTGTGGTGCTTGGTGTGTGGCACGTGAGGTGCAGGAACCAAGCAGAGGCCAAACAAGCGCTTGCATCCATGGAGTTCTTGACATACGGGAAAAAAGGATCTTAGAGTTGCGATGGTTCCGGTACGAATTCGAGCTGGGGAGGTGAGGGGAAGGTAACGGAGGCTCACAAGGAGGTCGGTGATGTAGCAGATCGTCATCGGGGACGAAGATGCTGGCCGGGAGTGGAGGAAGACGAGGTTGACGTCCATGGCGTTCCCGCGGCGCACGGGCGACGATCTGGCAGCTCCGGCTCCCGTTCTTCCGTGATGACGACGATCTTGGCGCGGCGGATCCATTCTGGTGTTCTCCTCTCCATGGGAAGGTCCTGGACGGCGGCGACCGAAGGAGTCGAGGACGGCGAGCTCGGCCCTCTCTCTCGGTTCTCTCGGGAAGGAGAAAAAGGGGAGGAAAGCAGCGGCGGCTGGGAGGGAGAGAAAAGAGAGGGGCTAGGGTTTGGGGGGAGGCTCCGGGGTGGCTTTATAGGAGGGGAAAGTGAGGAGCGTGGCGCCGGTGGAGTGGAGGCCATGGTCACGCACTCTGCGTGCTCCTCTCGTACGGGAAGAAAGCGACAGGAGGAGGAGTTGGGCTGGGCTAGAAGTTGGGCCAAAGGAGGAGAGAGGGAGGAAGGAAAGATGCGGCCCCTTTTAGAATTTTCTTCCCCTTTTGCATTTTCCTTTTCCACAGAAATAAAAGAGAGAAGAGAAAGGAAAAGAAAAGTAAAGGAGAGAAGTTTGCAACATTTTCAAAACTTTATTTGAATCTAATAAAATATGTTTTGTCAAATACTCCAAATATTATTTCGAGAAAATATTTTGAAGATAGAAAAAGACGGGTGGATTTATTAAATCCTTGGATTATTTTTAAAATCAAAAATAATTTAGCTAAAATAATATTTTGATTTTTCTTTTGCCAAAAATGCAAGGTGATTGAATGCATGATGTCATGACGGTGCAAAAAGAAAAGAACAAGCAAAAATCTAATTTGGGGGAAAACCCCGGGGCATTACACCGCCGCTCCTCGAACTGATGTTGTGGTGCCCGTACGCCCCCCGGCCTCTTATGTGACTTTTTTTAAGGGAACGCGGTGGGGGAAGCCCCCACAACAAGTTTTCTTTATAAATAAAAAGAACCCAAAATCGTGTTCGTGAGGATTTGAACCTGTCTGGTTGGGTTGTACATCCACTGCCCTAGCCAAGTGAGTTAGGCTCACTTCTTCTTATGTGACTTCATGGTGAGCTCCCGGACCCGCACCACCTCTCCCTGCTCTTTCTCATGCTTTCTGGAGTCGCTCGGCCTAGCGCCGCCGCTTGTCGTTGCTCTCGGTCAGCGCAGACGCCGCTTCAACCCATGGCGTTCGTCTCCCACCCCTGTTAGACGTGAATGAGTCGGCGCTTGTCTACATGTGTCGCCCTGCTCCGCAGCTCTTGAGTCGTCCCTAGTGTCGCTGTCGTGCCTGCGCGTAATCGATGGTGTAGGGAATTTCATGGGAGAGAGGAGAGAGGGGAGTGAAAGGTGGGACCCACATCCGCCTAACCTAAATTTTCACATCTACTTCCACCTCAACCCTGACAAATGAGTCCCACCAGTCGTTAACCAATTCGTGCTCAATCGACGATTAGTGTTTTCTGCACACACAAATCTGGTGGATTTCTCTCCTAAAAACCTAAAGTGGTGGCATTTGGTAAATTAGACCTAATTGTGGTGGTTTTATGCTATTAACTCGTTAAATAAAGAAAACTTTAGCTTAGATTTGACTCAATGTTTTTTAATGAATATAAAATAAACGCAGGAAAAATTACTATGAAACTAAACTAAAGAGAGGTCCCAACCACGCAAACACAACACATGAAAGAAGGGCATCGAGATTGAGTAGGTGATAAAGAAGAAGAAGGGTACCCCAATTAGTGGTACCTTAACTTAAACGGAACGTTACGGCAGGTGCAAGTGCATATGAGAGTGTGTAGGTCACAAGTGTTCGAGTACAAGTCAAGGATGCCGAACAGCTGCAGCTGGAAACAAATGCGAAGCGATGGAAACATAAGAGTGCATGTTCAGTTCAGTGCACTACAAGCTACACACTTGAATCGAAAGGGAGAAGATATAAAGTTCAGTTGCATGTGCAAGTCAACAACAAAACTGAAGGTAGGCTAAGTACCAATCCAGGAGGCCATTAGGCGTCATTCCTGAGTCAGGGTTAGTTTTTTACAGCAAGAGCATCAAGAGTCAGAACAACTCAATGCCTTCCATTTCAAGCATCATAGCTTACAACAGCATAATCAAACTCATAATGTACATTGAAAGCCACACGCACACTAAACATCGTTCCTCCTGTTTTATATCTCACCAGCATCACACGCAACGCAACAATCCACAGAGAAAAACCTCTGTCTAAACAGTTAGAGTCGTCTCAAATTAACCCGGACACAACATACATTTCACGGAGGGCTCAACCTTGAGAGAAACCAATCTAAACTAGAAAATACCAAAATGAAAAACAAGGTGATCAAACAGTCATAAGCGATAAGTCCTGATGTTCCCTTGATCATATCAGGGAATATGGACGTCCTTCAGGGAGGCAGGATCCACCTTCGGAGGTTCTGAATGGCGCCTCGCTCTTTCCGTCAGCTTATCGGTGGCGGCAACATTGGGTTTGTCTGCCACTGGGAAGGATAGGCGCTTCTTTATCGACGAATGGACCAGAGATGCTCTGTCAGGAACCTCAAACTTGTCGGCAAATACCATGTGGTACCGGGACTTTGCCCTTGCAGACTTTGTGGACTGCATATAGCTGGGGAGAGCTGGTGTGCTTGTTAGGCTTGCATCATCCTGGACCGAAGCTCCACCCGTACTCAGCCTCCTTGGGCGCTCAGAGCGCATGCTTGTGATGCTCCTCAGGTCATCATCCCTGTAGAGCCAGCTATCCCTTGGACTTGATGGTCTGAACTTTCCTGCAGACCAGGGGTCCTTTGATGGGGGTGTCGATGGTGATTGCCGGCTCGGTGGACGGCTTGACTTGCTTGGTGTTGCAGGTCTCTGGATTGAGAGAGCACGGGGTACAAAAGTTCGGACAGCGCTAGTGCTGAGGTTTTTCGTCAGAGCAGAGTCTTTAGGATCCTTATTTGACAACACTCTGTTCTCGCATGGCTTTGCTGTCATCCAGCGTTCCATCCAGCTCCAGCCCCAATTAGGATTTCCTTGGTCTGTGAATGTTGGTGTTACAGTTTGACCAGAGTTTTTCCGCTGCATGACATGAAAATAATTGAATTGGATATATAAAGAGAAATACAACTACATGTGCTGCGCAGAACAGGACAATTACGGTAGGTAAGAACAAGGAGCAAACAATATAAGTACAAGACATCAAGGGAAACCAAAGAAGTGAACTTGCCTGATGAGAAAATGCATATGCAAGTGCTCTTTCTCGTCTTAGCGCAGCTTCCTGTTTCATCATTAAGCTGGCCTCGATCTGTTCTTTCGATTGATGGCTATGATCCCAGTCTTCATCCATCTGCCAAGATAAGTAGATAGTATAGTGATATAAGAAACATGCTACATGAGAACTATAACTTAATTATATTACTATTGCATTGAACTTTAAATGTCATTAATCAAAACCATATGGGGTATCCCAAATTTTTCTTCAATGTGAGCGGTATGTTTTTTACTATTTATCACCAATAACTCTCCTGTAATCAGAAGATAGGTAATACCAAAAAATAGACTTCGTTAGCCATCTAAGATGTCAATCGACTACAAACAAGAAATAATTTAAGATGAAATTATGGTGAGCTGAGCATCTATCAGTTGGTTACAGGCTCACGCGCGGGTGTACGCCCAACCTGCCACCAGCGTTCGAGCGTTGTGCTACACAAGGGGTGTCTCATTGTTATATCTCCTTAATTTAGAAGAAAAAAAACACTGGGGATAGTCCCTGTTGGTCGAGTTTTATGTTCGAGAAAAAAAATTATGAACTTGCATGGGTTATGTAAAAAGGGTGCTCACCTTCATTTTCTCGAGTTCCCTTTGGTGCTTCAACTGGAGCTGCCTTTGAAGAGCCTGTTTTTCCTCCTCCATCTTTACCCTTCTAGAGTAGATTTGTGTTTGAACTCTAGTCATTGTTTGTGTGCAATGCAAGGTGTGGGCAGTTTGGCGTTTAACTGCATTTCCATCAACTAGCGACTTCAGCCTAACTAGTCCTCTCAGTGCACGCAGTGCTCTCCTTGCCTACAAGGTTATACACTTTACAAATTTAATAACAAATCAACTTTTCTATATTAAAAAACAGGAGTAAGCAACTCAATGCCACACAAAAACAGATCACGTTTATAACTCGTAATGTCCCATGAAGTAACATTTAAGAGTTCTACCCTAACGACGTCTGCGCCATTTTGACATTTTTTTTATCATTCAGCTGTCATGTTAGCATTCACATTCTTGGGTGCAATAACGCAAATATCATCAGACTAAAATATGATTGAAAATGACCAGCAAAGCACAATCTTGCCAGTATTCCAAAATGGACAAAGGACAGGACAATGATGCATTCGACAGCAACTCTCTACCAACCAAATCAGGTATCTTATAGGATCTTAATTCATACCAGGCTCAAATCTACATGCATGTTCTGAAATGCCAATAAAAACTGAAGATAGTGACCCAAACCAATCACAGCATCTATTTGTTATTATATTGCTACTGCAAGGACAAACATTAATACATGTAGATCACAACAACAAGCAATAAACATCCGGCAGGTAGATTCATTACCAGATAACCCCTGAAGGCAGTCTGAATCTTGACAGCAGCAAGTTCTTCCTTTGAGCAAACATGTCCTTTTGGTGTGGCTGTGGTGACCGATGTGAGGCGGACGACCTCAGCCGCGGCCTGGGCGGCGACTGCAGCAGCTTCCGCAGCGACAGCAGAGGCAAGTGCAACAGAGTAGGCATGCTTGTTTTGTTCACTCTCCGTTTCGACTGGCTTGATATCTTTTATCTCCTCGGATTGTGGCTGAGGAGGCTGTGTAGGCGGCAATGGCAGTGGCAGCGGCGACGGAGCAACTGGAGCGATCTCTGACACAACCGAGGTCGGAGGCTCGAAGTGCTTTGACTTGCCAAATGGCCATTTCTTCCTGGATTTCGGCTTGTCGGCCTTCTCAGTCTACACAGGGTCGCCACCACAAGTCAAAATGGTTGAAAATGACAAGCTTTCATGAAAATGGGGCCAAATGCAAGAATTTAAGTAAATTCTACTCGTCAAGTACAGGATTTCTGTACCTTAGCTTCTTTCCCCTCCGGATCAGAAGAGCTGAAGACTCTCCTGACAGCACTAAACCACTTCCCTTTCTTACCCATACTTGGTATTCCTTTTCTGCGCCTTCACCTAAAAGTACAGGAACAGATCAGAGCTTCAGAACACTACTGGTAAAAAACCAGGAAAAGACAGGCAGGAAAAACCCAAGGCTTCCAACATAGATCGAGGGTATGCACGATCGGCCACAAGGACAGTTGTTCCAGCAATATATTTAGAGGTCAAAGGTTTGGAAACCGAAAAAAGAAAAGCCATACCAACAGAAAATCAGCATCTTCCCTACAAATTAGAACGAAATCAGCTACCGAGGGCGGCGCTAACAAGTATGCAGGCAATTAACGGGGAAGGTCTACAAAATTCTGAGCAGGCCGCAGGCTTAGCAGACTTAGTAGAGGAAAATAGAGAGAACTGAACTCCTGGACATAGAGCTAGACGATTTAGCACTGGATAACGAAATTCTCCGTCACGCGGGCATATTCTTCGCCATAAGTCACAACGGTTCAACAAATTGGCCATCTGTTGTGCCCTGAATGATCTTACAGTCTCCGCGCGTTACCCTTCTACACTCCATCAACCGGGAGCTGGAAGCAAAAACCGAAAGAATGAAGGCGAACAGCAACTGACCGAAACAGACTGAATTTTAACCCCCCACATAAACCCTCGGAGCTGCGCCTACCTGAATCCCGTCTCTTCCACGGCCGCCGCAAAAAATCAACTCAGCCGTGCCCCCAAAATGAAACCAGAGAACTGCGCGACCAGCTAGCCGGAAGAACCAAGCATGACCGGGGGCGCGGCGCCCGAAATGAAGAAAAAAAAAGGAGATCCGATTTTCACAGCGAGAAAGGCGAAGCTTTCGCCCGCAAAGCAAGCAACCGCCGAAAGCCGTCGTCCTACGCCTCACCTTCCTCACCTTACTGAAGGCGCCAAGAACCCAACGCCGGTCGCCCGTCCTCGGACGCCACTCTACGGGTCAGATCAACCCGAGACCGGAGGCAGCAGCATTTTAGGCGGAAAGGAGTTGGAAAAAATGGAAAGGGAAGGAGAAGGACGGCAAAGGCAATCTTTTCTATTTACTTTCCTCACCTCACCTCACCCGTCGAGGCCTCCACGGCGCCGCCCCGCTTTTATCGGCTCACCACCGCTCCGCCGAGAATTGATTCCCGTCGGCGGGACCCGCTCCTCCCAATCCCGCACGCACGGGGACCACGGCGAGAGGAAGGACGAGCAGCCGTTGTGCGCCGGGCGAGCGGGGCCCGCCGGCGGAGCGTACGTACGACGGCGAGCCGTTTCCCGATCTCTTCTTTCTCTCCTCTGATCCCCCCTCTCTCTTCTTCTTGACGGCGTCGCGCGCGCGCCCCCAGTGCCAGCTGAAAGGCATCGTCGCTGTCGCCTCTTATGCAGAGGGGGGAGCGTGACAGACAGGTGGGCCCATCCGACCACCCCGCCGTGCCATGGACCGGACCAGCAGAGAGAAAGTCCAGTCACGTCGCGGCAAGAACGGGCACAAGACGTTTGGCGATACGCCCCGGCCCGCATGCACCGTCCCTTCCCTCGAGATGGATTCGTCTCTCTCGCTTTCAGTTAATGCCGTGTTAAATGGGAATGTTTACGCCCGATTTATTATGCAAACGTCCCGGGTTTGGATGGAAAAGGTTTTGCCCGGCTCCCCTGGTTTTTTACCACCTTCTGGTTTGTAAAGCGGCCGCTAGATAGATAGATCTTGGCATTTTGTAAACTCTTCTTTCCCGCGGCTGTTTCGTCTGTCTTCCTTTTTTCCGTCAGCAGAACGGATCAGATGCGTGTCGACGGCGAATAGTAGTATGATAAGGAGCAGACGGATCGAGATGATTAAAATAGCGCTGGGTGTCAGTGAGAGGCTGATGATGAGGCGAGATCCGTCACTTGCTAATTGTTTATTATCTCTGTTTGCGTTGCCAGCCTTTCATGCGGTGTCTTGGATCTTGGTGGGGACTGGACTGGAGAGACTGGCTTTTGCCTCGGTTCCTGCTGCAGCGCCCGCACATGCAGAATGCCAGATCGGGCAGTGCGCCGGCCCGGCCACCTTTCCTTTCTCCGACCGTACACCTACCTACTACCAACGGCTCTGCCAGTTCACCTCCGCCGGCCAGTCGCAGTGATCGATACTGTGGCCTTTCGATCCTCGTCGAGGTCGTCGCCGCACCAACGCGGACGAAATGACCCAAAATAACCACAAAACGAAAAAAATTCATAAAATAAACGTCCGGCGAAACTATTTCACAAAATAACTCTTTCGGATAGCGCCCAACACTTAGGGCGTGTTTGGTAGCCCGGGTGCGTTGAGAAAATCTCCACCCACCCAGCTTTTTCGTGTTTGGTAGCCTGTGCCGTACGTCTCGGTCCCTACCCACCTCGCCCCGATATGCCTCTCAGCCCTGCCCGAGAGAGAAGCTCAAATCGAGCTTCTCAACTCAGCCGGGTCGACCTCATACGGAAATTCCCACGCCTGGGCCCTCCCGAGCACTGTGCTGACTAGCCCCGGCCGAAATCGCCAATCATTCCCCCCCTCCCCGCGTCTCTCCTCTCTCTTTGGCTCGCTCTCGTCGCCCAACCCAATCCCGCTCGCCCCGCCGCCGCGCGCCGCCCCTCAGCCCAGCGCCGCCCCTGCGCCGGCGCCCAGAGCCGCCGCCTGCCATCCGCCGGAGAAGCCCGTCCGCGTCCACGGAGGAGCCTAGCGACGCCGCCTGCATCCCCGTCCACGGAGGAGCCCGTCTGTGTCGCGCGCCGGTGCTGGCGGCCGAGGAGCAGGAGGAGACGGACCCGTCCGCGCCGCACGCCGGTCCTTCTCCGACGCCGAGCTCGGCGACTTCCGGCCGGGACGGAGCTGGGCAATGGCGACAGGGACTTGATTGCGATTTCTTTTTCCGTCCAGGGACCTGATTGCGTTTTATTTTCTGTCTGGCCTAGCTCATCTCGTACTGGCAACCAAACACTGTCTCAACTGGCCACGGCTCACCCCATACGGGCTACCAAACACAGTTATTGAAACACACATGTACCCACTCAGCATAGATGGGGTGGGCAGGTATGAGGTGGGATAGCCCATACGGGCTACCAAACACGCCCGAAGTCGCTATGGTATGCTATGTAGCGCCTCAGGCCAAGGCGCTACTCGTCCTGCCTACGTGGCGGCTACGGCCCCACATTTGGTTGCGTAGCGCCCTTAACGTTAGGCGCTATGCTACGTAGTGTAGCGCCTAGTGCTAAGGCTTTACACTAGGATTTAGAAATTTTCGGACAAAATTTAACAAAAATTTAATGTTTTCAGAAAAACTTGAAAAAATTTCAGTAATTCAAATCCATATATATAAGCAATCGGGGAAAGTTTGAACCAATTTGGGTGGGTGAACTAAGATAAACATTGATTTGAATGTTCAGTTTCAATTTTAGGTGAAAATTTAAATTTCTAGAAAAAAATAAAAAAAATCATGTAATTCAATTCCATATATAAAAGCAATCTGGAAAAGTTTGAACCAATTTGGATGGGTGGATTGAGAGAAATATTGATTTGAATGTTCAGTTTCAAATTTTGGCCGAACATTTAAAGTCTTCAGTTTTTTTAAATTAATTCCACGTGGAAAATTTAAATTTTTTTTGGGGTTGGCTAAGGCGTTTGCTGTTGATCTACAAAAAAATAGCACTTAAGGTGTAAACCTCTACAAAAATGAACTGGGGATGTCACCATGCCCTTGCAAAAATGCACCAAGTAGACTAGATTATTTGTTTAGTCAGTTATTTAGTGTCCATGTCCATGTCTAAAAATGTATTGAGCCAAAATTTGAAATTGAACATTCAAATCGATGTATCTCTCAATCCACCCACCTAAATTGATTAAAACTTTTTAAGATTGCTTATATATATGGATTTAAATTACAGGAATTTTACAATTTGTATGGAAACTTTAAATTTTCGGCTAAACTTTGAAACTGGACATTAAAATTAATGTTTCTCTCAATCCACCCATCCAAGTTGATTGAAACGTTTCCAGATTGCTTATATATATATGGAATTGAATTACATTAAATTTTTCAATTTTTTCTGGAAATTTAAATTTTCGGCTAAAAATTGAAACTGAACATTCAAATCAATGTTTCTCTCTATTCGCCCACCCAAGTTGGTCAAATTTTGGCCGAAAATTTCTAAATCCTAGTGTAAAGCCTTAGCACTAGGCGCTACACTATTTAGCATAGCGCCTAACGTTAAGGCGCTACACAACCAAATATGGGGCCCGTAGCCGTCACGTAGGAAGGACGAGTAGCGCCTTGGCCTGAGACGCTACATAGCATATCATAGCTAGGCCTGGAATTCGAGCTGGCTCGGCTCGACTCGTTCAAGCTCGGTCAACTAGCGAGCTCGGCTGGACTCGGCTCGTTCGACAGCCGAGTTCAAAATTGAAACTCGGCTCGGCTCGCTAAACTCGCGAGTTTGCTCGTTTAACTCGTTTAGCTCGGTAAAACTGTTAACATACATTATAATAGATTTTATATGTATTTTTCTAATTATTTATTCATGTATGATGCAATTATCAAACAATCTATGATAATATTAAGTACTATCTAGTCGTTAAACTATGATAATGAGGTAAAATAATTCACAAAGACAAGAATAATGTAACGATTTTATTTTACCGAGTTAAACGAGCTAAACGAGTAGCTCGAAACTCGGCTCGTTTAACTCAAACTCCTTTAGCATCTAAAATGAAAACTCGGCTCGGCTTGTTTAGCAACGAGTTCGAGTCGAGTCGAGTCGAGTTCCGAATTGCTCGTTTAACTCGCGAGTTTTGAGTTTTAATTACAGCCTTAATCATAGCGCCTAAGTGTTGGACGCTACCCGAAATGGTTATTTTGTGAAATAGTTTCGTCGGACGTTTATTTTGTGAATTCCTTTCGGTTTGTGCTTATTTTCGATCATTTTTCCGCCAACGCCGGCGGTGAAAAGTCCATGGGCGTCCGCTGGCTAGCTGCAACTTTTCGCGTAGCGATCCGAACAAACATGTAAATATGGTGGTGGTGTAGAATCCCTGGTGTGTATTGACGGGGCCGTCTTGAGCAGTGCTCGGAGTACTTGTGGATTCGGTAATCACACATGCATGCATGATGCCATCCGTCGTCTTGAGTACTCTCGGCACAGTATAACGGTACTGAATACTTCAATGATGCATCCGTAGTCTTCGTACAATCTTGGCCGTATAATGACGAAGCAGTGCTACTGCTACGGCGATCGTATTTTTCTGGTGTACTGAGTGGTCCTCGTGCAAGCAATACTACTGAGTGAGTGAGTGAGTGGAATCGTCAGAATATACATTTCGTGTCTACGCGCGCATCAGGTGTCAGACCACTGATCTACTCTCCGTTACTGGGAAACTATAGATCCTTCTCCTAATCAGCTGTGAGTAGATGGTAACATCATCAAACTTACTTTTACAAAGATTCTTCCTCTAATAATGATGGAGTCAGGGTATGCTTTAGAGCAGATACGTCTAGGTGTTAATCTTTAGATGATTCTCTAACCTGGCAACATGAAAATAAAGGAATTATTCTAATCTGGCACATTCGGACGGGAAAATAATGCCCGCGTCGTCCCTTGGGGTGGCTCACGCGAACCGTAGCCGCCGACCCTGGATCTCCTCTTTTGCAACCACCCGCCGATGTCGGAGAACGCTGGCGGGCAAACCACTACACGGCATATGGCGGTCAGCGGGTTCTCGTCTCAACTCTTTTCGCGGTGAGAGACTTCCAGCAGGAGAGCGACGGGGGACCCTGGACGGCGGGCGTGAGTGACGGAGCATGGACTCCGGCGTGGCGGCCCCCGAATGGTGGTAGCTGGACGGACGCAGTTCGAGGGCAGTCGACACTGACCTGGCGGCAGTACCGAGGTTGTTACTGCCTAATTCTACGAGGCGATAAACCTATGGAGCGGGGATGGCAACGGCTTGCAATAAGATCATGGTCGTTGTCGACGACTGCTGGGGCTGACACAATTGCGAGGGGGACACTGGCCCGATGGTGGTACTGATGTTGTTACAGCCCAATTTTATGAGACAACACATGTAACATCCCGGGGTTTTCCCCAAATTAGATTTTTGTTTGTTTTGCTTTCTGCATCATGACATCGGCATCATGCGCATCGCATATTTTTGGCAACAAAAACTATTTTTATTAAACCCTATTTTATTTTGCTAAAATTGTCGCAAAAGTTTTACCGAGACAGTCGTCTCCGTTTTCGAAAACTAAATTGCCAAATTATTTTTTAAAAAGAAAAATAAAATTTGAGACGCGAGAGAGTAGCCCAAACCGGCCCAAGCCCACCTAACCTCCAAACCCTAGGGTTTCCCTGGAAACTTCTTTTCCCACCCCCTGTCTTTTTGCAGCCACCCTCCTCATTTTCGTGGTTTCGCGAAATTGCCCTTCCACCTCCTTTTCTTTCTTTTCCCCTTCATTTTTTCTTTTTCTCTCTCCTCTCTTTTTCTTCCTCTCTCTCTCTTCTTTTTCTTCCTCTTCTTCCCCATGCAGCACGCACGCAGCCCAGTGGCTTTGTTCTCTGTTCCCTCTCCCGGCCAGCCCAAGTTCGATCCCTCGCAGCACCCAAAGGCCACCCTTTTTCCTGTCCTTTATTTCTTTTTGCAAATATGTTTAAATCATATCTTTAAATGTATAACTCCAATTGCAAAGTATATTATATGAATTTTTAACAGAAAAATGTAAGGAATTTGAATATGCCATCCATGCTTTATGTTTGCATCATATAGTTTGCACCTTAGTTGTATTTTGTATATCACCTAAATAAATAAATATGGAAAGTGGGAGCTAATTTAATTGATGTTCCTATTCCATTTAATTTTGTGTAGCTCACCCATGCATTTGTTTAGACTTGTTAATCAACATTTAATTTTGATGGTTAGAAAAATAACTTGAACCATATATTTAAATGTCGGGATTCGATTCCGTTTAATTTGGCTTAAGTGCATCTTCTCATTTCTGCCATGTCATGCATGCATTGCATCAACATGCCGGTTCTTTTGCCGTAGTGTAAAATGCATCTTTTGCGCTTCCAGTGTTAGTTGCTTCTTCGGAAATAGGACGATGAGTTGATGTGAGCAACGACAAGTTCTGCTACCTCTACCGGATTGCAGGCAAGGACTACTCACTTGCTATATTTGCTTGTTTTCTGTCTCTTACTCTTCCTATCTTTTATTCCTTGCTAGCCCTATGTTACGATGCTTGTGTCCCAATCCTATTTGCATGTTTACCTGGCAGCCAAGATATAGCCACACCTCCACATCCTATTAACCTGTTGCTTGTTTACCTTGTTGGCCTTTGCGAGTCGTAGCGCATGCTTAGCTTTGCCTTGCTCGAGTCTTGCTCTAGTCATGCTTTAATATGATAGTTGGGCTTAATTCACATGATAATCCTCAATGTTTAGCGATGTGAATAATTAATAAATATAAGGCACCGGCGGAAGGCCAATCGTGACGTTTTGTTTTGCTAGTGTCGCCTAGGACCCGAGTTCCTGTCCTCTGATCCAAGACTGAGCGCACTACCCACATATGGGAGGAAATGGGACTCCCCTCGACCTAGTACCGGATCTGCAGCCTTGTCCAGGGCGCCACAACTTAGTTTGGGTGGGGGCAATCGTATGAGTGTTCCCTCTCGAAGCCGTTCACGCAAAGGTTAGGCCCACCTCGGAGCTTTGACCGGACTTTCAAGGTGGATCAGACCTAGCTAGGTGGTTCCCTAGACTAGTGTTGTAGTGAAGGAAAGTGTAGTGTCGGATACCCTGCCGGTACACCATAGGAAGTGTGCTAATAGCTGGCAACAAGGGTTGAAGTGCGTGTGGTTACATTTGTGCACCCCTGCAGGGTTAAATCTTTTCGAAAAGTCGTGTCCGCGGTTATGGACGACTTGGTGAAATGTGTTGGCTAACAAGATCATAGACAACCTACACCTAATGATAATAAATTGTTTAGTAAGATAGAGCTACTTCAATAATAACCTATAAAATTGCCAACCGTGTGAGTGCCTTTGGGCTTGCTGCTCGTGGTTTAACCGGGCTGGTAAGGAATCGGCTGGGTATTGTTTGGTGTTAGTATATAGTTGGTTCTTTATGCGCTCTCTTACCTTGTCTCTTTTAGACGAAAGTTGTATCGAGTCTCTATAAGTTGTTAGTACTACTTGCCGCTGCTTATCGCTAACCCCTTCCCCGAAATTCAAGTGTTGATATCTTGTGAGTATTACTTGCCAGTATTGTTTATATTACTGACCCCTTCGGGGCTGCTATTCCAATGCAGCCGGTAGGTTTGAAGTCTGACGACATTAGCTTGGGAATCCCTCCGGCTTGGCCTGGACAGGGATATGGTGGCTTCATTTATCTTCAGGACTCTTAGTCCAAATTGTATCTTATCCATAGTCGGACACTGTTCGCTTCCGTTGTTATTTGGATCTTGTATTGTATCCTCTTGTTGTTATTGACTCGGTGAGTCGTTGTTGTATATATGTTCTTTTGTGGGTTCCATCGAGAACTGTTGTAATGATCATCACAATTCCACCCGCATAACGTGTGTGTTGCGACGTGCACGTTATGCCTGGTGGGCGTCCTAGAATCGTTACTATGCGGATTTGGCGGTAGCGCTCAAATCTACATAGTACCGATCCCAGGGCGTTACAACACACATACAAAGCGGGGATGGATGCGCCTTGCAGTACGATGGTGGTGGATGTCGGCGCCTACTACCATGTAGTAGCGCGACAGCCGGTCAAGCGGCGGCGGAAATGGTTGTAAGCTGCTTGCTGCATGTAGCGCCCCGACCCCAGAATTATACAGTGAAACGTTGTGTAACCGGTCATGCTACACAATCGATGGTTACTGTGTTTACCAATCCCAGGCCTAAACACATTGGCAGGTGTGCTCGGAATGGATCATCTGCACACAATACCTCGATCATGCCATAAGCTCAGACATCGCTTTCACGTATAGTTAAGAGATGGAGACTTGTGGAACAACTGGCACATTGCAGACTCTACGACACAAAAACATAAAGCAACTCATATAAGAGAAGAATACAAATATTACACACAAAAGGATGACAGATCCAACAATACATTAAGCGGAAGCGGGTAGTGTTGTCTAACAACAAGATGCAAATATATGGCCTAAGAGGCCTACATATAAAAGATGCCAGCCAGCTTGTTCCACGGTCCCAAGCTGCCACCTGGGAACCCCGGACCACTAGTCGACGTCAACGAAGAACCCAACTAGCTGCTCGGTGTCGTCCTCCTCTGAAATATAAATATAAAGGCAGCAAAGATAGACTGAGTATGACGTACTCGTAAGTTTAGTAGGGCGATATAGGCCCAATGATTGACGGAGGCACTAAAGCTGTATAATGTAGCTATTTTGCATAAAGCTAGATTTTCATTTAGAAGATATAAAAGACACATGGCATCGTCTAATCAGAATATTTTTCATAAAGGGGATAAGAGGGTAACATTTCATCTTCGGTTCTTTGCGAACCTACTTGTAGCCAAACCACTCATCTCCACCAAAGGCACTCCCACGAATCACCCTCGAGGAAATGAACCTTTATCACAAGTTGATTAATGCAACATTTAGCTAGCATATCAATTAGGTTAAGGTTCTCTATGATCTTATCGTCTATTCCTAAGTCGTCCATAACCGCGGACATGGCTTTTCGAAAAGATTTACCATGTAGGGGTGTACTAATGTACCCACCGGTACCGTCCGGCTCACCTGTTTGGTCCTCTTTCGGGGAAGACCGGCGAGTGGGCGCGGTTAAACCTTTATCTTGCGTGAGACTATCCAAGAGTCATATGTGGCCACAGGGCAAGTTTACCCAGCCTATTTCAGCCCCTGCCCCATCGCCACGACCTAAACACCACCATCCTCATCATTTCTTTTTTCCGCTCACACACACGGCAAATGGAAAAGCAAACTAGAGGACCCTTGGATACGCCCGTACAAGTTATTTAGTTAAAGGCGATTCCATATGTCCCCACCGTTGCAAGCACGATCATCTTGGTTCAAGAGGTAAAGAACTCGCACCTAGGGGCAAGAGTGAGGCAAAACACCATCCCCGATGGCAACTCACCCAAGCCTTCTTAGCATTTTAATTAAGCACCCCACATATCCACCATGTCCGAAACATTCCATCAACATCAGCAATTATGGAATTAAACAACGGACATTGTTATCCTTTAACTAAGCATGGCTAAGCATTGCTAAGCATATAAAACACAGATATATTAATGTCTCAGGCCAACACATCATCTCTAGGGTTCATATGTAGGGATACATGTGATTGGCTTGGGGAAAAACATGCATTCATATGATTTTCTATATTTTGAGCAAGGAGACATTTGGAACGCATGCAATATTATGGTGGATAAAATTAGTCATAGGATGTTAGATGCCATGAAGGTTAGGTTATCTCTTGCCTTGCTGCCGGGGCATGTAGTACTGCTCGTCGGGGTAGGTAGCGTTAACCTCGACTCCGGAATCTATCGATACCCAAAATAAAATACAAAGAACAAATAAATCACAAGAGGACAAGGTGCAATGCACAATCACATGATGACATGACAAATTGATGCAAAGATATCACATTTAATTTATCTAACAAATTAAATGGAGTTCCAAATAATTAATGCAATTATTTGGAAACAACCCCACATTTATCTTAGTGGCCACAATATTTATAAATTATTAGAGAAGTGGATCAATATGCATGAACATGACATGGAATGGGTAGGGTTTGTCATTCCGATCATTTTGGTACTTTATTTGTAATTTTTGGAGCACCGATGAATAAATAGCGAATTAATTTATTATTTGAATTTAATTCGCTTAAACAAATTATGAACAACCTCAAATAAATATTTGTGATCATTAGTTGATAAATGCATGGTTTGATAGCATTTAACATGTGGATCACTTTGATATTTTATTCATAATTTTTGGATCAATATTTCATAAGTTATGATTTTCCCAAATTAGGTATTATTCGCACCCTTTTTAGAAATCATATATGATCAGCAAGATTATAACTTCAAAAGACTATTACAGTGCTTCTAACACATAGGGTTTGTTTTTCTGAACATTTTGGTATTTGATTTGTCAAAGTTGGACCAAAATTCAAATAGTTATCATTTATTTAAAACTGTTTCAAATTCCAAAAAGGGAAACTATTTCCCCTGGCACGCCGGCCTCGAGCCGGCCAGGCCGGGGTGCAGGCCGAGGACCAACCCGAAGGCGCCGGCCTTTGGCCGGCCCAGGCCGGGGTGGTGGCCGAGCCGGCCGGCCTCTGGCCGGCCTAGGACGGGCTCGCAGGCCGGCCACCAGCCCGAGCCAACCGGCCTCAGGCCGGGTCCTGGCCGGGTGCGCGGTGACGGAGACGCGGCGGTGGCCGCCGGTGGATCAACGGCGGGAGAGAGAGGGAAGAGGGGCGCGGGAAAAAGCCTAAAGATAAAAGACACTCACCCTGATCTCTAGGGTGTGGACGGCAACGGTGAGGAGGGGTGGAGAGAATGGCGAGGGCTCGGAGACAGGAGGAAGAGCGGCTGCCGGCGTTGGAAGAAGTCGAAGACGCCGGCGTCGTTTCAGGTGAACCCAGCCCGATTCCTCCGGTGGGGAGGGGGAGGAGGTCGAGGCGGAGGTGATGGCGGCGTCTGTTCGTCCCGGGGAACTCCAACATCGGCGAATCGCGAGCTCGACGACCATGGCCGTAGTGCGGAAGCTCGGTGAAAGAACAAACAATGCCCGGATGTCGCCTAGAGGGGGGGTGAATAGGCGATTAAAACTTTTTCTATTTAGGGGCTTGATAATTGCGGAATAAAACTAGGTGTTTAAATTAACAAGCCAACAACCTAATATTCTAGGTTCACCTATGTGCACCAACAACTTATGCTAAGCAATTCAAGCAACAAGATGATAACAAGATATGAACTTCAAGCACGAAGGCTATCACAATGTAAATTGCATAAGTAAAGCTCGGGTATAGAAATAACCGTGGCACGCGGAGACGAGGATGTATTCCCGAGTTCCTCCTTGTTAAGGGAGTACGTCTCGTTGGAGGGGTGTGAGCTCGCCACAAAAGGCCTACTCAAGATGCCACAAAGGCCTCACCCTATTCTCCGATGAACCTCACCCAAGGGATTGGTTCACCTTCCACTATCGGAATCCTTCGGGGCGGATTCCGGAGCCCTTTACAACTTCTTCTTGGGGCACACTCCCACAACTCAATTGGGGGCTCCCAAACTCGTGCCGAAGCTTCACAAGCGAAGACTTCGCGGCACCTCCAACCGTCTAGGGTACACAATGCACCCAAGAGGCAACAAGCTCTTGGGAACACAATGCACCCAAGAGTAACAAGCTTCTCGAACCTTCAATCCCACGTATCACCGTGGAGAGAGCAACCCAATGCAACGAATGCAAAAAGGCAAGAGCACACAAAGTGCTCAAATCCTTCACTCCCAAATTCCAACCAAAGCAACTAATGCTATGGAGGGAATAAGAGAGGAAGAACAAAGGGGATGAACACAAAGTAACCCCAAAATCTAGATCCACAAGATTCCCTCACTTAGAGGGGATTTGATTGGTGGAATGGTAGATCTAGATCTCCTCTCTTGAATCCCTAAGTTTGGGCAAGAATCATCGGAGGGATGGAGAGGAAACAAGCTCACAAGATTAGCAACAATGGAGGAGAGAGAAAATGTGAGCAGAAAAACGTGCAACCAGCCCTTGGGGGAAGAAGGGGGCTATTTATAGCCTCCCCCAAAACTAGCCGTTATGTGCAGAAAAACTGCACAGCGGTACTACCGCTGGAGTAGCGGTACTACCGCCGAAGCTATCCGGGCGGTACCCCGTGTACCACAGCACCCAGCTGCTACGGTACCTCAGAGAGGTACCGCTGCACTCCAGGCGAGCGGTACTACCGGTGGGCGGCCGGTACTACCGCCGGACCCCTTCGATTCAAATCTAAGGGTCATAGCGGTAGTACGTGGCAGCTACCGCCAGGGTACCGGAGGGATAGGCAGTACGCAAAAAGGGTCTAGCGGTACCTCGGGCGGTACCACCAGCGGTAGTACCGCTGCCTGAAGACAACGGTACTGCCGCGGTACTACCGCCAGGGGTAGTAGCCGTTGAGCATTAGTAGTTCCACTCCAGGAGGAGCGGTACTACCGCTGCCACAGCGGTACCACCGCCAGACAGAGATAAAAAACTGCAGAAGCCTGAAACTGAATAACTTTTGCGTGGAAGCTCCGAATCGAGTGAATCCAATTTTGTTGGAAAGAGGACGACAAGAGCTTACACTACAAAAAGTCAAAATATTGAAACAAGAAAAGGAGATTGTGCGGAGGGTTGGAAGAGTGAAACCTTCCACACGGAAGAACCGGCAAAATCTCCAAAACCGAAAATGCACAAGCTTTTCATCAAGACTCCGTTTTCTATGATCTTGGGCTTGTTTCGAAGATAATCACAAGCCCTACAAGATCATGCATATACACATCATAGTCTATCATGTGAGGAGGAAAATATAAGGAGAGAGTTTGACCTCTCGTAGGAGAGACAAACCGGTAAAACCTCCGATATCAAAAACGCAAGAAGATATTCATGAGATCCGTTTTTGATGAACTAGAGCTTGGTATGGAGATGAACACAAGCTCTAAATTCTCACATGGATAAAATCCAAATAAGAACCAATAAAGATGATTGCATGGATGCAAAGGTTTGAGCTCTCCACGAACGATACGATCACGATACTCGGTCGAGAGCCCCTCTTGATAGTACGGCTATCTATCCTATAACCCGGTCTCTCACTAAACATAATGAGACCGGTAAAATAGAAACCCTATCAAGATCATACCTTTGCCTTGCGCTTAAACCACTTGAGGTCGATGAAGACGATCTTCATCTCCTCAAGGCAAACCACCTTTCTTGATTGCGCCTTGCTTGATGAAGATTCACATGACGCTCCCCCATACACCAAGATGGGGAAAGCACTCCTTCGGTATATCTTCACTTGAACTTGAGAGTTGATCAACCCGCACAAAGCCTTGATCAACACCACCTTCTTCTTCTTCCCTTGAGCTTGACTCCAACAAATGGAGATCAAGCAAAGCATCTTGACTCCAACACATGGAGACAAGCTTGGCCTTGATCAACAAATGATCTTCTACCTTGACCTTGACTCCAACCGATGGAGACAAGCTTGGTCTTGATCAACAAATGATCTTCTACCTTGACCTTGACTCCAACCGATGGAGACAAGCAAGCTTGGCCTTGATCAACAAATGATCTTGACACAAGCTAAAGGACAACCTACACATAGAGCTCAACACAAATATTAGTCCATAGAGATTGTCATTAATTACCAAAACCATGCATGGGATCAACCATGCACTTTCACTCGGGTGGACGAACCTTATCTCGATCCGGGAATTTCGGGGAGGAAAGGAAAGGGGAGCGAGAGGGGAGCAGGTGAGCGACGACGCGGCCTCCATAGTCGTCCCGGGGCCACGCATCAGTGCGGAGCAGCTCGGCCAGTGCACGGAATGGCGCCAGTGCCGGCGAGCACAGTGGCGAGGGAAAGAAGGTTTTTCCAGGGAACCCCTGGCAATATTTGAATAAATTGCAAAAAGGTCCTTAGCAGGTTTTAGCGATTTGATTGAGGCACCAGGACATTTTTATAAATTCCAGAAAAATTCATACAAGCTATATTCAACCTTTAGAACCTCCACAAAAATTTGGTGGTCCAAAATAAAATGTTTTGGGCAACATTTGTTCATAGGGTTTAAATTTGGTCATTTTTTATAAATTGCAAAAGCATTTAATTGGAGCAATTAACCATTTCCAAAAATAGTGAATTTAGTCATGGAGGCTCCCAACAAATCAATGAATCTCCCCATGATTTTAGTTTGAATTTTTTGGAAAGGTTTAACCTGATTCAAAAATAGGAGTTGAATTGAATCAAATTTGGATTCTCATATCCTTTTCTTATTTGTCAATATTTAGAAATTGAGAAGTGGTTTCCGAAAGTAAACTTGGAACTTTCTAAACAATTTGGAAGTTCAGTTAGTTTGTTGACATGTTGAGCAATGGTCTTTGGTTTGCATGTTGGGAGTTGGCCTCCCCATTTCAATTTGTTTCCAATTGGATGTTAGAATTAGCAATTGCATATGGATGCTATGATGCAAACAAGAAACCAAAAAGTGGAAAAATTCTTTGTATTTTTCATTACCAGGTTGGGGCTGTTACAATTCTACCCCCCTTACAGGAATCTCGTCCCGAGATTCTAGGCTTGAGTGAAGAAGGTGGGGTATTCCTGACGAAGGCTAGTTTCTCACTCCCATGTGGCTTCTTCCTCGGAATGGTTGGACCATTGAACTTTTAGGAACTTGATAGTATTGTTGCGGGTTTTCCTCTCCGCTTCATCCAAGATGCGGATAGGATGCTCGCGATAGGTCAAATCTTCCTGAATGTCCAACGCCTCATGATCAACCCCCACGGATTGGATCCTTGAAGCAACGACGGAGTTGGGAAACATGGAACACATCATGCACATCCGGGCAGTTAGAACTTAGAAGGCAACTCAAGTTGATAGGAGAGATCTCCTCGCTTGGCTAGGATGGTAAAAGGGCCAACATAGCGAGGGGCCAATTTTCCCTTGATTCCGAAGTGACGAACGCCTCGGAGAGGAGAAACTCGAAGATAGGCCTTATCACCAATTTCATAGTGAACATCTTGATGGTGCTTGTCATAATAGCTTTTCTGACGGGATTGAGCAGCCTTGAGATTATCCCGAATGATACGGACCTTCTCCTCGGCTTCATTGATCACATCCGGACCGAAGAGTGGCCTCTCTCCGGTTTCAGACCAATTTAGAGGAGTCCGGCATTTCCTCCCATAAACAACCTCAAAGGGAGCCATTTGCAAACTGGCTTGATAGCTATTATTGTAGGAGAACTCGGCGAGAGGGAGGTATTTTTCCCAACCCTTGCCGAAGGAGATGACACAAGCCCGAAGAATATCCTCAAGAACTTGATTTACTCTTTCAGTTTGACCGTCGGTTTGAGGATGATAGGCGGTGCTGAAGTTGAGACGGGTTCCAAGAGCCGTTTGGAAACTTTGCCAAAACTTGGACACAAATAAGCTTCCACGGTCGGAGATGATCCGCAAAGGAACCCCGTGCAAAGGAACAATCCGGGCCATATACAAGTCGGCAAGTTGGCTTGCTCGAATATCATCATGGACCGGAAGGAAATGGGCAACCTTTGACAAACGGTCGATGATGACCCAAATAGCATTGTTGCCCTTTTGTGACTTTGGAAAGCCGGTGATGAAATCCACACCAACTTCATCCCATTTCCACTCGGGAACGGCTATGGGGCGAAGGGTACGGGCTGTCCTTTGATGTTCAGCTTTCACCCGGTGACAGACGTCGCATTCAGCAACATATTTGGCAATTTCCCGCTTCATGCGGGTCCACCAGAATTTGGGTCGGAGGTCTTGGTACATTTTTGTGCTACCCGGATGAATGGATATAGGAGATTCATGGGCTTCTTGGAGTATCAAAAGCTTGGTATTTCCCCTTTTGGGCACCACAAGGCGGTCCCCAAAATAGACCACACCGGAATCATCAACGGAGAAACACTTGGTCTTCCCACTTGCAATATTCTTCTCGATCTTGCGGATGCCAGCATCATGTTGCTGGGCGGCCTTGATTTCATCCTCAAGAGTGGATTTGATCTCGAGGTTAGCTAGATAACCGGAGGGAACAATCTCCAGATTCAACCTAGAAAATTCCTCGTGGAGAGCCGGTTGTGCCTTTTCCACCATCACGGTGTTGCAATAGGCCTTGCGACTCAAAGCATCGGCCACGACATTAGCCTTGTCGGGTTGATAATTGAGCGTCACATCATTGAAGGGGTCGCAGCATGGAAAACAACAAAAAATCTACGCGGCAAGCGGAATAAACCCCAAGTATCTAGATCTACTAGATGAATATAGTGAAGGTGAGATCTAATCTCTTACCCTTGAAGATCAATAAACGCGTTTTGTCGGTGCAGGGGTTGGCCAGTCGATCCCCGCAACTAGACCCGTCTAGTCGCGAGGAGATGTATTATCCTCGAGATCCAATCCGGTGAAGTGCAGCAACGGGCAGCACCTCCGCGGCGTCCACACGTACGGCTCGATGAAGACGTCAACTCCTTGATCCCGCAAGCGAGAGGACGTGGCCTTGATGATCTCAGCAGCACGACGGTAGTGCCGGTGTCGATGACGATCTCCACGAGCAGGGCTTCGCCAAGCCAAGCTAGAGGAGAGGGAGAGGAGGAGGTGGCGCAGCGGCCCTCCAATGCTAGAAGGGTGCGGCGGCTAGGGTGGAGGTAGAGGTGGCGCAGCCCTCCGGGTAAGGGGTGCGGCTAGGGTTAGGGTTGGGTGAGGTGGTGCGGCTAGGGGTGCTTGGGGGGCAACCTCTTGGTGTGCCGCACCCCCCCTCCCCTCACCCCTTTATATAGGTGGAGGAGGGAACCCTAGGGCCGGCCGGCCAAGGGGTGGCTTGGCCCCCAAGCCGAGTCCCCCTAGGACTCCTCCTAGGGTTCGGCCGCCCCCCCCTTCTAGGCCAATTCGGTTTGGCCCATATGGGCCTTAGGTGGTGAAGCTGGCCCAAGTGGCCAGATGCACCCCTTTTGTCCATGTGGGCCTCATACAATATGTGGTCCCACTTCTAGATCCTTCTAGAACATTCCGGGACCTTTCCGGTAGCCTGCAAAATTTCCCGGAACTTTTCCGAAACCTCCGGAAACCACTTTCCATATATGAATCTTATTCTTCGGACTCCTCCGGAACTCCTCGTGACGTCCGGGATCCCATCCGAGACTCCAAATCACCATTCGTTCACTTCATCATTTAATTCATCGCAAAACCTAATTTCATCGGAGCGTTAAGTGTGTGACCCTACGGGTTCGAGAATGCATAGACATGATCATATCAATAATTAATAGCGGGACCGGGATGCCCATATTAATTCCTATACACTCAACGAAAACCTTTTCTCGATTGAACCATGATGCCGGAGATTCAATTAATCTCATATATGATTCCCTTTGTCTCACGATATTTTACTTGCCCGAGATATAATCATTGACATCCCCATGTCTAGTTTAATCTCGTTACCGGCAAGTTCTCTTTACTCGTCCATAATATAGGATCCTCGTGATTACAACCTAATCACATGTCTGCATACTTTTGATGCTATGTTACCGAGAAGGCCTGGAGATATCTTCTCCGTCACATGGAGGGACAAATCCCACTCTCGATTCATATCACCCAACAACCCACCATCGGAGATACCTGAAAGCCACCTTTATAATCACCCAGTTACGAAGTGATGTTTGATGTCCACAAAGCATTCCTCCAGTGAACGGGAGTGATATAATCTCATGGTCTAAGGAAACTATATTTGGCATATATATGAAAGTGTTGACAACCAAACTTTTGTGACACGATCAATTGCAACTCTTTATTTGGGTCATGTCCATCACACCATTACTCCTAATGATATGACTCCGTTATCAAGTGACTATAACAAGTCCATAGTTAGGAAACTCTAACTATCTCTTGATCAACGAACTAGTCCAGTAGAGGCTCACTAGGGACTCCTGGTGTTTATATTCCACACATGCATTATGTTTCCATTTAATACAATTATAGCATGGATAATAAACTATTATCATAAACATGAATATGCTTAATAAACCATTTTATTATTGCCTCTAGGGCATATTCCCAACAATCATAATGTTTAATCAATTCCAGCCATCTCCTCTACCTCAAGTTCAGATCCGGCTGGGTGAAGAGATATTTCAGACTTTGTTGGTCGGAGTAGATCTCGCAACGGTTGCCCAATAGGTAGGGCCTCCATTGCTTCAGAGCATGCACCACGGCGGCAAGCTCCAAATCATGAGTCGGATAATTTTACTCATGTGGCTTGAGTTGACGGGAAGCATAAGCAACAACATGGCCCTCTTGCATCAAAACACAACCCAAGCCTTGGAGTGATGCATCACAATAGACGACAAAGTCCTTGTCGGTGTCGGGAAGGACAAGCACCGGAGTGGTGGTGAGCTTGACCTTGAGGGTTTGGAAACATTCTCCCGCCTTGTCTGACCACACAAATTGCTTGTTCTTCTTGAGGAGGTCAGTCAATGCCTTGGCTATTTTGGAAAAGCCCTCGATGAAGCGGCGGTATTAACCCGCCAGTCCAAGAAAGCTTCGGATATCTTTGGCGGACTTGGGAGTTGGCCAATCCAGGATTGCCTGAATCTTGTCTGGTATCACCGCTACTCCAGCATCTGACACCACGTGACCGAGAAAAATGAGCTCCTTTAGCCAAAACTCACACTTGAAGAACTTGGCATAGAGGCGGTGATCTCGAAGCTTGGTCAAGACTTGTCTAAGATGCTCAGCATGTTCTTCTTCGGTTTTGGAGTAGACAAGGATGTCATCGATGTAAATGATGACAAACTTGTCGAGGTACTCATGGAAGATGGAGTTCATCAGCCTCATGAATGTAGACAGAGCATTGGTGAGGCCGAAGGACATGACGGTGTACTCATATAACCCATAGCGGGTAGTGAAAGCCGTCTTTGGAATATATTCCTTTCGGATTTTTATCTGATGGTAGCCTGACCTCAGATCCATCTTGGAGAATACCGCTGCACCAGCTAGCTGATCGAACAAGTCAGTTATTCGAGGAATGGGGTACTTGTTCTTGATGGTCACCGCATTCAGAGGGCGGTAATCAACAACCAGTCGAGGAACAGTGGTATCCCTCTTCTTGACAAAGATGACCGGGCAGCCCCAGGGTGAGCTACTCGGCCTGATGAATTCCTTTTCTTGCAGCTCATCAAGTTGCTTCTTTAATTCGGTTAGCTCTTCCGTTGGCATACGGTAGGGTCTCTTGGAAATTGGGGCGGTTCCCGGAACCAACTCAACCACAAACTCCACGCTGCGATCAGGTGGCATGCCGGGCAATTCCTCCAGAAAAACATCGGGGAAATCACACACCACCGCTACTTCATGCATTTCAGGTGGGATGGTTCCTTCCAGGAAGTATAAACTGATCTCTGGAGAGAGAGGAGTGGCTGCGGAGGGAGTTGCAGAAGTTGGGGACCAGCAACGCACTTCCCCATAGCTTGGGTGGATCATTGTGACAGTCTTAGCAGCACAATCCAGGTTGGCCTGATATTTCACTAGCCAATCCATACCCAGAATGACATCGATCCCCTCTGACCTCAGGGCTATCAATGAGAATGGAAAAGGGATTGACCCTACGGCTATTTGAACCTCCGGAGCTATCCAATTTGTATGCCAACTAGAGCATGGGGTCTTGACCACTAACGGGGAATCCATATTTGCAAACGGTATTATATGGTTGTGTGCATATGATATGGATATGAATGAATGCGAGGCTCCAGAGTCAAATAATACTGAAGCTGGATATGTATTGATTCGGAGCCTACCCATAAGAACTCCGGGCTTCTCTTCGATTCCTTTCGCCGAGACGTGGTTCAGGCGACCATGGCTGACGGTGGTAGCCTTGGCGGCTGGGGTAGAGGGTGCTAGTGCAGGTGCTGTGGGAGCCGGTGCCTTCTGGGGACACTCCCGAGAGTACTGCCCAGGCTGGCCACAAGCGAAGCAAGTGAGCCTCGGGTGTGGTGGAGGCAGCTGAGGGAGGAGACCACTTCCAGCCGCACCCAAAGTCGAGGTAGCTGGGCGAGGCGGGGGTGGCTTGAACCCGGTAGACTTTGGCGCGAAGGGTGCCTTAGGCACAACGCTGAAAGGCACGAAGACCCTGCGCTTCTTGCCCTTAGAGGAAGAGGAGCTCTGGTTATCGGTGGGAGCTGGCCTCTTGGAAGCCTCCAGCTCCTTCCTACCTTGCTCCATAGTGAGAGACTGGTTGTAGAGCTCCTGGTAGGAGGTGAACTTGAAGGGTAGGAGCTCGTATCGGAGACGAGGTGCGAGCCCCTTGCGGAAGAGGTATTGCTTGTCCTTGTCATTCGTCACGTCCCGAGGGGCGTAATGGGAGAGGTGGTTGAACTCCCGTCCATAGGACTGGATGTCCATGCGTCCCTGGGTCAAGTCCAGGAAATCCCGCCTCTTGAGGTCCAAGACGGGCTTGGGGATGTACGCCGCACGGAAAGCGGCGCGGAAATCCTCCCAAGTGAAGACATGGCCCGCGGCAAACATTGCCACGTGGCTCTCCCACCAGGAGCCGACGGCTCCTTTCAGAAGGTAGGTGGCGAAGTTGACTTGTTCCGCCACCGGAACGTTAAGAGCGGCAAACTTGCGCTCTAGAGCCCGAAGCCAATCATCCGCATCAAGCGGCTCCTTAGCTTCGGAGAAGGTCGGAGGTTGGGAGCGCAAGAACTCCGTGAGAGTGTTGCATTCCGTGTTCCTCCTGGCCCTTGCTGCACCAGCTGCTCGAGCAGACGCTCATTTCGCAGCCGGTTCTCTTCAATAGCCATCAAAACCTCCGCCATTGAGGGTGGCGGCGGTGGATCAGGGTTGCTTGATTCCCCACGACGAGTAGGAGCCATTCTGAAGAATTTGAACAATGACATAGTTAGTAAACACCTTCAACAGATAGGATAGATCATTGGGATTCTTCCAGATATAGGTACTGAAGATGGCAAACACTAAGACAGATTTAGACAACCACGGTGACCTAACGTCATCGCGGCGATATCAAATGGATAACGGACTCGAGTCGTAACTGGACGGTAAGAACCCAAACCCCGAGAACCTACACATCGACACCAAGCATAAAACAAATAGAGATAAGAGTTAGAGTAGAGCGAGTTGGATGAGAAGTAAAAAGAATCCTAAGAAGGTTTTCACAACTCATTTTTAGGTTAAAAATAATTTTCAAGCTAGACTCGACATTGACCAATAGAAAGGGTTTACTACAGGCAGTCCTGCTCTGATACCAATTTGTAGCGCCCCGACCCCAGAACTATACAGTGAAATGTTGTGTAACCGGTCATGCTACACAATCGAGGGTTACTGGGTTTACCAATCCCAGGCCAAAACACATTGGCAGGTGTGCTCGGAATGGATCATCGGCGCACAACACCTCGATCATGCCATAAGCTCAGACATCGCTTTCATGTATAGTTAAGAGACCGAGACTTGTGGAACAACTGGCACATTGCAGACTCTACGACACAAAAGCATAAAGCAACTCATATAAGAGAAGAATACAAATATTACACACAAAAGGATCACATAACCAACAATACATCAAGTGGAAGTGGGTAGTGTTGTCTAACAACAAGATGCAAATATGGCCTAAGAGGCCTACACATAAAAGATCCCAGCCAGCTCGTTCCACGGTCCCAAGCTGCCACCTGGGAACCCCGGACCACTAGTCGACGTCAACGAAGAACCCACCTAGCTGCTCGGTGTCGTCCTCCTCTGAAATACAAATATAAATGCAGCAAAGAGAGACTGAGTACGACGTACTCGTAAGTTTAGTAGGGCGATATAGGCCCAATGATTGACGGAGGCACTAAAGCTGTATAATGTAGCTATTTTTCATAAAGCTAGATTTTCATTTAGAAGATATAAAAGACACATGGCATCGTCTAATCAGAATTTTTTTCATAAAGGGGATAAGAGGGTAACATTTCATCTTCGGTTCTCTGCGAACCTACTTGTAGCCAAACCACTCATCTCCACCAAAGGCACTCCCTCGAATCACCCTCGAGGAAATGAACCTTTATCACAAGTTGATTAATGCAACCTTTAGCTGCCATATCAATTAGGTTAAGGTTCTCTATGATCTTATCGTTTATTCCCAAGTCGTCCATAACCGCGGACACAGCTTTTGAAAAGATTTACCCTGCAAGGGTGTACTAATTTACCCACCGGTACCGTCCGGCTCACCTGTTTGGTCCTCTGGAAGTTGGGGTGGCAAAAGCACGTTAGGGTCGCGTTCATTCTCGATGATCATGTTGTGCATAATAATGCAAGCATTCATGATCTCCCACATCTGTTCTATCGACCATGATAGAGAAGGATGCCTGACGATCGCAAACTGGGCTTGAAGTATACCGAATGCTCATTCCACATCTTTCCGAGCACTCTCTTGTTTCTTTGCAAAATATTTCTTTGCCGGAGGAACGGGATTACGAATGGTCTTCACAAATGTCGAGTATGTTGGATAGATGCCATCTGCTAGGTAGTATCCCATGTTGTACTGATGACCGTTGATCTCATAGTTACAGTCGGGAGCTTGACTATTGGCAAGTCTGGCAAAAATCGGAGAACATTGCAGCACATTGATATCGTTGTGAGCACCGGCCATACCAAAGAAAGAATGCCAGATCCACATATCATAGTCAGCCACCGCTTCAAGTACAACTGAGCATGCTCCAAGATGCCCTCCTTTATACATCCCCTGCCAAGCATACGGACAATTCTTCCACTTCCAATGCATGCAATCGATGCTTCCAAGCATCCCTAGAAAACCTCTCGCTTCAGCTACTGCCAAGAGCCGAGCAGTGTCTTGAGCATTGGTTGTCTCAAATACGTTGGTCCAAACACCGCATTCACCGCCTTGCAAAACCTGTAAGTGGCTTCAGTGGCTGTTGATTCACCTATACGGTAGTAGTCCACCATAGAATCGGCGGGAGCCCCATATGCAAGAGACCGTAAAGCAACGGAGCATTTCTGAATAGATGAGAATCCAAGAAGTCCGGTGCAGTCACTCTTTAGCTCAAAGTACTTATCATATTCTCATACATCATGCACAATGGTCTGGAACAAACCTCTCTGCATCCTGAAACACCGTCGAAAAGCAACATCATCGTTGGTCGGCTGGTGCGAAAAATAATCATTGAACAATAGCATATGTCCGGTAGCCCGCTCCCGGTTCGTGTTGCCCTTCTTTCCAGGCCTAGATCCTCCGCGTTTGGGTTTGGCCTCGCCCTCCTACACCGCCGCCACTAGAATGCGGATGACCATTTCATTCTCCTCATCATCCATTTGAAGGGCAGTCATCTCTTCCGTCATTTGGTGAAACATCATTCCGTCGTCCGAATCCATAGCCTAAACAAGCATCGAAACATCGAAAATCATAAAAGAATGGATTGTCGGCAAACAACCGAACACCTTGCGGGCGGGAGGGAGGGAGGACTTACTCGTCGCGCCGGTAGAGAAGAGTTTGCGTCGGAGAAGAAGGTCGGCCTTGCCAGGGAGCGGCGGGGGTGAGTGTTGTGGTTGGGGACGACAATCGGCCGTTCTATTGGGAACGGCGGAGATGACTACGGCGACGGTGGCGGCGGTAGCGCGAATCGCCGGGCAGGGAATAGAGCATGGAGGGGTGGAAGCACAAATGACGGCCGGTTCGCTTCGTGTGTATGACGGGCGGGCCATATCTGTCGGAGGCTCGGGTCGGACAGTGTCCGGCACCGCGAAGGCAGCCCCCAAAGTTGGAGGCCCTGTTCGCGGTGCCGGACAGATTTTGGGCCGGACGAAGGCTTTGCGACCTCCCGGTGTGGCCTGTTTTTCTGTACGGCGCCCTAAAGGAGCTTTACGGCCCCTTTTACGACCCCCGTGGAGATGCTCTCAGATCCTAGTGTTGTGGCCAAGAGAGCATGAGTTGGCCAACCTTTGCGAGGTTCCGCAGCAATAGAGGTATACGTCAAGGTTGTCCTCTCTCTCCATATCTTTTGTCCTTGCCATCAACGAGTTGTCCCTAGCTTTACAGGAAGCGATGTCTCACAGTTCTTTGGAAGGTGTCTTTTTAGGACCAAATTTCCCTCCTATTCATTCTCTTCTCTTTGCCGATGATCTTCTTATTTGTGGTGGGGCTACTGTTCAGGAAGCTAGAACCATGAATCAAATCCTCAGCGCCTTCTTTATGAGGTCTGGCCAAATTCCTAATTGGGCTAAGTCCGGTATTATTTTCAGCAAGCATGTCCATAACAGTACGGCGGACTCCATTAGACAGATTTTTCCAGTACCCCTCATTGATGCTACCTTTATTCATCTCGGCCATCCTCTCATTCTCCCAGCAAAGAATAGAGCTTCGGCTTACAACTTCGTATTTGACAAGTTCAAATCTAAACTCAGTACCTACAAGGCTGACAAGCTATCCCATGCTGCCCGTCTGGAGCTTATCAAGTCTGTTTTTTCCTCTATCCCTGTTTACTACATGTCCAACATATTGTTCTCCAAAAATTTCATTGCTAAACTTACTTCTATCATTAGAACTTCTGGTGGACAGGGGTTAGAGAAGAGAACAATACTCATAGTCTTTGCCTCAAAGCTTGGAGAGATATTTGTGCTCCCAAGAAGGACGGTGGGCTGGGCATCAGGAATCTGCAGGCTGTAAACCAAAGTCTAATTCTAATGGCCGCTTGGCGCATTGCTCAAAATCCCGAAGTATTTTCCCGACTCTTCTATTTGGCGGCCTAAACCCAATGCCCCGAAATCAGCGTTTTGGGCCTCGATTCTCAAAATCCTTCCTATCCTTAAAGCCCACTCGTTTTACCAGCTGACTGAAGGTAACCTCTCTATTTGGAGCTCACCCTGGTGCTCCTCTTGGGCCTCTATTTACGATGACTTAATCATTCAACAACCTGGGTTTGTTTATCCGGCCCTTGTTAAAGAACTTTGGCTCCCAGATCATAAGGACTGGAACATTGAACTTATAGATCGTTTGTTTACTCCTTCGATGGCCCAGGTTATCAAACAAACCCCTATTATCAACTCGCAAGAGCATGACCTTCTCTGTTGGAAGCTAACTCCCAACGGTCAATGTCATGCCAAAACTGCATACTATGCTTGCATGCAGGAATTGTATGGTGCCGGAGAAGACCGCCCTAGGAAGCCATCACCGACTACACTTGAGTTGCTTAATCAGGTTTGAAAAAATAAGAACATCATACCAAGGATCCAAACCTTTGCTTGGCGATTCTTCTTCGTAGGGCTCTGCCGACAGGTGTGAGAGCAGGAAGGTTTTTCTAAACACATCGGTAAGCTCTGTTGCAAGTGTGGCTCTGAAGAAGATGATATCCATTTATTTTTACATGCCCTTTTGTAAAAGCAGCCTGGTTTATTGACCCCTGGTTCATTCGCATAGATACTCTAGTACAAAATTCTAGTTCACTAACTCAAATCATCTTGAATCTGATGAATATGAACCATCCGCATGCATCCCTGCCAAATATTCTCAATTTTATGTGGTGCACTTGGAAAGCCAGGAACGACATGCTTTTTGTCAGGAGAGAAGGGGAGCCGTTTCAAATTAGTATTCATGCTCATGCCCTTACAAATAATCTGGAGTTACTTCCAACTGATATGAAACTGCAGGGTAACACTGTGAAGAGTGAGTGCAACCAAGAAGTTGTTCCTCCGCAAGGGAACACCATTACCACTGATAGAATTTTTCCAGGAACTGTAATTTTTGCAGATGCCTCTTGCAAATGCAGCAAGATTCCAGGTTCAGTAGGACTGCCGGCGACGGGCATTGGTGTCTTCATCAGGAATGAAACAGCAGGTAGTCGATGTTCCGTCATGATTCAGGCGGCTATTTCTCTTGCGTCATCGGTTTTCCAGGCGGAAGCAAAAGCGCTGCTGCTGGCGGCAGAGATCGTGCATCACCTGAACGTTGACATGCCAACATTCCTCACAGATAACAAAACGTTGGCAAGAGTGACAGCAAGCAAGCAACTAAACCATCCACTCATCCGCTGGGATTCAAGAGATACTTTGGAAAGATTATTTTTTCTCAGTTCCAGGTCCTTGTCTCCGGTGTTCCACATCAAGAGGGACCAGAATGGAGTTGCTCACAACTGCGCACATCAGGCTCTTAGGCGTAGCCTACAACAGCCTATATTTTCGTGTATTAGTTCAACTCATGAAACAGGTCGTTGCCATGTGCTTTCACTGCTCAATTCAGCAAATTTTCAGGGTTTTGTAATACATGCTGTACTCTGCGCCTGAGCTGAATGAAAGTTGGCGTCTCCGACGCCTTAAGTTGTTCAAAAAAAAAAAAAGAGCATGAGTGCATCCAATCCAACCGTCCCTCCACGCAGACGGCAACGCATTCGACATGACGGGGACGGGAGAAGTAGCCCAGGCCCCAGGGGCTAGCGCATACGTACGCGATTCCTCCTGACGCGAATACGAACTGTTCCCATGGGCTAGCGCCTAGCCTCGATCCACATGGAGGATGCAGTCGGACGCTGACCGCTGTGGTGGGGGCAGAGCAGCATGTAGAACGAGCAACGAGCAGACGATCCGCACCAACACCGCATGGGTTCTGTCTTCCTCTTCTGCTGCTCTCCTGCTGGCTACTGTTCGCGAGGCCGTTGGGCGACAGTAACAGGCAGGTATGGGTCCGTCCGTCCGTGGTTAGGTCTGCGAAAGGACAAAAGCACAATCCATAATGTTCGTCCCGGCACCACGGTCCGCGGTAGTGTTACACTTGCAGCACCGGTAGTAGTATCACGGAGGTGTAGCCATCAGAGCTATCAGTGCACCATTCAGGAACGAAAGCTATCAGTGCAGACATGTGACAACTATTCAGATCACTAATGATGAGTGAAATCACGAACGAATGAGCGATGATGAGTGCTGCTTTGGCGACGGAGGGAGAGCCTAGTGATGGATGTGTTGATGAGGGATCATTGTGCGTTTGATTTCGATCAGGGGCGACACTGAAGTGCAGCCTGATAATTGGTAATCATGAACCATGATACGGGGATATACTTTTTTAACAGTAGCCTGATATGCTTCATGTGAAAGTCATGTACGCATTTTTGTTAGTTGAAGTTATGTAGGCATTCGAGGGGGGCAAGTGCTGGGCCACTGACCTCAGTGAATCTGAATTATGTAGGTAGGCCTGCTCAAACTACTCTCGAAGTGGATTCCTAGATGGGCCAAATGATTAAGCACTAGAGATGGGCTGAAATAGCTCCTTAATGCTTTTCCCTAGAAAAAAAAAACTGTTTTTCTGCGGGAAGAAAAATAAGAGAAGTTCAAGTAAACATATCGAAATTCACAATAGCTTCTGAGCTCACACGCTCCTCTTCGATATAATAAATTTTAAAAATAGCAAATCATTTAAGAAATTCTGAAAAATTGTCAATAAACATATAAAAAATGTCGACATAGGTGCAAAAGTTCAAAAAGAAATGACATATTTGGTGGCACGTGCAAAAAAAAAATCACTAGCTGAATTCAAAAAATAGTTTTTAGACCACGGATTTTTTTCAGGCCACCACAAATGTTATTTCGTCACAAAATTTTGCAGGTATGTCGGAATTTGTATATAATTGTTGAAAAAAATTCATTTTCTTATGAAATGGTTAACTTAAAAATAATTAATTAGCCAGGAAGAATGTGAGCTCGGGAGCCAAACGCCTCCCTCATAACATATCGCTATCGAGACGTGGAGTACTCCCCATACTCCATGTGATTAGTACATCTGAAAGGTAGAAAAAAAAATCACAACACTTATACTATATGGATCTACAATGTCCTGAAATTTCTAATCAAAAAATATTTTTAGCTTCAGAAACAAAATAGATTAGTCTAAACAAATAGATAAGTCTGTTGTTAATAATAATGGGCCCATTTTATAGCCCAAATTAGATATGCTACAATTCATGACTAGATTTGCCTTTTCGTTTCAATTTTTTTCCAAGACAAGGGAATCAGAAGATTCCCCATTTCATTACGAAATTGGGTGAAGTTTTGTCTTACAACTGGTCACATTAGTCACAAGCAACACAAGGACCGTGCCAACAAAACTACTTGTGAAACCGGCAACTAGAGGCAAACACCCCAACTACTACAAACTAACTACATAGTAAGAAAATAATTAAAAAGATGATTCGGACTGGCGAGCACTAAACATCCATGTATATAGATCATCATAGGATAACCACTTTCATGGATAACCATGTCAGATGCCGACTGCATCGCCCATCATTTTCACCAAAAGATCCTAGCCCTATCAATAATTGACGAATACGTAAGCCACTTTTGCCAATCTGCACGCACTCTTGATGATTTTTTCGAATACCTTGTTTTGCATTTTTGCCCAATCATGAAGAAAGATGCAAAGAAAACGCATCACGTTAGTTGGATCTGATGCTTTAGAAACATGAATTATTGCGTGTTTTCCGCAACGCCCATAGTATAGCACCTTAACCTATCAAATTAAATTTTCTACAAATACCAACATAAGGTGCAATCAGACGATGCATCAAATCAGCGAAAGAAGATGGAATAAAATTGGACCCAAAAGTAAAACTAGCAACATTTTAGATGTGCTTTGCAACGGGAACAACAAAAATTAAATGATCTACGGATTCCTTCTCACCATATAATTCACATTTTTTTCAAGTTTTCCTTTGCCAAATTTTTGTTCTTGGCCACAAGCCAACAGAAAACATTGATTTTGTTCGATACTTATAAATCCCAAATTAATTTATTAGGAAGTTGATATTCCTAGTAAATAAATATAGACACAAGGCTTAACCAAAAAACTTCAGATTTCGTAAGCAACCATTTAACCCTATCTGAGAGGGTTACATCAGCACAATTATCTTGCAAATCATGCCACATTTTTAAAGCTTCTTCTCTCAGGAATCTTCAGAAAATAAGTTCACCCAAGCCTCTATCTATTCACTGTAATATCATGATTGAAAGACAAATTATACAGGCTAGAAAATCTTTGACAAAGGGGTTTGTTACCAATCCAATTATCTTCCCAATTTTTTTCTACCATCATCTAGGATTCACTGGGAAAAACTATAAGATCTTTCTTTAACTTTATGATCTTACATCAGAAATGATAGTCACTAGAATCATATTTGATTTTAATCAGAGTTTTCTTCCTCAAATACTTTGCTGTAAGAAATTCTTGTCAATCACCGTTCTCATTTTGCACCCTCAAGATCCACTTATAGAGTAAACTTATGTATTTTAAATTTATATTTGTCACTCCCAAGCCGCCTTGGTCCTTGGAACGACAAACATCGAACCATCTAACTAAATGGTACTTTTTAATACCTTGCTTTTCTTGCAAAAGCAATCTAGCTCTGAAGAAATTCATCTTCAGGCATTCTAATAAAACATCATATAACAAGGCACATTACTCAAACATATCTCTACCAAAATTTAACGATTTTTCTCTATCTTCCCAATGTTTATTCAAAAGTCTTTTGTAATGCATAGGCACACCCAGATACCCTAAGGGAAAGTTGTCAATTTTGCAAGTAAAAATATGAGCATACTCCTCTTGTCAATGTTTCGAATTGAACCCGATTTTTTGTGACATGAGAGATATATTTTGTATATATGTCAATTTATTTTTGAATTTTTCGTTACTTCTAGTGTGAGATTTTTATATTTAGAGTACCAGGAGTACTTCTAGGAGGTACACTGATATACGTACTAGACTAGAAGTTCAATTCATGCATGCAGCATACCCATTTCATAACGAACCATGGAGAATCGGAATCGATGCAACTTGTTGATGGCACACATTATCCCTCCCTTTCTATAATGGCACACTCCAACCTTTCGCAATTCACACCCGGATGAATTGATTCTTCAATTCATCATATACCGCGTATAATACAGCTATGAGCACATTCAGTACAATCACTCCTATGTTTTTACACCACAAGAACAGGCAAAACGATTATACAGGAAAAAAAGTGAACAACTCGAATCCCTACGATCGAGCCACGCTGCTACTTGTCATCGATCAGTTGATCGGCGATCAGCCTCATTTCTTCCACATTCCACTGATCCTCCTGAGCACGTTGCCGTTCTTCCTGGCCGCCACCGCGTCGTCGTCAAGCTCGTCGTACAAGCCTGCGTACTTGCCGCCGCTGTCCAGCGATTCGCCGCGGTCCAAGATCTTCCCATTGCCTCCCTTTCCCACCGTGAGCAACGCCATGGCGGTCTCGGCGGCTTTCCGCCACTGCTCGGCCTGCACCCTCAGCCGCCTCAGCTCGGCCTCTGTCTCCACTTTCTTCGCCAGCTCTGCCTCCGTGTCGGCCTGCGACTTCGCGGGAACCTTCTCGTCGGACTCGTACTGCTGCAGCTCCAGCTTCAGCTGCCCGTTCTCCTTCAGTGCGCCTTGCAGCTGCTCTTTCAGGTCGTCGGCGGTGCTGTCCGTTCTCGCATCTTCCTGTAGCTTCTTGGTCGCATCCTGGGCGTGCCTCAGCTCGGACTCCCTGTCGAACAGGCTCGCCTTGAGGAAGATGGCCTCGGACTTGGCGCTCGCGAGCGCCGCGGCAAGCTTGCCGTGCCGCAGGTCGGACTCCACCTTTATCTGGTCCATGAGCTCGTACGCGCACTGCGTCTCGACGGTGCTCAGGATCTTCTCTTCCTGGAACCTGGCCTCCACGTCCTCCAAAGCCGACCTTAGATCGGCGACCTCCGAGTCATTCGAGCAGTTGCAGCGCTCTACGGCGGCGGCCTTCGCCGACGTCGTCTCCGCTACCTCCTCCTCGAGGACCTTAAGCTTGGCGCGCGACTCCTCGAGCTCCGTGACGACGAGGCTGAAGGAGTCCATCAGCTTGGACCCGTCGGTGAGCAGCGAGTCGATGGTGGCCCGGCTCGCCTCCAGCTGCTGCTTGCACTCCTCGTGCAATGCTCGCGCCTGCGCCTCGGCCTCCTCGCTCGTCGTGAGCTTGGCCCTGAGCTCGTCGACGGTGGCCAGCGCCTCCGCCACCTCCTGCTTGCGATCGGCGCGGGCAGCGGCGGCGAGCTGCACGCGGAGACGGTGCACCTCGCCCATGGCCGCGACGAGCGCGGCCGAGTCGGCGGCGTGCTGCTTCTGCATGGCCTCCAGCTCCGACTGCCACGAGCGATCGCGCTCCTGAGACAGCCGGCGGAGCTCGAAGATGCGGTTCTCCTCGACGGAGGAGAGCTCGGCGAGCTGCGCCTGGGAGTCGCGGGCCAGCGCGGACGCCGACGCCACCTGCGCCCTGGCTTCCTCGGCCTCCTGCAGGGCACGCTTCCTGGAGTTCTCGGAGGAGTGGAGCTGCTCCTTGGCCTTCTTCAGCTCATCTTGCAGCTGCGAGAGCTGGGACTCTAGCTCAGACAGCTTCATCGGCGACCTCTTTTTCTGATGTTTTCATTCAGCAGAAACAGAAAATGCAAAAAAAAGATTAGGGGTTGGTGGCACTAAAGTTTCTGAACTCCAATCAACATACTCGGGTTTCAACACTGCCATGATTAGCCAGGGATTACTGATGGAGTAGTGGAAAGTGGATTAGTTTTGCTGTGCATTACCGTCTCTGCTAGCTTTCCCCCATTTCCCATCATCACATTGTAAGACTTATGTTGGGAGTTTTGCTTACAGTTAGGCGTCGTAGCAGGAGTAAGTGAACATGCTGCTCATAGTTTCGCGCTGGTGTCAAGAACGTTTTGGCTAAAATGTTGGAACCGATCTTAGCTAAAATATTTCTGTCCTGAAATGTAACATGCTTAATCTTGTTTTTCTAAAAAAACATGCTTAATCTTCTGGGTTTTCTGAAGAACATAACCAGTACAGCGAATATGTACCAGCGGTATCCCTGTATTTCTTAAACAAATAGATGGCCTCTAAGCTGTGTTAAATCAACCCATCCTTCACCTACTCGGTTGATTGGAGAAAGTAGCAGCATATGATCTGTAGGAAAACTGTATGATCTTAATTGGTTTAAGAGCAAACCGAGCTCAAGTGCATTACTTTGTTAATATCCCTGAGCAACACCTATCCCAAATAGTACCTGTCCATTTCAGTGTAACTGACAGTTCGCTCCATCAAGATGGCGACAGACCAATAGCCAACAACAGCTAATTGACATGGTACCAACATGGACAGGTATACAGATATCGCGAAAATCCCGGCAAAACGATCGAAAAAGAGAAAACATCGGTGGCATTCAAGAACAGCTAGCGACCATCTCTTTAAATGCTTGTAACGAAATTCGGACAGACACTAAAAAATCGCTCGCTCTCAAGATTTTATTTCAACCAAAAACGTGGCAAGATTTCTTTTCATATACAGAACAGATGTGCTACTACCAAGCGACAACCCTGAGAAGCCTATTTCGAGATGGATGGAGTAGCTCGTCAGTCAGGTGAAACCAGCCGAATTGAAAGCCGAGATTCGTGGGCATTTACCTCTCGCTCCGCGCTCATGGTGGTGCGGCGCTCCACCTTGGGACTCCGCCCGGTGGGGGACTTGGTCGCCGTCGCGTCGGCGCCGCTGTCCAGGCCGGACAGCCTCGTCGGCCGGCCCGTCTTGTTGGTCCCGAGGGGAGAGCCCCGGGCAGGGTGCTCCACCGAACCATTCCTACAAGCAAGAAGAAGAAGAATTAGAGACCTCGAGAGAAATATGACGAGTGAAGCTCACAACTGACTGAAGCGCGTTACCTCACGGCTGTACTGCTCGAATATAACTTGAGAAAATGCATTTTGTTCAAGGACAGCATGGCTAGACAAGATTTCAGTGTCTCCCCTTCATCCCAAAATGAAGGCAAGAAGAACACACAGCCAATCCGAAGCTCCAATCAAGCACTAGAAACTACTGCAGACTTAACAGAGAACGAATCGAACGGGTCAAAGATCTCTCAGCTCGAACTAACGGAGAAGCAGGATGCAATGGGGAGCAAGGAATCCGAGGCCGAAAAAGGAGCAAAAGCCGCCCCGACAAGAAGTGAAGGGGGAGCAACCGGGCGGGCGGGAGATGCAGGCAGGCAGGAGCCGGGAAAAGGGAAGCGCATTAGCTTAGCTTAACACTTAATTGCCTTGCGAGCACGGGGACGAAAGGGGTTATATTAGCGACGGAGCTTTACAGATGTGGTTAGCGACAAGTGGACGGACCACCGCCGCACTGCCTTGGCTTGGCTTGGCATGGCTTGGCTGGCGCCGAGATCAAGAACGAGACAGAGAGGCGTTGCCCATGGCGCTATCTGCAGACAGTCGCGGTCACATGCGTGCGCCCCTGTTTTTGAAAACTTTGGTCTCTTGTTAGCTGCAGTTTTGAGATTGTATAATGGAGAAAAGACAGGTGGTGTGGTAAGGAGGAAAGTGTAGTTTATTTAGGTTTTATAGCCGTCCAAACTCATGGTTACATGTCACGGGACGCAATTAGCGCGATTGGATTTTGTTTAAGGTAACGAATGAATGAATTAGCTGCAGCTGTTGAGAGGATGAAGGCTAGTTCAGAAGTTAAGCAGCGCTTCTTCTATGAGGTGGCAGTAGCCGGATGAAGGCCGCTAGTTCAGAAAGCTTTTCCGGCGAGAGAAAATAAACTGATGCATGCACATTATTGACCAAACCCAACGATTCAAACGACGATTTGAGGAGGGAGGAAGGGAGAGAGAGGAGAATCTATCACCACGGAGATCGATGGAAGTAAACAAGGCATGTACGATAGAATCAGCTGATAGCACATGACTGACTGCTCAAAACGCAACAAGAACTGCTAAAAAAAAACCAAATGGCACAAGGAATTTAGCACGACGCACAAGGGGGAGGAATAGGATGGAACGAAGCATACCTTGTCTTGGCCGTCTGCATGGCGGCTACTGTATCCCACTATTTCCGAATTCCGGAGCCAACACTATATGTCCAAGCTGCAACGGGACAAGCAAGAAAAGGTAGTCAGCTGAGCGCTCTCTCTCTCTCCCGAGGAAGAGGGCAAGAGATAGAGGCCAAGATGGAGCTAGCTAGAAGCTAATCGTTGTGGCGGCAATGGAGGGAGAAGAGGGCCAAGCCAGCCAGCTCTTTGTATCTTCTCCTCACACGCATGCATGAGATAAAGCAACTAAATAATGGCGATGCAGTGCATCATTCTCAATCGGCTGCTGCTTGCTTCCCCTTCTAACCTGGCACTAACTAGTACTACCCCAACCACTTAGCCAACCAACAGCGACTGGCGTGTGGTTTTAAAATACTAATCCATGGTGAGTGAAGGATGGAGCGGAGGGGGGGAGGGATATGTATGTGCAATCCGATTCTTTAAGCTTTGCCACGGGCGGTGGTGGTGGCTCTCAATTCATGATCACTCCTCTTCTAGCTTGCATCGAGAGAGGTCTACATGCGATCGATATGCATGGTCCCTTGCAAGATAACACATTATACGCTCGCCACTACAACCACCAGACTTAAGGCTGGAGAGAGGTAGGCCTGAAGCAAGGCAAGAACCCACCACGCTTACTGCCCTTTTTGTTTTTGCTCCCTAGATCGGCCCTCTTCTCTTCCCCCTTACTCAACCCGACTCTCCCCCACGCACAGAAGCAATGGCGTACGTGTACGTCCACACTGACTGTACATCATCGATCCATGGTGCAAAAGTAGTTGGCCGAGATGACAAGAGTACGTGTACACCAAATTAGCTCTTTAAGTAGTACATGTACACCTCCTTTCTTTCTTTAAGCGCACTAGCCAAAGCAACAAAAGAAGCAAGAAAAAGGCATGCTTTAGCTTAGCTTGGTTTAACTCGCGATAACAAACAAGCCAATTAGACAGGCACATGTATTTATGAGCTGGTGCTTGCGTTGGGGTGATTGGTGGCGATGAGACAAGAATCCCCAAAGCTTGGGATGAGCCGGAAGCTTTACAGCTTGTATCTGCTGGATACATAAGCAAGCTTGTCGGGCAAAAAAGGCAGGTAGGTGGTGCTGGACTTGGTCATATATGTACGAGATGGACGGGCGCAGAATTGGAGCTCACTCCATCGATGCCGAGTGCAAAAACCAGCTCCCCTCCGGACCAATTCCTTCCTTCCAACGGAGATATGCATGAATGCATGATGCAACCAAGCATAATTGAGGAAAATGCATGGAGAAACTGTGAAAGAAGGAGAGCATCATATCATACCTCAGCGGCCTGTCCGGAATGGGAGCTGCTGACTGACAATGGGTTGGACGGTGCCTTTCTTCTTCGTCTTCTCGCCCGGGTCGCTCGGCCCTTTCCTCTATATCGTGCTTCGGGAAGCCATTGCCGAAGCGGGTGAGACAGAGGGGTAGGGGCGCATCTGCTCGGGGAAGTAGGACGTCATGTATGTCCTTTTAAATAAGGGGAATGGAATGGAGACAGAGGATTTCAGAAGAAGGGTGCAGGGAGACGGAACAGCGAAGAAGAAGAAGGAGGAGGAGGAAGAACAATCATTTTCAGTGCTCGGGTCTGCCGAGGCAACAAAATCGAAATGGCATTGGGAATGAAATCTCCCGTATCCGTACTTGGTTTTTGTTTTTTCAATTCCTCTATCAGCGAGTTGTTGTCAACTCCTCTCGGTGTGTGGTCGCCCGTTGGGCTCAACGACAGGCAGACGAGGCTGTTGGTAGTATCGGATAGCGTTCCATGCTGGGAAAACTGCTTTGCCAACAGAACACTGCTTTACCAGCGGGTGACTGTAAAAAATGGTAAAGCGTGTACTAGGAGTACAACGTATGTACAGTGCGCGTGCACTCAGATGTCAGTATTTACGGTACGATCAAAGGTAAAAAGTAAGTATCTTCTTCTCGGGATATAAAGTATCATGTGGTAGCAGTACTACCAAAAGAAACATAGACGGAAACGGAAGAAGATTAGAAGATGCCACCACCGGATTACACGCGGTGTTTCTGAACATTTTACTGCCAAAAGAGACGAGACAGATCTATACATACAGGATTGTAACGTAGCATCGTGCATGATGCAGAGCAGAGCAGAGGAGTCCCCATTGGTACGAAGCTGTCACAGGCTTGGGCGACACCGGAGGCTAGACTTTGAACAGGCCAGACGAGCTGGCGTCCGTGAAACGACGAGTATCGGATGGATGCGATGCGATGCATGCCACCGCACGGGGGCCTGAGACGTCGGCTAGAGTACAAGCCATGGCGCGGTCTCGCGCGCGCGCAGCCGTGGTTTTTGGCCCGGGCGGGCGGGAGCGGCACGTGAATCCGATCTCCGCCAGAAAAAAGTCCCGTGCTCGCGTCGCATGTGAAGAAATCTGAAAAGAAAACGGCTTTGGCGTGAATCCACAAAGCCAAAATTAGTTTGGGTTTTTACCAAAGTTGTAATAAGGACGTAACTTGGTGATGCGTGTTCATCCGTCCAAAACTTAATGTACAAGCAGGCTGATCTGGCGAGAAATGACGCTAAAGCGCTAAATAGGGTCGAAAAAATGCATTGAGCAAGATGTAAATTTATTGCAGTCGTGAGCACTCGTATTAGAAAGATAGTTGAAGATGTTGAGATTCTGGACATGGCCATTGAACAACTCAAGAAGCATCCAACGGAAAAAAAAACTTTGATCTAGGTGATATTTATTTTTTCATACTTGGATGTTAGTTTTGAAAATATTAATTGATCTCAAATTCTCATGTTTGTAACTCTCTAACTTGCTAGGTGAGGTGTGATATGGTGCTCTCCTTCTTTCGCGGTTTCACCATGCATTTCAGTATGGTAGTTGAGGCGAAACTGTTAATCATGGTAAAAAAAAGTTGCAATGCTCATTGTTTTGTGCCACGGGTTCATGCAAAGAAGCGCATCAGACTACTCCATGGAAAGACGAGGGACCTTGTATTTGTGAAATTCAAATCCAGTCTATTTCAAAAGAGAGATGACAAGAAGAGAGATCCCATTGAGAATGCAATTGATGATGTTCTAGAGGATGAGACAATGAGTTTGTGCCCGCTACTGAATCTGAAGAAGTACAAGCTCAATAAAACTAAAGGTATCCAAGAGATGGCATATAGGTAGCATCAGCACAAGCCAACAACAAGAGGACCCCACCACCTACGAAGAAGAGGAAGACGAGGTTGCATCCTTCGTGTACCCCGTGGAATCTTGATTCAGTTTGGCTATATTGTATAATGAGTTGCTAGGGCAATACGTTGTTGCAGAGAATGAATGTAATTGGTATCTTCACGATATTAATATATGTTATTTATCCCAAAATACGGAGTCGCTTTGTCATTCAAAAGTCCACCGTTGAGCTAGTGGTTATATGCCTTATGTTGTTGGCTAGCTATAAGTGTGCATGGTGAAATTGTTGTTGTTGCAGTATACATGAAGCGCATTGGCCGGGGCCACTCGCAGGTACAGTAAGTAGTTATCGCAGGTGCTTGATCAACTTGCTTGCCGTTGTATCCACTGCTCCGTCCGTTGACAGACACCTACGGGCGGCTAGGCTACCACCGTCCACCGGCCGTCCGCTCTGCCTAGCTAGCTAGCTCTCGCTCTCAGCCACAGCCCGGCCGGCCGTGTTGCGATCGTTGGTAACTACCGGCCCATAGCATAATGGCGAAGCGATATTGCCTGGTATTAGTCTACCTGCAGACTACCAGTATTATTACGTAGTACGTCGACGTCGGGGGCAGGGGTTTCGCTACTGGTTCCTTATCACCCGGTCGACTCAGCTCCCGACCTGTACATACATACGTAGCTTTCTGATCATGTACGTGTATAGCTAGCTAGCTGATGGTGGTCTTCTCTTCCCGTGTCTCCCTCTCTTTTGCCTTTGCTAGCGCCGTGCTACCTGCTTAAACATGATGAAATACGGGAACCTCTCGTGGTCGCAACAAATCGCGGGTCGTTTTCGCGGGGCCGGCGCTGATCACGATCAATCGCGCCCGCGCGCGTGCGTGCGTGCAGCTTGATGATGGGCCCAACTCCCGACGTTTTCAGTTGGATGATACTGTTGTCATGTTCATCAGAGGTGAAGAAATTGAAGTCCTTGCAGTCGAGCATGGCTGATTCCTGGTGCTCTCACAACCTGAGTGAGTGGTGAAATCCCAGGAAGAAAAGGAACTTGAGTGGTGAAAAGATTAGGCTCTCAGAGTCATGAAAGTGAGGACTACCCTTGAAGCATACTACACGCTAGAAAGATTTACACAGCTTGCGTGAGTGGACGATATAGGGGTGCGATAATTAAGTACTGGGTCTTCACAAATCGCGAAGACGTGGACTGTCTGGATGGATGATCGACATATCACGTGCAATTACGTACCCAATCTTCATCTTCCACGACCCGCAAGTCAAATTGAATGAGCAGGGCCCTGCAAAAGCAATCCCCTAACTCCCCCTATCGAAACGAATTGGACTTGATGTCGAAATCAAATCAACGAGGCCCTATGGCGCAAGAACTCCCACGGGAACGTTTCAAACCGTACTGATCAATCAAAACCTGGTATATATAGCTTAGTAATCCAAGTTGAAGCCATAAGTAAAAAGTAGCTTAGCCATCATCTTCTTTCAGAAAAGGAAAATAGAAAGCAGCCAGGTCTTCGAGTGGGCCGATTCTTATTTCAATTGGATCACTAAAGGCCGTATATTCTGCTTACAAGGCCATAATCGGCCCATATTATTATTCAACCGGAACCAATCCAACGACAAGGCCACATGGCCGGGCCCGGTCCCCGGACAAGCACCAGCTAGCCTTTCGCATATGGTCCCAACCCGAGCTAAAGCAAGCAGGTCGGTTTCCTGATCGCGGAAGCTTTCCTCATTTTTTCCGATTCCCCGAACACGTAATCTAAACTATAATATTGGGATCGGAGGTCGTCGTACGTCGCGACGTTTTACACTTAAGCCCCTTAGAAAACCGGAAATTGAACCCGCGGTCCACTAGCACCAACTCATCCCCTCTCTCGCGCGTCCTCTCCCCGATTGGAGGATATATCGCAGCGCGCCGCCCCCGGCGACCCACCCAACGCATCGCCTCCGTCCACGCCTCCTCTCCCCAACCCAGCGCGGCGCCCCTGCACAGTTGGAGGAGATGGCGACGCGGATGCTCAGCTCAGCTCCGCTTCGTGCATCCCGTCTTGTCCACCTTGCTTAGTTCGGGGAGGAGAGGCGGACTCGGCCGATCTGGACGTGGGGCAGGGCTCGGTGCCGTTTGCCTTGGCTGCCTAGCACATGTGCGCCATGAATGATCAATTTTGTGCAAAACGATGCGGAGCTGCAGGTAAAGGTACAGTGCGCTTGACTGTTCTGTGTATTGCTTTGCGATTTGGTACTTGGTCAAATAGTTGTGGCGGCGCTTGAATCCAAAGATTAAGGGATTTTGTACTGACAAGATTTCACCCATGTGTTGAAATCATGAGTTAATCTCTCCGCAGTTAATTAACCATGGAGGCATGGACACGCAGACTATGAGCAGTTACACCAGTTCAGTAAAAGAAATTGGATGTAGATAGTGCACAGGATTAGTCAGGCCTTGACTAAATGGTCTTGCAAGTGCATTTTTGATGGCACATTATGTTGAATACTATTATTTCAATCCTTGACTTGCCAACAGACTGTGTGTAATTTTTTCCTCTTTGAAAAGTACAAACTGTAATTGCCTAAATGGAGTGTCCTTACATTTGGGGGTGTTGAGCAATAATGATATATTTTGTAATTGATCTGATCATCAATGGGAATATGAAGAACAGGAGAATGCATTACTACACATTTGGATTATCCATTCATTTTGTGTGTGTGGCAAGGCAATTGCCTAATTCCAGAGATTTTTTATCTGCAAGTTGTCAAAGTCTGCAACAACAAATAAGTAGAGGGGAAAGACTAGATATGCATGGTCAGTGAAGAAGCTTTGCAATCCAACATTAAGGAAACTTGTGATTTCTATCTTTCTTGTGCTAGATAATCCTTTTTTTCATCCAGTTTTATGTTCCGTGTATTGAGTACAAACTATGAAGTTTTTTCCTCTTGTATTTTGTAGTTAGAGGAGAACAATAAAGCAAAGATTTCGTTCAATAAAAAAAATACTTGATCAATGAAGTAAATTGTCTCGGGTGTGAGTATCAGTATGTGGTCCAAGAGAGATGAATGATAGTACGTGTATTGCTATTTGTAGACCTTCTCTTTGGCTTTTACGCACATCATTTATTTGTATTTTTAAAGTTGCGCCCTTATATTTCACAGTACTATTGTGTCAAAGAACCAGCCCTTATATCAAATTTTAATCCCGTTGCAACGCACGGGCATTTTCCTAGTCTAAACTATAATATTGAAACCGGAGGTCGTCGTACGTCGTGGTTCTTTTGCATTTACCCCCTCGGAAATATGGAAATCAACCTGCAGTACCCACGTCTCCCTCTCCCTCATCCTCCCGCTCCCAGCGCCGCCGCCGGGAGGCCGCGCTCCTCCGGCTCCTCCTCGCCGTCCTTCCTCCTGGTATGGGCCCGCGCCCCTCCCTCCTCGTTCCCCATGGTCTGGTCGTCATCCCCAACCTCCTGCTCTGAATCGACAAGCCAAATTTCTTGCGCGGCCGCGCTCCAAAGGGGCATCCTATCTTCTGCGGCGCCGCCTAGCTCCTCCAGCGTGCCTCGAGTCTCTACCTCCACTGCCCCGCGGCAGCGCTGACCCGCCACCGTGACTCTCCTCCTTCCTCTACTGCCAGTGCACAACTCCGTCGACGGACGCCGGGGAAGTACAGGTCGGCCGGATCGAAAGTAACCAGATGCACTGCAGCGGCTCACTTTTTTATTGCTGGTATTTTCTTTCGAAATTGTGCAGTACATGCTTGATCTATAATTTACAAATGTGAAAAGCGCCAACGAAAAGCAGATGAAGGTGGACCTGCTGCAGAAGAAAGCAGCGGCGGCGTACGCGCGGTGCAGAGAGCCGCAGCTCCATGGTGAGAGCTAGCTTGCCCCGATACAGATCACTTGCATTTGTCTAGCACGCGGGCGGACACAGACGAAGGGCGCCACAACAAGTTGCCCAGCTAGCTCTTTGTTTCTCTCAACTTTCCTGATTGATTTTGTTGTGGTCAAATTGTCCTCCGTGATGGTATTTGAATGTAGTAGTGTATCATGAATGTAACAAGAAGAGCTGGGATGGGAAGATAATCTTTATCTTTTACTTAACATGAGCTAACCTGATCATTAATGATGAATAAAATATCAACATTTTGATATCCAAGAACAAATCATTTTCTCCACTAGGCATCTGGTATCAGTGATATGTTCTTCAAAAATTCCTACGCATCTTGCATGTTTGCCTCAAGCTGATCGATTTTGGAACAATTTTGATGTTGATCGTTTACTCTCAACACCAAATTAATTATGTTGTTCAATGTGAGATAAGTTTTTGCAATTCGACATGAGCTAGATTTTGAAATAATTTGTTCTTGGTGGAAAGAACCTTCCCTAAGGCCAACATCTGCTACCCGGGGTGCAGGTTGTCGCGTGTGCAATGGTGCTGACTATGCGGAAGACGTCAATGTTGAAGCACTATTGCCGTGCATCGATCGCCCTCAACGCCAACCCCGTCCCTAAGGGAAAAACCCGGTACGACGGTCACGACGCCTAATTGAGAAACCCGCAGAAGCGGGCCGGTTGAGAAGTGGGGACATCACTATGGAGCTAAACATCGAGGCTACGATGCTCTAAGGACTATAGACGAGGTGACCACGACCGGTGGGGAAGTCGTTGAACTATTTCATAACCGACCATGATGTGGCAATATCATCCCTACTAATTAAATCGGTTTGATTTTATGCCGTTGCAACGCACGGGCATTTAGCTAGTAAAAGTAAAATATACATTGGTCCACGTACTTGTTCGCCTAGCTCACTTCGGTCATCGCACTTTAGAAATATCATTTTCGGTTATTGAATACGCGTCTCAGTTCATCTACGGTCACTAGTCGTATAGCGTCGTACGTATTTGTCGACGTGGCAAGTCGTGGACCCCATCTATCATGTCTAATAGTACCAGCTGTGCAAAATTTTCTTTTTGCAAAACCCTCATTTTCTTCTCCTTTTTCCTCCTCTCTCTGTCACCTAAATACCTTTACACACCATGTCCTCGTCCGACCGTCCCCGTTCTCGATGACGCTCCTCCACTCTTCACGCTCACCATCCCCGACGCGGTCAACCTTTTCCCGCAGCTCCCAGTGCGACCCGATTCCTCGCCGTCGGCCGAGTTGCTGCTGTCCTTGCAACCAGCCCCGGCAACCAGTGGCGGAGGCAGGATTACGACGCGCCCCGGGCCATCTTCAGTGCTACTGTAGCTACAGTGCATGCCACTGTTAAGCCTATGTTCAGCCGCAGCGCCCCGGGCCATGGCCATGGTGGCCTGGGGCCTGACTCCGCCCCTGCCGGCAACCATGCCTTCCTCCTTCGCCTCTCCCATGGCGGCGGCAGCGGTGCGGCCACGAGACGGGGAGGAGACGACAACTGCTAGTGCTGAGGCGGCGACCTCTTTTTCACGGACGGGGTGCTGCCCTTGTCGAGCCGAAATGAGCTCCATGTCCGCACGCGATCTTCCTCAACATCGTGCCAAGGCCGCGTCGGCTTCGGCAACTTGCCACCAAGGGGGAGGTGTCAGCGCGGGACGCGAGCACCGTGCGCGCCGGCATGGACGTGTTCCTTGACAGGGTGGCATCAGGGCGAGGTGTGAGGTTGTACGGGCGGCGCATATTACGTGTGGCCATGCAGTGCCATGTCGTGTTGCATGTGTCTGCCGTGGTCATCATGCGACGCAGTCTCGCGGAGTTCGGGCCCTGACGTCCAAGACGCGCCATCACCAGCGATCGCGGGACCTATTACCGCTAGGGCCTAGGTGGAGTAAATTACAAAAAAAAAAAGAACTAGCACAACAGGGGCTAGGTTTACGAGATATTACCTCTTGTGATAATTTTTTCAAAAAACTACCAAATCTGAGGCGTGAGGTTACAAATCCCACTAATATTCATGTGATGGTAATTTAACACATTTCTCACAGCTGGAACCCATTGACTTGTCAAAAAAAAAATTGCCACTAAACCGCCGCGAGGAGCCTAGTCTGACAAGGACGCAATAGCTAGAGCGCAAGGTTGCCAGTCGGCCGCTCAGTCAAGTTACCGTGCCCGCTCGCACGCTCGCAGTAGCTCGCCGGTCACCAGTACGCAATAGCTAGCAGCGGCGAGGCGCGATCGACAAGTGCGGCCAATGGCCCAATGCACGGGGACGCCCTCAACAGCATGCTGGAACGACCGAGCTGACTGAGCGGGACGGCCGACGCGCGGCGAGAGCACGATTGCCGACGGCGACGCGTTAAGCCGAGATGACGGCCGACGGACGGGCAGGTGCAGCCGAAGCAACGCGGGCGTGGCGAGCTGATGCGAGGGGAGAGCAGGTTGGTGTGCTGCAGGCGGCCGTGCAGACGTGGTGAGCTGACCGAGCGGGCGAGACATACGAGCAGCTGCGAGCGTGCTCCAGGACGCCGCGCTCATCGCCCACCTCCGTCAAAGCAGTAGAAGGACGACATCAACCACCTTAACACCTTAAGATCAACTCCAATGCGCTGATCCAAACAGACCAGAAACTGGTCCGTTTTTCATCCATTTGGGTCGGTAAACGGACAGTGGTCCGTCCATGTCCGGTCATTTTTTGGCCGTGCACCCAACGAGGCGACCCATTTGGTCCGCCCCATGTCTATTTTTCTTTAAGCAATAGATTTTCATCCAAATTGAATAACATAGTTTAGACAATCAAATCCGACAAAAGTAGACCAATCCGGATAAATGCCATCAGCTAAATAGTATCCCTTGGTATATGTATGGCCATTGACCTCATAGCTCACCTCTGGTGACAATTCGTGCCTTGGGCATGGTGACAATTCATACCTTGGGCAAAGGGCCGAACACCTCGTGGGCGACCTCGGACCTGGTGGTGGAGACGGTCTCCTCCGCCGTCCCAAGTCCGTCCTGGTGGAGACGGTCTCCTCCGACCGGCGACGATGAAGGCGGGATGTACCGGCGGGGGGTCCTGCGGTCAAGGTGTGGCGACGGGAGGTGGCGGCGGCGACGATGGATGGCGCGGGGCTGGGGAACGGGGCAAGATGGACTAGGGATAGAGAAGAGAAAGAGGATTGGGTCACTTGTGAGCGGGCCAGGGGTGAAGTGGTGCGGACTCTGAGCGAAATCCAGACGCGTCCGTGCCGACGCAAACCCGGCTCAAATTTGGGCTGGAATTGGGTCGTCGCGGACGAAAAAACGGACGTCGGTCCGTTTGCGTCGGCGCGTTGGGCCCTGGTTTCCACCCAAACGGACCGAAACGGAGCAAAACGGACCAAATGGGTCGGCGCGTTGGAGTTGCCCTAAACCCCTCATGTTCCCGCGAGGCTAGTGGACAGAAAACTGCTCCTGGGCTCAGGCGGCCACGACGGACTAGTCCGCAAGATGTTCAAATAAATGTGTATGAGAAGGTTGTTAGGAGGGAGAAGGGAGAGAAGTCAAACATGTCAACGTGTCAGCCTGTCAAATGAGTCTCAATTGTGTCCGAACTATGTCGAAGTGTCATCATCAGATTATTTTTTTAGAAATGGGGGGCTACCCCAGCCTCTGCATCAAAATGATGCATACAGCTGCTTTATTTTATTCATTCAACAAAGACCGGCACAAAGCCTTACAAACAAACATACAAAACCGAAGCCGCCAAACTAGGTGACAACACCACCCACTAGCACAACGAGGTAAAGAAGAGGCCTTGTGCCCCGGCTAAATCCAGAGGTAGTGCCTTGTGCCCATGCTCCGGAAGTCGCCACCATCATCTTCCGCGAACCCATCTCCAGAGTGTAGATTGTAACCAAGACTCGCGCCAAGTCTGCCGTCGTCGCCACCACGCCGACATAAAGCGCCACCTCTCTGCGCTCGACCAATAAAACGCATCCGTCGTCGAGCCCCCGCTACACCATGCTGTCGGGACCCGCCGGCGTTGACGCGGGATGGCACGCCGCACCGCCTGCTCGAACACCACCATCATCCACTAGTCTCTCAAGACTGGTCCAACTCCCACACGCTGCCCAAGAGGGATAACGACGCTAAGCGCCGCCAACGTCAGATCCGAGAACGGATCTAGGGTTTCCCCCGGAGCGATATGGTTGGAACTCGGACTGCGTCGCCGACGCCTTCAGCAAGGTTACGACGCCCACAGGCACCGCCGTCTTCAGCTCCAACCGCCACCAGAGCCACGGGCAGTCCGACATACCCAACGCCATCTTGACCGTCTTGTCCACTTGGCACACCTCCCTCGAACTGCCCCGCCCCGGAGCCAGGTCCAGATCCAGGGTACCCGTCGGAAGATCTGGAGATCCAGATCTCGACAAAGTGCCTGGGGCTGAATGACGAGCACGCCATGGCCGTCACAAAGCGCAGCTCGCCCGAAGCCGCCCCAACCATGGAGCCACGGCGGCGCCGCCAGCATCCAGGACGAGAGCACGCGCCGAGGTTGGGGCCCTCCATGTCGAAGATCCATCGGAAGACGTGCCCACGACATCGCCACCACGCGCCGCCGCGCTGCCTTGGATCACCGCCGCCACCCTGACCGATGAATGTGATGACAAGATTCGCGCGCGAGAGAGCGCCTCCGCCTCCGCCGTCGGCGACACGAGCTTCGCTCGGCCGCGTCCTCCTACGGAGACGGAGGGGAGGGGAGGTAGGGTATCGCCCGACGGCGGCTAGGGTTGGCCTCAGGTGCCGCCCGGGCAGGGGCGACACGGGAGGGGAGGGGAGGGGTTAGTACGATTTGTAACATCACACCTCACACTTGATAGTTTTATAAAAAATATACCAAAATAGATAGTGACTCGTAAATCTAGACCCAGTTTAGGGATGGCACCCGAAGGTTATGGGTGCGGGTGGAGCCACCCCATACCCTTACCCGTGACCCCCGACCTTGCCCATCACCCGTACCCATACCCGTAAGCGGGTACAATTTTTTACCATACCCTTCACCCGACAGGGTAAAGGGATACCCGCGGGTAAAAATACCCGCATTTAACACATATCAGTTGAGACAAAGAGTTGAGATAATGTAATCATACATAGTCATAAACAGCAACATCAACACATAGTCTACACTATTAAATTCATAAACTCACGACAAAATATAGAAATAGTTTAACCATACATAAGGCCATCCATATCTGCGTATGGCAGGCTGCGATTACCTACTAGGTATTTAATCTAGCGTTATTTACTCCTTTAGATCACGGGATTATGGGACGAAGTTGAAGCTTGTACCTATACCGTCCGATCGATCGTGGCTCTCCTTGAGTTGACCTGCCTAGTGCCTATGCAGGATTAGAAAATTAGGTTAGGTTTAATTAAACTAAGCTCCACTTGACAGAATTTACACGGGTATAAGGGCACACGGGTATGGGTTATGCAATCCCATGCCCGTACCCGCTCTGCCCGATGGGCATAAGATTTTCCTATTTATGTACCCATGAGTATTTTTTACTCCCAAACCCTTACCCTGATGGGATTTTTACCCGGAGGGTACGCGGGTATAGGGTACCCATTGCCATCCCTAACCCAGTTGTGACATTTTTTGTTAATTTATTACTCCGCTAGGTGCCGCCTCCTGAACGACGTCTGCCTTGCCTTTAGAGCATCTCCAACAGCGGCTGCAAAAACGCCGCGCGCGCCATATACCGGTCCTTTGCCGCGCGCGGGGCCGTTTTTCGTGCTCCAGCGGACGCGCGATAAAATCGCCGCGCGGTATATTCGTCCAGCGCGCTGGACGAAGCGGGGTACCGTCGGCGTCAAACCTCCAGCGTGCCGTCCAGCGCGCGGGGAAAAGAAGAACGCGCGCGAAATCCCCAACTACCGCTGAAATCTCCCGCCGCTCGCGCTCTCTCTCCCGCCCTCGCCCCTCCCGCGCCGCCGCCGGCGAAATTCCGGCGATGGACGGCCGCTCCGACGTCCCCCCGACCCCTCCCTACCTGCGCGACCCCTCGCTCGCCGGCGCCGCCGCAAACCCTAGCGCGGGATTTGCCACCTCCACCGGCGCCGCCGCTCCTCTCGCGCGCGGCCTTTTCATGGCGCCCCGGGTGAGCTCCGTCGACGGCGTCGCGCGGGCGCCTGGGAGGCTATGGAGTCATGGGAGGTGTTGGAGGCATGGGAGGATATGGAGGCATGGGTGGCATGGGAGGGCCGAGTGCACCTCCGGTTGGCATGGGAGGATATGGAGGCATGGGTAATAACATGGGAGGGCCGAGTGCACCTCCGGTTGGCATGGGAGGATACGGAGGCATGGGTAACATGGGAGGGCCGAGTGCACCTCCGGTTGGCTTGGGGGTGGCTATGGGTGGAGGAAATGCTTCCGGTATGCCTCACGTGCCTTCCGATGGTGCATTTGAAGGTAGTGGGAACACCGTCCATGTTGAGAATGAGGCGGTTGAAGAAGATGCGGGGGAGGATGAAGAAAATGGAGAGGAACAAGATGATGCATGATCGATTGTGGTTTGATGAACTATGCGTACAATTTAAACTATGTCATGTATTTATTCTATGTTGGTTTGCATATTTATTTTATGTTTATCTATGTTTGAACTATGTCATGTTGCATGATCGATTGTAGAATTTTTATCTATGTTTGAATTGTTCATATTGTTTGAACTATCATATCTATGTTCATATTCGCTAGCCGCGCGCGCTGTAGTTTTGGGCGTCTGCTGGAGCGCTGCGTTCTGGCGCGCTAAACTATAGCGCAGCTGGAAAAGCTGAACCAGCGCGCCGCGCCCGAAAACTGCTTTTTGGCGCTGGATACAGAATATAGCGCGCGTCACCAAATCGCGTCTGTTGGAGATGCTCTTATGCGCGCTGTTGCTCTTCTCGTTGTCGACATGCGTCTCGCCGGCGTGCGTGTTGCTAACATCCTACTATACTAGTGGCTATTGGCCGACTTACAATTTCAAGAGTGACAGAGCATGTTACGGATCCTGCTCGTGGCCGGCGTGCGCTTTGCCGCTGTGCTCCTGGCCGGCATGCTTTTTGCCTTGAATGCATGCGAGGACAACTATTTGCCTTACATTAGAGCAAAGCTGGCTCGGATTGGTCAGAGCTGGTGAATTGCATGCAGATTAATTAATTTGAGCAGAGACAAGGAGATACTCATAGTTGCACATAGGCAGTGGCGGAGCCAGGAATTAAACTGAGCCGGGTCGAACAAATAAGCTCTAAAAAAAATTAGACAGAAAAGTAAGTGTATTCAACACAAATAAGGTTCAAACTGATTCAATTTCATATTTCATCAAGCACAACTACAAACTGACTACAAAGAACAAAATAGTGGTACATTTTGATAAGATAGTATCATACCACTAAGTTCAATCAATGTTGGCAAAACGAAACTGTCGAGGAAGATGACTTCTACGCTCATTGTAGGAATGGAAACTTAGCATAATTTTCTTGTCATCAACTTTTGCAAATATCTCTTTCTCAACATAGCAAATCATCAAATCATTGAGCCAATCATCCCCTATCTTGTTTCGAAGATTTCCGGAACATTTGCCTAAAACAAAAATAAACTGTGAGCCCTCTTCCACGTGGCTAATTACACACTGCTAATTGGTAGACAAATAGACATCAAAATTGAAGATAAAGGGGAAAAATCAACCTCTAGGCGTGCCCTCTTCCGTGCTGCCTCTTCTTGTTCAACCAATAGCGCTGCCTGGGCAGTCTCCTCTTCTTCTATTGCCTTCTCTTCTTCAAGCCAGGCAGCCTCCTCGTCGGAATCCATCGCTTCTGGCTATGGGCTGCTCCAAGATATATACACAAATGAGGATTCACAAGGATTGACTCCCCATATGTAAAGGTCCATAACAAAGAAGACCTTGAATATGCTATCAGATTCTTAGATTACAAAAGTAAATAAGGAAATTGGCTATCTTTATAGCCTAATTGAAACGCTGAACTAAAATGCAGTTATATAAATCAAGAGGTTATCACAACTTTCTTCCACAACCTACTGAAATAAATCATATGCTGCGTTGTAGAATTCAGAAATATAAATAAGAGGAGCAACATCTAACTAAAGAACTAGAACCTGAACGCTATCAAATGCACACCAAACTAGAGATCACTAATCGATTAAGCACAGTCACTAATTAAGCATCAGAGCTCATGGATCGGAACGAGCTCACAGACTCACAGTGTAGGACGCAGCGCAAGACGGTGAGAATGGGAGGGAGAAACCGGAAACTGAACTCGGGCAGGCGGCGAGCTGCGGCAACTCGGACATGCGCCAGACGGCGAGCTGTGCAGGCCTGCAGCTGCAGGGGCGACCGGGCAAGGTGCGGCCGTGCGGGCGCGGGCGCGGCGAGCAGCTGCAGTGTCGCGGGCGGCGGACGGGCGTGGCGGCGGCCTGCGGAACAGCGGAAGCAGTCAGTGGACGCGGGCGGAGGATTGGGTTATTGGGTAGGGTTTGACATTTTTTTTGCGTTGGATACCGAATTACCGATTCGGCCGGCCAGACTATACCTATTTTTTTTCGCCAAAAGTGAGCCGGGTCGATCGACCAGCCTCAACCCCCTGCTGGCTCCGCCACTGCACATAGGCACAGGGAGAAAAATCATATATGACCAGGTCGTAAAGGCCGGATCGGTGGACCAACTCCAGCGTATGACATCTGGCCATATGAATCTCAAAGCAAACCAGGCAAATTCAGAACAAACAATGTCTCCCCGAGTTCAGCAGCAGTTCTAGAAAAAAAAATGTCTCGCTGAAAAGAAGGAATTCCCTCGATCTGTGCAATCCAGCAGCAAAGCCGGCAGGTACAGTATGCGTGCAAGGTTATCAAGGAGGGTGGTCGTTCCGCCGAAGGTTCAACGAGCAAGGGCGTCCAGGTGGGCGCCCGGCGAGCAGCCGGGGCAATAGGCCATGCACGATGGAGGAGAGCGGCAGGGATGGAGCGCCACCGGTTGCCTTGCCGGGGAGAGTTAACATGGCGTCGAGGAGCTTTTACGGCAGGGGAGAGCAGCGGGGGCGACTGTCGGTGGTCATGGCGACACAGCCTGCAAAGGAGTCATGACGGAGAGCAACGGTTTTGGGGATTTTGCAACTATGAATTCAGGCTCAGTTGCTTTGAGATTCGGGTGGCCACGTCATTCGGTGGAGTTGGTCCACCGATCAGGTCGTATGAGATTCAACATGTTTAAAAGAGTCCAAGGACCGATTAAGGGAGGTTCTTTTTGTAAAATATTGCACCGATTAAGTGAGGTTCTTTTTATAAAATAAAAGACGAGATACAAAGTACGTATACACCGATCTTACAAATATGAAAAGATAGGATAAACCTTTATGACAATCTAACGCCTATCCATCTTTTTCGGCACCACCGTAGTAGTCATCAAAGAAAAAATAGACAGATCACCTCTTCACCCAAGCTCGACGCGGCTACATTGCTGATCATCAGCTTTTCGGACCTCCAAAATAGTTTGCCATAGGACAAACCATTGCCGTTGAAAGAATCAGACCGGGGCAGCACGACCCCGGACACGCCATCGAACTTCAGCACTGGCACCCCCGCACGACGACGTCGGAGTAGAGAACCAGAACCGTCAGCCTCCAACCACGAACCCACCATAGGTACACCATCTCCCAGCTGTCACCAGTGCAGACTACAGTCTGCACCTACTGCTGTAGGAATCCTCTCTGCTCCACCATGGCGCCGGAGACAACGCCGCAGCAACGGGGACAGAGCAGGAGGAAAAACCCATCTGATGGAGTCGCCGCCGCCGCCTCGCCGACACCATCCATGAACCCAACAGCCACCGATCTGAAAGATCGGCAAGCACACTGTGCCACCAACTCCGAGACGCCGCCATGAAGAACACCGCCGGTGTGGGAGTAGAGTTGAGGCAGATTTATTTGCCCGGACGCCGCTTCCACCACCCAACGACGCACCATGACAGAAGTTTACTAACCCTAATTACCATGTAAAAACGGGGTCTCGCTCCCTCTTGCCGTCGGAGCGGCAAGCGGAAGGAGAGGGGCCCAGCTCTTCCGCTGGCCTCCGGCGCGGGGGCGCTAGGGCAGGAAAGGCGAGGTTAGAGATTGGAAAAACGTAATACCATATCATCAAATACAGCGTCACTGACGGTAGATAGAACGAGACGCGTATTTTGACTAAAACGATATTTTTTAAATACGATGATCAAAGTGAATCAGAACCGACAAATACGTGGACCAACCATGTATTTTGTGCTAACCGACAGGGTCTCGCGTAAAATTCACCGAACCCGAGGAAGTCGTCGCGCAACGGAAGGAAACTTCGACCGGTCCGCGCGCACCCAGCCAGGAGACGCCCGCATGGCCCACGGGCCAGCGACACCGGCCGCTTTCCGAGACGCTTCCTCGTCCAACTCCTTTCCCCTGCCTGCCTGGGTCGGGACTCTGGTTCATGGCGGTTGCGCACTTGCGCCTTTGAGTAGAGAGAAAGAGAATAGAATTGGACCCGAAGGAACCCCTCAGATCTGAGGCACCTACGCCACACCACCGGCCTCCTCCGTCCTTCATCGTCCTCGCCCCTCCCCACGCTGGCGAACCTCTTCCTGGAAGCTCCGGGAAGGGGCCGCCCCGCCGCCGCGATGGGGCTCTTCGACCGGCTGCCCCCGATGGACCACCTCCGCTCCGAGAAGATGTGCTTGGTGCAGCTCATCTTCCCCGCCGAGAGCGCTCGCCTCGCCGTCAACTATCTCGGCGAGGTTGGCCTCATTCAGTTCAAGGACGTGAGTGTCTCTATCTCCCTACCTCGTCTCCACCCCCTCTAGCCTCTTCCTCGCGGATCTGTCTGATCTAGCCTCGCGAGTCGCTGTCTCTGCCACGCTCGCTCGCGTTGCGTGGCACTCTCCGCGCTCTCGGATCTAGCTTCTGCCTGTGCTCCGGTCGAAGAGCTAGCGTTTGATCTCGGTGTCATTGATTGGAACCCTGCCCGAGGCTTAGCGCTCGCTTCTCGTTTGAGCTGCTTTGGATTGGTTGCTTGGTGGGACTTCGATGATACATCATCTGTCAGAGGAAACGCTACACATATGCTTTTTTCTTTTGCGTGTGTTTTAGCTTGTTTCGATCCTTGTTGGCGTAGTAGCTTCCGAGTCCAGTTTATGTAAACGAATCGCCGCTTAGTGAGATCTATGCGAACGAATTGCTAGGGGGTTGGTTTTACCGTTTGTTTGGTGTACCGTTCATGGATATTACATGCATTCTGAATATCTAGTTTGACCGCACTCTGCATTGTCCATAAGTACATGAGAAGGGATTGGGTTTTGGGCTTTAGTAACCATATAGATGCTGCCGGGATGTTAGGAAAACTTATAGCTGCTGGTTATTCGAATTCCTACTCAAAAGCTATACCTGTGACTGCTACTAATACAATAGAGAGTAGAGAGCCTTGTGAGTGATCACATTTACATATCTTGGAAGCATACTTGTGCGCTATAGTATTGAGCTCTCTTGGGTTGTTGAATAGAAGGTGGATCTCTGGGGGCGGATCATCAAGTGGCCTGGGAGAGAATGGTTTTTTCTTGTCTGTGAGGTAGCTGACGTTATGCAGGTTCGATAGGACTGTGATCTTTGCTTCTAGGAGAAGACCATAGACCTCAGCTTGAATAGCGGAAGCAAGCTGCAGGGGATAAAGCTTGATCATGATTGCCAGTTGAGAATCATTGTTTGGTTAGTGAATGAAGGTGTTGGCACTTAGGGGTCCGAAGATGTCTAGCAGGGTCTTTCCAGGCCACACCAGAGTAGATTCTACCATTTATGAAAAATGAGAAACTTTATGTTGGACTTTGTAGATATGGTCTCAGCGCTGATAACTTTGTTAATATGGTTACGCTGTACAAAGTTATGTTTGTTGCTTACTCTCAGATCAGTAGTTTTTATTTGTTATGTTTGCCTGTCTACAATTGTTCAATTGCTGACCTGTTTTTTTATCCCTTCTTTTGCAGTTGAATGAGGATAAGAGTCCTTTTCAGCGTATATTTGTCAATCAGGTGATCTAAATTATGTTATCCTTGATTTGATTTTTATGTTTATCACACATGTTGGACACATTTGTTTGATTCTATGCAAAAAGGAAGTCTCAAATGTTTTTGTGTTGTGAAGCCCACATCTCATTTTATTTATTTTTATTCCATGTGATCAATTCATATCCAAGTCCCTTGGTATACCATGTTTATGCTGTACTGAGGTATCACCTTTGTACTGTTCAATGGAAAGAAGTGAGATGATTATCTTTTCAAAATTTAAGAATCCAGTGGACATAACGTATCTTGTTGACTGACATTCTGTAGGATGTTTTCTTACTGCTTAGAATTTTGGAGTAACAAAGACGTGAAAAAATAAATAAAGGATCAGAACAGTGACTTGCTTAGTTAGTAATTGCAAGTGAAAGATTATTATCAGTGGATAAGTTTGCTGACTTCAAAAGTATCCTTTTGGGGTAGGAGGCATATGATAGTTCACCATTAGTTTATTTTTATGGAGTATTTCAATACTAGTATATGCTGTTCAGTAACTCTCATGAATGTTCATATTGATAAGCCTGTTGCGATTCCACTGCAGGTAAAGCGGTGTGCTGAAATGTCACGGAAGCTAAAGTTTATCAGTGATCAGATCAACAAGGCAGGTGTTAAATCTTCTGTCCGGCCTGTACTACAACCTGAGATTGATTTGGAGGAGCTAGAGGTACATTAGCCTTGTCATTACTCATTTTATTATGTTAAAACTGCATTAGTATTTCTTTCGGTTTNATGTTTGCATTATGGAATATATATCCTGTAAAAGTAACATTTTAATTGTCTTGTAGCTATTGCAATAAATCCAAAGTTTTCTAGAGTATATGACTTTGCTCACTATTGCACTTGCTGATAGTGCTTTAAACATTGGAACATACTAAGGTTTTAGTACAGATTTTTTCATTGCTCCTAGTCCTAATTGCTGGGAAAGCTCACTGGTGTTGATTATTATGAATATCTTGCACTTTATAATTGTATATCCTACATTTTTTTCCATTTTACGTTCAGGCAGTACCTGTTTTAGTAATTATAATTTGGGAAAGATGTAAATTGAATTGTTAAAAGATACTCCAATAACCAACGAAATTATTCTGTCCTCACTTGAAGTTGCATGTGGCTCTTAAATCTACCCAGGCAGATTACCTCAAGTTATGTGGCACAATATCTCAAACCCCTGCTGAACTCCAAAATGTTTCATCTGAGATTACTTTGGAAACCACGAATAAGGTGGGGAACGTATCTATGAAACATTTTGTTATTATTTCCATTCTCTGAGCCTGATGACTTCTTTTTTTTCGAGAAAACGCAAAGGATTCTTTGCGTTCATTGCTTTGATGACTTCTTTTCGGCCATGCAGTGTGATTACATGCCCAACAATGCACTTGCAATCGGAGAAACATCAGTATCTGGGATTTAATTTCATCTGAATGGTAAAACTCCCCTAATTTTCACATGTGTCTGAAAATCGTTTAACATTATTGCGATGGGATTGTATAGCGATATTTATGTCAACCTTTCAGCTTCAAATGCGAGGAAGATCATACTTTGATGACTGAAATTGAGTTCCAGAAGTTGAATCAGTTCTCCATGAGAAGTCGCCATGTTGGAGCATCAAAAAGGTTTTCTGATTGCAGTGGTTCACCCTTTCCGACGCCTTTGGTTCTCAGAGATGATATGCAGACGCCTGGAACAGTTATACTTCACACACAGGGTCTTCTATGTCTAGAAAACGTGTGCGCACCCGCAAACAGTTTGTATATCCTGTCCTGAGACCCATAGAGACAAGCTTCAGCAGGTGCAACTGAACAGGAGATTCGTCACCGATGCTGCCCTCGAATGCTCTAAGCAGATAAATTTGGGAGCAGATTATATCAAGAAACTGCAGCATACCTCTTCAAACCCAGTGGCTAAGGTGGGATTTTCTAAATCTCCACCAGTCTGTTTTTCCCAATGAGAATGCTTCGTACCAAGAAAAGAAACACTTTCTCCAGAGGAGTTGAAGTGCCAAACCAGCAGCCCAAATCTATTGGATGGTGGAGCTCTATCAATGTCTAATTCGGATGAAAAGCATGCTACATTGAGTCTGATTTCACTGGCTAAACCTTCATCCCCAGACTGTGAGAATCAAGGTGTTGTCAGTTCATCAGCTTCTGACCAATTGCACGACGAGAGCACACTTTTCACAGAGAGCCCTGTCTTTACGGCAGCTTCTGGAATGGATGCAGATGTCGAGAATCCCACTCCAACGTTACCCAAGGCATGGATGGCAACGGCATTCCAAACACAACCACCAAGTACAAAGAGGTATACACTGATCGTTTATCTAACGTGTTCCTTAACTTGTGGTTACCCGAGCTAACTATTCTAAGATATCACTGATGTTAGGATCAAAAGGTCAGCTGGCACGCCACACCGTTCGAGGAAAGGTTGTTGAGGGTTTTATCTGATGAACCTAACCCTCCAAGGTTTGTTCCATTTCAGAAAAGAACCAACATCTGGCCTGTCTTTTTGTCCAGCTCTTTTTTCATGCATGAACCTACTTGCTACTAAACTCACATTTCACATTGCTAATATCATCATTCTGATGCAGGAAACTTATCAGAGGAAACTTGTTCCATGTCGAAGAAACATATCAGAGGAAACTTGCTAGAGGAGAAAGCTGAACATAAATGGCAGAGTTCCCAATCCAAATGTCGATAAATCAGTCACCAACCTTGAAGCTGCGCAGAGTTGATCTGGATGACAAACTTGATGCTGTATTTTTATTGTCTTCGCCATACACCTATCACTTAATTTTTTGGCTTCTCGCTGATGCGATGCGATGCGATGTTATATACAAATGGTAGAGGCTATAGGAATACCCTGCTATGACTATGAACTGTTGATAGAGGATTAAAATGTAAGAAACGTTACTTAGCTGTTCTTTCTGTGTCCCTTACAACATTGTTGAAGCTTGTGACTGCTCACGCTGAGCATCGAGCTCAGGTTCATAGCATATATCAAACCAAGACATTTCAGGCAAATTTGGCTCTGGGATTATCTTGAATTCATGGACTAATTGTGATCATCAGTTTTTACATCTTTTCTGCAGTGATACTGCTACTATGTTTGTTCAATGAACCGGGAGTCCCAAGGAATTTGAACTGTCTCCGACTATACATTTTTCATTTCCTTCTATTTATTTCGTTTTTTTTTTGGTCTGAAAACAGCCTTATATGTGTAAAAAACATTACATACATCCCTTCAAAGGATTGTTTACACAAGCGGTACGTGTAAATATCTTCTACATTGATCCTAGCTAAAAGTATCTCCATATGTATGTAGCAACTCAAACGGTTGCCAAGCATCTTTTCTGCTGTGTTCCGAGTCTATCTGTACACAAAATCACTCTGTCGAAGGCGCACTCTTGCCCTACTCGGAGCCATCTCTCTGCGACGATCGCTTCTTCTCCGTCCAAGCCATTTCATAGTTTAACAAGACACCAAACAAAATCTTGCCCTGGCCACGTGTATTTTTGTATTAATCACATAGCTGAAAAACACAAGCATTCAAACACGCATCAACTCACCTTTTCTCTTCTGTAAGATGCTAAGGTTTGCCAAGGGTTCCTTCGACTTGATCACCTGGCCTGAGTTCTGGTGTAGGTTGATCATCTGGCAACGGTTTGCATCCTCCCATTGATGTGCATGAACCATCGGACAAACGAAATGAGTAAATCAGCAAGGAAGTTCAAACTGCGTGCAGAAAATTATCATAATCCCTTCAGACAATGGGTTCTGAGAGGAAAGGACACTTAACAGTAAAATAGGCATCTCAATGTAAAGCCTTTTCCAATTGTCCTCGGTTGTATGGCGCCGACCCAGAGATAAACGATATTGGGGCGAAATCTCATTTGCATCAACAAGAACCCGTTGCTTGCCATTGCCATTATTACCTGGAAAATGTTTAGATCAGGTTGTCTCATGAAACTGTTGTGCAAATTCAACTATATTTTATGTACCGACTATGTCAAGCAATCAACATCGCAACTTGCAAAGGCTACTAGATCATTTGAATGAAAATGAGAGCCTTTTTGGTCCTTTTGCAGTAAGTAAAGAACAGGGAAAGAAAATTGCATACTTGAACTCAGCCGACTGTTAAGATCAGAGACACTCTCTTCAGAAATTAGTAGCAGTTGTCCTTCATTGACAAAACTAAGTTTGCTTCGAGTATCCCGGCATAGACGGCCGTTCTTGCCAGTAAGTGTGCAGGAACGGTTCTTGGAGCTTGACCATCTCATAAAGGTGCAATGACGTCCAATCTGCTTCACTGAACCATGTGTTTACCTTGTCATCATAACTCTCTACCTCGTACCTGAAGCAACTTGCCAGGATTAATGATCATTCTAAATCCTAATCTACCTGTAGAACTTGACCGATCAACAAATTAAAATGCAACCTAAAATAAACCCAAGACTGTAAATGAAAAGATAGTGGATCATATAATTGTGCTGGTTTGGTTGTCCGATGATCAAAGTTTTAAATAGCGGGCTATGACATTTAGCGGCAGCCTTCGAAAAAAGCTATAGCGAAGCTAAATCGACGCTATAGCACGCTATTTAAGGGTTTTTAGTGTATTGTAGCGCGCTAATGCACTTAGCGCCATAGTGATGAAAACGCTATATCGATGCTATAGCGCCCGCTATATCGCGCTATTTGAAACTATGCCGATGATACAACCATACCTTTGGCCGTATACATCTACTTCTGCAGTTAGATGGGTTAGATTCTCCAGAAGAGAAATTTGCAATTTATCCTTGCATTTGGGAGACTCTATGAAGAGCTTCCCAAGTTCCAGGTTGATCAATGTGTGGATAGAGCCCAACTCTGGTACCTGAAGAATATGAAAGCCGACTAAGACTAGAAAGCAATAATGGAAGACAGTTTGTCAAATAATTTAAGAAAGATACCAAAAAGTTATGCAGTTCTATTTAAGTTTGCTTAAGAAATCATTTTTATGCTGCTCTTTTCATGTCTAGAATGTAAATCTGTCTTCATGTTATGTAATTACGTTATTTGTATGAAAAAATTCTCAATAACTAAATGAAAAAATAGTGGGAAGTTACAAATTATGCCTTAGATTTGCTTTGAATTTGTGCATTCATATTTTAGGAGAGCATCGAGGTGCTATCCTTAGAGGATTAATTCACAACAGATAAAACAAATCAGGCCTGAAACACATACAAAGCAAAAATAATTCAGTACCTCTTTTGTGTCAAAATTTCACCACAAGATCCTTGGAGAAGCCATTCTCTGTCATATTTTAAACCTAAGGAAAAAACAAAAAAGGAACGTTATTTATTTCAAAAATATTGTAGCCAAAGGTACACTTGAAATATAACCATTCTACAGGATGAGCACATACCTCCAATGACCAGTGGCCAACTTTGCGCACTAAATCCTTGGCAAGATTTCACGGGATAAATAGTTATGGTCTTCAAGCGAACATCTGGAACAACTTGCTGACTCTGCTTGTCTGCAATTAAATTTTCATATGAACTACACTGGTAAAAAACATACCAACAGATAAACAATATCACTAATTTCCTATCATAAAGCTATTACCTACTAAGTTAAGCCCATTACTGAATGTTATTGGTTTGGACACAAATGAAGACTGCAGGAACTTCAAAATTTCCTAGAAAAGAAAAGGTTATGAGATTACTGATAAGTGCTTATTAGAGAGGATCTATGTCATTGGGAAGTTTCAAATAACTATATGTTCAGTCCTCAAAATAAAGAAAAGTGCAAACTTGATAAAAAAAAATCATACCTCTGCATCTTCATAAGTGGACATATACCCAAACGATATCCTGACAGCCCCTGTTGGTTTTCCTTTTATTACGTCATTATCATCCCAGCAAACATGCCCAGCCTAGCAAGCAAGCATGTATTTACATTATTTAGATGTGGAACAGTTACAATCATATGATTATCAATGTGCTAACCAGAATGCTGTATGGTGTACCTCAAAATTAGAAACTAGATCCGAGTGCGACAAGCCAAGATACTTGGCACAAGCGCCAGGGTTACAGAAGCAACCTGTCTGCAAAACGGCAGAGGGACAATCAGCAAAGGAATCAACATGGGTAAAAGGTCACCGCGTAAGGATACTCCATTACACCATGTAGAAAGAAGGCTGGTTTGCACACTTACACGCAGATGAATTCCTGATAAGGAAGCAAGCTTCTCTACCTCACGGTATCCAAACAGGGTGCCATCTTCTCTTTTCAAATTGAATGTTATTGTAGGGCTCATCTTCAGATCTGCCACCTAAAACATACGTCATATTTCAGGCAAGAAGTTCAAGAACATCATGCTCATAATTTCTAGCTCTTATATTGGTGACGCTCACTCCCTATGATGGAAGGAACACAACAGCAACAAAAATTAGATGATAAGATTACTCTCCTTTGATACCTTAGAAGCTTGATGCCCATACATTATGCAAACTTTTTTCTTATTTCTGTGCTTCATGTCCAGCATTTCTTTCTCACATAAGTAGCAAGAGATGCAGTGTGCCTACAAGAGAACAACTGAGTGTTTGCAAAGAATATCCGGGACAGAATATTATGCCCAAACTATCTTTAGTAGATACCGTGAAATAGCTGAGGTAGTTAGCATGTCAATTATCTTAAACCCATGCCGTAGAGAAGCTATGCTCAAGAATGAGATTGTTCCATCCTCAAGAACTTGTTCAATGCTCTTTCTTTTTTGAACAAAGTCGATTCAGCAATTGAAGCAGCTACTGTTCCTAGAATGTCACACCCAATTCCAAAACTAATTAGTACCGAGACATAAGACAAATAGAACACCAAACTGACAAGAGCAACAAGAAACCTCCACTGAAGTATGTCTTGTTCAGCAAACCAGCAGCATCTGTCAAAACGGAAATATGAAATATGTCATAAAGTTGACAATATTGGGAGGAGGATTGCCATCAACTAAGTGAAGATTGTTTTAGTAATTCTGCTGTTTAATGTAGCTTATATCATGAGAAAATACAATACAGCTATCATGCCAGGTTAAAGTGATACTGCTTGTTGCGTACCATTTTTCACAATCAGAGCACCAAGACCAGTTGGATAGCCAAATATCTGCAGATTACCAAAATATAACAATTGGTGAGATATCTAGGACCAAGCTTTTCAAGCCAATAATAGGTGTATATAGATTACCTTGTAGAACGAACAGACAACAAATCAGCAGGATACACATCTAAATTTGGTGGCTCAGTTGCACATCCTTTTGCAGCATCTAACAGAACCATCCATTGACCCCTGATTTCATGCAATAAATATAGTAAAGACACTGATGTTCTGCGATAAGAGGATGACAACGTTTCTAAAAAAACGTTGCCTTGTCTAAAGCATGGCTGTTATATGAAACAACCATCTTACTGCTGCTGCGAAGGAAACCCCGCAACTTTTCCTTCCTTGATGAGCTTGACCAAGTTAAGGTTGAATTTCTGTCCCGAGAAATTGCACTCAGAAGGGAAAGCAAACAGATTCCAATTGCTTCCTATATCATAGAGAGGAAAAATAGTACTGAAATACGAAATAAGAACCCACACCAGTGTTGCTATTCTGTTACATTAGAGTGGAATTTTAAATTTTCCTTCCGTTATTGCTTTGCTGTGATTCATTATAGCATTTTTCATTCATTTCCTTGTATCATGTAATCACTTACCAGAGTTTGAAGAACAGAGCTTTGCAGTCAAATATTTGAGTTTTTATGTGCATTGCAAGGACAACAATACTATCTCATAGTGCCAATCATTAAAAAAATCAAACGCGTATATAGCAAACATTCCAAAAACACTGACAAATATGTTGCACCTAGCTCCTGAAAGTTCCACAGTTTTCTCAGAACAAAATATCTAAGGATATAGCGAGTCAATCAGAAGCAACATAAAATATAATTCCTAGCCCATTGATCAACTATTACAACGGAATATAAGATTTTCTCATTGTATGTTGTGGACAATTGATGCCAGTCAGCAATGATGTTAAAATGTTATCACGGTGAAAGGAACAAGAAAAGCATACGAAATTTACCTGAAAGGCTTCCACTATGACAATTATGTGAAACCACATCTTCACCTCTTCTCTGGCTTGAGTGTGTTGAGATCTTAAACGAACTAGGACTTCCATGATTCTTTTCGAGATCGCCATCCTCTTCAATATCAACCGCCAATACAGTAGCTCCTTTGCTCAAAGCATATCTATAAATACATTAAGGAAACACAAATTCTACGAGATACCCTATGTCATTGTGAATTTCTCAACTTAAGGCACAGAATGCAAACAAATAAGAATCATTCATGAAATTTGCATTCTAAAGGAACAATTGAACACAGTGATGAAAAGAGGTGAAAATGACAGCAATGATGTTTCTATAAATCCGAGGACATCAAAACATCAGTCTATGTACATAAACCAGCTACACCATTGTGATATTGCAGCTTGTACTTGCATAGAGATATATGTTTTAATTAGCAAGGCAAATAGAATTATATATCTGACGCTGAGCATTTATATTGAAGGATACTCTCTTATCCCAAGTACACTATTGTGATTCTCCATTGTGTACATGTAACAGCTTTCTCTGCTCCATGGAAAACACTCACCAACAAGTTTCAGAGCCGCTGTTGCCCCAGAGGTGAATATGCATTTGTAGTCTCTCGGAGATGCATTGAAGTATTTTAGTACCTGAGAGGATAAAATTGGCATCATAACTAATAAAAGAGCTGATCGCAAATCTTCTCAAGTGCATGCAGAAGAGCAAGATGTTGGCAGTTTGCGGTACGTTTCGACTCTAAGTACAATGACATGTGCAGAACTTATCGATACTCCTCTCCTACTTTTGCTTTAGTTTCAGTGTTCCTAAGCTTAATCAGTAAGTTGAGACAGACATGGAACCAGCTACATTTATGGCATAAATGGAAAATGTGCACAAATCAACCTCATCAGCAAGTATCCAGCATTGGCTTTCTTTCACATAAAATGGGGCTATGGCTTTCGTCTTAAAACTGTTTAATTGTTCATCGTCAATTGAATTTCTAAATAGGACTGGCTAGATGCAATTCTGAAATATAAAGGAACAAAAATCGATACCTGATGGCGCGCAGCAGTAACGAGGTCGCTCGCGGCCATGCTCGAGTCGCTCTGGCTATCTAAACAAACATGTCAAGGACCACATCCTTAAGAACTCACAACACATATATCGATCAGAAGAACCAAAACAAGGTGTCTCGAGAACGCAAAGCTAAGGATACGAGGATTGCCGTAGACATTGGAGGTGAGGTCCTTGACAACATCCGCCATCTGCGCCTCCGAGTACAGCGTCGCGCCGGCGTGGTCGAGGTACACCGTTCCTGCTCCCCCCACAACCAAGCGAAACACAAATTAAAATGCTATATACACTTCATACATACACATCAGCACATTGCTTTAACTGCGAAATTGGCATCACTCTCAGCGCAAGAATCATCTTTTCTACAGGGGCACTAACAAAATTCTAGTTTTTTCTGCCGAATCTCTCAAATTGATGAACTGGCAGAGTAGGCAGCACCTTCGAGCCTCTTGAAGTCGGCGGCCCGCATCTCGTCGACGCCCCTGGGCGCGTCCGGGTAGCCGTAGTCGGCACCAAACTGCTCCAGGAACTCCTCCTTGCTCTGATCCATGTCCCTCTCTCTCACGCACCCTGAATCCTCTCTCGGCTCAGGCCGTACTTGCGGAACCCGGACAGGGCCGGTCAGATTAGCTCAGAGGGAAACCGGATTAGGTGGAGAGTGGAGGCGGTGGTGGCGGGCACTGAGCTGGATGGGTTGGTTTGGTTAGACTATTCTCCCCTCGTGCCGGAAGAAGAGGCGGAGTGGAGCAAGGAAGTCGGGCGGCGATAATTGGACTATACTCGAAGAGGGATTGAATAGTTGGCGCGTGGTCTCGACGGCGACAGGCCGAGAGCGGTGGCTCACGCGCGGGTTATTGACCCCTCCCTCGATGGCTGCTGCATCCGCGGTCAATGGAGGAGACACGAAGCTTCGGCAGATGCATCAATGGCATCACAGTTTTTTTTTTTTTGTGCGGATATAGAGAGCTCAGGACGATAACGAAGTGATGTGCTACGCGGGGGCCCCTATACCCCGACCTGCGCGGAGCGTGCTCGCTCCCGCATGCAGGGGATTTCGGGACGGGCCTCCCGGACACGGCCTAACAACAGGTAATGATATTATTTTTTCTGTTTTGTTTTCTCTTTTTCATTATTTTTCTGTTTTTATTGTAAGAATTATGTTCACAATTTGAAAAAAAAACGTATATAAGAAAATTAGAAAATATATAAATCTATTTGAACAAAAAAATTAAATGAATATTTATAATGTTTAAATGAATTTTAAAATATGAATATTTGTGGTATTTGAACATTTGTTCAATTTGAACGATTTTCAAAAATATGAATAATTATGTTATTTGAAAAAAAATTCATTAAAATATTTATCCTATTTGAACGATTTTCAAAACATGAACAATTATGTTATTTGAACGAATTTTCATTAAAACATTTATCTTATTTGAACGATTTTCAAAACATAAACAATTATGTTATTTGAACGAATTTTCATTAAAACATTATCTTATTTGAACGACTTTCAAAACATGAACAATTATGTTACTTGAACGAACTTTCATTAAAAATCTAACTTATTTGAACGATTTTAAAAATGAATAATTATGTTATTTGAACAAATTTTCGATAAAAACATTTATCTTATTTGAATAATTTTCAAAACATGAACAATTATGTTATTTTAAAAAAATATTAAGACAAAAAATAAAACCAAAAATAAATATAAAAAGAAAGAAAAAGAAAAAATGAAAAGAAAAAGAAAAACAAAATGCAAAGAAGAAAATGAAAAAAGAAAAAGAAACAGAAAAACGAAATGAAGAAAAACTCACCGAGTAAGCTTTTAATGGGCCGACCCACTGGCTGCGGGGGGGTACGCGGCGTGCAGTAACCTTGCAAGATGGGGAATTTTTTGAGGAAAAACCAAACAAGAGACGTTGAGGAAAATTGATCGATGAAGATCATGATCTCACTCTTCCAATTCCAATGTTGATTGATGGATGACGAATCGATGTCGCAAATATCATTGATGATGTGTAGTCGATTGTCTCAACGAGAGGGGGTACGTGTTGGAAGGGTTGCGCGTAGGTGGTGTAGGTCGGCGCCAATGACAACGTGGGTGGCCCTGAGTCCCGACTGAGTTTTTTGCATAGTTTTAAATAGCCAGCTATAATATAGCTCTGTTGTAGCTGTTTTAGAAGGTTACCGCTAAATGGAACCGTGTATAATTTCCCACTATAACTCTATTTAACTCCGCTAGCTATAGTAGTCCCGATAAAACAGTTTTGGAATGTTGGCGCTATTTGTCCTAGCCCGCTATTTAAAATATATATTTTTGCTGATATATAGTGTTTTTTTTTACTTGCTGATAGCGTGTTGAGAAGTGAGAACACACGCGAAAACGTAGCCCTCTCCGAGTGGAGTCCACCGGTCATTTCTTGAGTGATCCGAATCTCAACCGAGGAAGCACCGTTGGCCGGCAAGCGCAGACCGGGAGTTGATTCAAAAGCGAGCGACGCAGCCTTTCCGTCCGATGCAGGAGATGGCCCTGGGCCGCGTGTTCCGGCTTAACCTTGTCTAGACAGCGGCGATCTCAAACCTAGGTCGTCTCGATCTCTCTCTTCGATGGCTGGCGGCGGTTCCTCCGACCGTGCCGCCGCCGCACCCAACCTGCAGATCGGTGCGGTCCCTGGGGCGTCGGCTCCTCCCGTCTCCGCCCCACCGCCGCCGGCCGCCATGGCTGGACGTCTCCGCTCCATGGCCAGGTCGGGAGGTGTTCGTGGCGGCGGCGTTTACGCCCTCGTCGCTGCTGCCAACCGCAACATGCGCGACATGCACGAGAGGTCTGGCAGCAATGGGAATGTCCCGGCTCGCGGTGGGGTTCCGCCGCCAGCTCCTCCGGTGCAGCAGCAGCCGGCTGTCGTTCAGTTCGTGGCGCCAGCGGCCGCCGTGATGGGCTGCACTGTGCCGCTCTACTGCTTCATTTGCGACAGAGCAGATCATAACATGTCACAGTGCCAGGCTCTCAAGGCTCCTAGGCCTTCGGCTACGCTCTGTGGTTACGGGCCTGAAAGATCGGCGATCCTCCAGATCCCTGACTCTGTGTGGAGAGTTGATCTCGCGTCTCCCACGGCGGTGGTCACGGTTACCGGAGGGAAGCCGACCGCCAGTGTGGTCGAAGATGTAATCCGGCGCATCGTCCCGGTCCCAAGTTCATGGAGGTGGGAAGCTATCCCGCACGGCGACAATGCTTTCCTGGTGTCCTTCCCGTCTTTGGAAGATCTGCAGCGAGTTACAAACTACGAACTGCGCCTGAAATCGCACGGCATGGCCCTGGACTTCAGCGAGTGGAATGGTGAGGAGATCGCCGATGTTCATGTTGTTTGGGTTCAGGTAGAAGGGGTGCCTCACTCCCTGCGCCATTTCCTGGGACTATGGGCTGTTGGTTCCGTCATCGGGTCGACGCAGGATGTGGACTTGCTGTGTTTGCGCCGCCGCGGTATTGTTCGCGTTCAAGTTGCAGTGCTCAGCAAGGAGGTTTTTCCTCTGGGCACTAGAGTTGTGGTGAAGAACAAGGGGTTTATGTTACAGTACTCCCTTGAGAAGGAAGACTTCAAGGCCGATGATGATTTTGTGCCCAAGGTTTGGGATATTAGTGATGGTCGTAAGGACCGGAGCCGTGAGAGGGGAGATGAGAATGATTGTAATGGAGCAATAAAGCGCATAAAGAACGAGAATTCTGACAGCGGATTGTGATGGTCTTGCAAGTGTCAAAGACCGGGAGTGAACTCTTTATGGTTGTTGTGTCATCTCGAAGCTATGTCTGAGCCAATAAAAATAATTTTATCAAATTGTAATGGTCTTGTAAGGGTTATGTGCATCTCGTTATGCAGCGGCTGGGATTGAACACTTTGTGGTTGTATCGACTTGATACGATGTTTGAGTCAATAAATTTCTCTTTATCCAAAAGGGAAAAAGAAACCATGTGTACTATGAAGATCATATAAGACTCATGGAGCTGAAAGCTGCAAAGATCAATCTGCTTTTCGTTGCAGAGCACATTGAAATTTACTGTACATTACCTCAAAAGCCTGCACAAAAACTCAGGTCACATAGGGAATGCAGGACGTTTTCATGGTTGTTTCATTGTTACATTCTAAGCAAGGCTTCAACCTGGATTTTACAATGTTGGCCATGGTTTTAAGCGTTGACGTTTTCATGGTTGTTTGCTTCTTGCATTCTAAGCAAGGCTAGCTTCACCCTAGATTTTACAATGTTGGTCATGGTAGTGGGCGTTAATAAATACTACCACAGACCTCCGGCAAACTGAAGAGAGAATAGCTGCAGCACAGAGAAGCTCCTCGGAAGTCAGAACCACCCTAGAACAACCAATGCTTCTTCTTAGTTTTGCGAGTCAGGATATCTGCATTGGACACAGCATGTGCTCATTTAGAAGTTAGAACTGACCGTGGACTGGATAATATAGAGATAGGCGTAAGTGGAGGGGATATTGTAAAATTTAATGACTTGTAAAAATATTGTAAATGTAAATTGGTGGTTCATCAAATCACCAGTTAAGCAAACGACTCACCGTCAGTTGCATACAAGGAATTGTAGTGTACTTCACACCAGAAGCTCAGCCAAAGCTCTGAAACATGTGCCATGGAAGGATTAGATAGCATATTTCCGTCTACACATGCCGTCGCGGAAAGGCAAATCTCTCTAGAATACAGGATCATATAAGGCACGAGAGGTACTGGTGTTGAAAATGTTTTGCTTTGGAACTAGATACGTGAGTGTCGTAGCATCTCAGCTCTCACCTCTTGTGGGAGTCTGGTCCCTGGGGACTATCTCAATTAAGCAAGTGTCTCGAAATGACGTCAGCAAACAAATTTTGGCACCAAACTGTGAGCAAGTAGAGATATAACGGGAAAGACGTTAGACCATTTACAAACATGAGTAAATTACAAATGCTAATGCCATGACAATGACTCAATAAGTGCTGAAGAGAACATGGCAGTCCAACAGAAACATTAGTACAGACAAAACCTGAATACTTCATTGATCACTGAACTTCTCATTCTACGATTCAGTGCAATAATATGAAAGCATATTAACATACATAGAAATTTCAGGAACCTTAGACGAGGAATGCTAAATCACTTTTCATGACTAGTGAAACATACACATCAAACATACTTATTGCTCATCTATCGAAATTTGGATTTGTAAGGGATAAGGATAGGCTTTTTTTTCTTCCTTTGAGCTATATTCATGTTTCAGGAACCACGAGAATATTTATGCAGATGTACTGCAGAAACTATCCAGCCATCTTGAAATTAAAACTGTTATGTTACCCGGTCTGCAGCTGCTTGCAAGGTCAGATGATCGCCCCATTCCCCTGATCTGCATAACATTACGCGTGAAGCTACGAATATACTTATAACGTCTGTCAACAGTGAACATGATAATTTAAGAAGCTTTATCTTTGCTCAACTGGAACCTTTTCATTTTCTTCAAGTACACCTTATATTCCATTGGTACATAGCCTTCATAGCGTTTTCTGAATTCCTTTAGCTATAATTGAGGGACAATGCTTCAGCATAGTTGCATATCAATGAAACTATATGATGAAGTCTGTAATGTAATCAATGGATATTTTGGTATTACTACAGATTTTCCATGCAAACACAGACTACCTGTTTCATGACGGCCTTCCTGACTTGTTTATGATACTCAGGATTGCGAAAAATCTGGTCTGCCAAAGCTCGAAACTGTAACAGAAGAGAATCACCCAATTAATATGGATAGTAATACCATGTTTTAGGAAAAGTGTGGGTTGTGGGTGGGAATGGATTAATTGGGCAATTCTCTTCTGTTTATTTAAATTGGTTGTTAGTGAGATTTGAAAATTGGGGACATCTTGAAGAAGTAATGATAGGTCAATTAACATGTTATCTTTATGAAATGGGATACATTTTTCTGTTAAAGTCTCCTGCAATTTGTTTTGGGTAAATATGTAAACAAACCTGACAATTCCCATCTCCCTCTATTTGAAACTCGGCCAAACCGTAAGTCCCTAACCTGTCAAAATAAAAGGTCAAGCTAAATGAACTTTATATGTGAATATGTGATGCATCTAAAAAAGATGGTGCAACAGTACAGATATTCTGGAAGATTCATTCTGCAAAATGATGTCCATTTAAGTGGACAAGCAAGGAGATTTGATATTTACCTTCCCAACAACCTTTCATGATCCAAAGTTGCATTATCAGCGTTAGGAATCTCTCCATTTATTCGAGGAGTGTGCTGTCATGAAACAGAGTATTAGTAATTTTTTCATAAAAGTTAGCAGAAGCATTGCTATTATAAAGTCAGGGACTTCAATAGAATTATTATTTGATTTCACAATGCACATTTCAAAATTATAACGCATGCTCGTTATTACTATTGAATACTACACCGAGAAATTATGTCCATTCAGAGTTCAGAGAACATTCATAGAGATAATTATGACTCAGGTAGAAGTAAAACACAAGGAAGCAAATAGGACTGAAAGATTAAGGAGAGGCAAATGTTGATTGACTCTTGATTACCCGGACTGAACCCAAATGTAAGAGGCGCTTCCCAAGACTATGTCCATTGTCGTTCCTTGCTTGGGCGAGCAGACTACCTATAGTTACGGATGCTTCCTCCTCGCTCTCCTGAGTGCAGCTGCTGATGCTTGAGCTAGAGCTTTTACTAGCATGATCATGTTGTTCAGACATCACATGCTACTCCAGATGAACATTAACAAGATCTTAGACCTCCGATAGGCTTCAAAGAAAGAAAGCAGCAGTAAGTTACTGCAAGTTACAGGCAAAATGCATCATTCTTCGTAGCATCACCATTCACTACCGTAGCATTTTGCTGTTTGCCGGATTCATACTAGGAAATAGGAATGACATCAAACCTTACAGAGTAATAAGGAAGACATAAAATTCTAGTCGTTAATAGTGTACCCTACCAGGTACATATGTGGATCTTAAACACCATCGCCCCACCCCATCCCTGTAAGGAGATATTCAGATCATATTTTATTACTCCATCTCCTTACATCTCATAGTTAATAGCTACACATGGGATTCTTCCGGACACTTACATTCCAATCCCAACAAGCCAAATGGAACATGAGAGGGACTAGCAGTAATAGAGTGGATAAGGAGCCAGCAACACAACAGTATATATAGCAAGTGTTCTTCTTTTCACTTTGATTCATCTGCCTCAGATGAGCGAGAAGTTCAGTCACTTCCAACTCCCAGTACATCTTTGCTCCCTATCCAATACCAACAAATTAAGCTGCTACTATAAAATCAAAGCCCTGAAGGTGATCGGTGGGTTGATCAGCTGTCAACTGAACCCAGAACAAACCAAGGAATAAGCACAACACAGAGCAGCACCTAGCACACTAGGATCAAAGAATGGGAAAAAATAATCAACAAATTCACCTGGGTAAGGTAAATAACTAGCTCCTAAATTAAGTTGACCGATGAAGTTACCGGATCTTGGACGAGTCAATCTGAAGACTTAAGTGGTATCTCTTTGTTTTGTTTTTTTTACATTATCCGTCAGAACACAGAACCCACTACAGGCGATATTTGCTCATTGGTTCTTCAAATCGAGCTCAAGATCAGAAATACTAATCACTAATCAGGACTAAAGTATCATAAAACACATAAAAGGCATCGAAAGGAACCAGTGAAAAGCTAGCGAAGCTTCCCCTCGTAAGAAAAAAGAGTAAGATGAGAAGAAGCAGCAGCGGAGCTTCAGAGGTCGGCGGCGCGGCGCTAATGGAGCCGGATCGGCATCGATCGCGCGAAAACCCCTGCTCGGGACTCGGAAGGATGATCAGGCGAGGGAGGAAACTTACCGGCTTCTCGGATCAGGGCCGGCCGCGCGCGCGACAAGATGGGGGCGAGTTTATCAGTAGCTCGGTAGTAGCTCCCACTTGCTGTCGGACTGCGCGAGAGCGAAGGGATAGAAATTGTAGCCTTTTTCTCGCTTTCTTTTCTACTTTACGTTTTCAATGCGGGGGGAATTGCAGCTTTACGCTCGTCAGTCGGTCAGCTTCTCACCAGAGCCCACCATTTATTTATTTTCTGAAAAAACAAGGCAAAAGTTTGTCTATTTTATTCTATTGATTTTTTTTTTGGAAAAACAAGGCAAAAGTCTGTCTATTTTATTCTGTTGATAACGACAAGAAGATGATTCTTTCAAACCGGTTTTTCGCCCCGCTTTATAAATAAAACAATATCCTCCATATAAGGTACGAGCATCAGGCGTAGAAGTTCAGGATATCAAAATAGTCTGCTTGGTCAACAGCACAAACATATCCAAAAGAAAACAAGAAAGGTGATACAACCACTCAGCGGCTTGACGACGTAGAGAGATGGCGTGCCGCCTCTAGGAGGTCCTTGATGATGCCGTCCAGCCGCTCCCTGTCCCGATGTCTACACAACGGGTATCATTGCTGCAAGAGTGTCATTTAAACACCGAATTAGAGGCACGCCTAAGATCATTGTCAAGTAAAATGTAGAAAATCAGGTGAAAACCGATACACCTAGGGTCAAGCCCGCTCTCGGACGCAACAAACTCTAACTGCACAAACACAAATCAAGGGAGAGAAGAAGTACCGGCTGAGAGGAGCCCGAACTAGCTGGTATCGCACCTTTACTGGAAAGAAGTCGTTAGTTCTATGGAGGAGCACACATGAAACTCTTCAACGAAGGTAAAGAAACAAGCATTCCACACGAATGTACTCCCTCCGTCCCGGTATACAGGGCATAATTTGAAATCCTTGTTATCCCATAACCCATCCCCTCCTAGACACAATTTACATTAAATACATGTTTAATTAGGCCCTGTTTTCTCTTCCCAAGCCAATCATGTTTAATTCTGCATGCACCGTGAACACCCATTGGTTTAACTCCCGCATGCATTGTGAGAGGGAGAGAGAAATCAACACCAATCACGTTTTGCCTTGGGACAAGATATTCAAAAATTATGCCTTGGATACCAGGACGGAGGGCCCAACCCACGCGTCAACGACCAACATTGAAGCAACCTTGTCACCCACACGACACAGTGTCAATGCCCTCGAAGCTGCCAAACTCTTGGGCCGCAACCCCGACCTCCACAAGCCCGGCGCGCTACACATTCAACCGAGACCATCTTCCAGGAACGTCACCCCTTTATAACAACGCTCGACCTTCATCTGCAACCAATTGCACGTATGTAGCCCGAGCTACAAAGGACCACAACCTATAGACCACAGACGTCGCTCTAAATGACGTAGTTTTTTTAAAGGAAGGTTCGGTGCTCTCCAATTAAAAAATAACCTTTGCTTTTTCAACCATACCTCTCATGTGAGAAACAAAATCTGGTCACCACCTCCAGATCAGTCCCTCCTCTGCTCTGCCTTTGGTCGCTCCAACACCATGAGGTGGGGGAGGAGATTCTCTCCCCCTTAATCGTTGGTGTGAGCTACACTAACGTACAAGGACAACGAGTTTGGTTGCAGCTTCGATAAAAATTATTGAGGCATATGGAATCATCGTATTATCTCATTTATTTAGGGTCGTTTCGATGTATATGTGTTCATTTACTGAGTATTTGATTGTATCTAATGTTCACTTGATCTAATATAAGACAGATTTAGTTTCAAAAACCTACTGTTGGTGTCCGCCTATGTACTAAGTGAGCAACACCTAGCCTAACGGTATAGTTCCTTTGAATATATACAATTCTAGAAAGATAGAAAATACTAAGCAGAATAATGAAAATATCACATCATGCCAAAAAATGACATAATACCGCCTATAGAAAAGAATGTCGTTTAGATGCTTACATGATTTCAAGTAGATCAAGAAGGCTATGAACCACATAGGTGCTTACGTTCTCTCTAACAGAGAATGTCATCTATCAAGAAGTGCTTAAAAGATACAATGTAAGCACCTATGAGGTTCATATCCTTCTTTATTCACATGTTTCTAGAAACAAAAGAATAGGAAGAACATGACATTGCAATATCATATTGTAGGGGTCGTTTGATTACACCATAGGAAAAAAATAATTATTTCGAGGCTTGTGTTGATCGCAATCTACTTTTTTTGAAAAGGGGCAGCCCCGGCCTTTGCATCAATCGATTCATATGGCCTTGCTTATTTCATTATTATACTTTGTTTCACAGAGTGTAGATACATGAATCAGCCATCTAAAAAAGCTTAGTAACATGAAGCGACTTTGCATCAACATGTTATTCTACTATCAAACCGACAACTGCACCGGCTGCATAAGTGTTGAGCAACTGTTTCCAAACATGTCTCTGCTCGACCGGATGGAGATAGGGTCACAAATGGATCCAATGAGTGTCCAAAGGAATAACCTGTAAAAACGAAGAAAATCTCAATTTGTTAAAGATAAAAGTGTTTTTCGCATGACAAATAGCCCATAAAAAAGCTCATACACATACTCGGATATGGGTTTTATCTTTCTTAGGTACACAAGTCGAACAATTTCCAAACAAATTTGAAATATTAGCTGGTGGTGCGATATTAAAAGTCATATGAAAAATCGTCCATATAAATTGCGCATAAGGGCATGTAATGAGAAGATGTTGTATTCTTTCATATTGATCACAAAAACAACATTTCTTATCTCCTTGCCAGTTCCATTTCACAAGGTTGTCCTTTATAAGAATTACTTTACGGTGAAGGAACCACATAAATTTTTTAGGATTTAATGGGAACTCAATCTTCCAAATATATTTGCGTAAGTACTCAGTGTGACCATTTATCAAGTCTAGATACATATATTTAACCGTGAATAGACCATACATAGTTAAACTCCATTTACGAACGTCCTCTTGCTCAGACAACTCCACATGCATGAGTATGTGAACCATATGTAACCATCTATTCCCCGTCAAGGATCGTCTAAATACTATGTTTAATGGAGCGTTTGACAGGATACTTACCACTGAAACTTGTTTTCTTTGTGTCATGCAGCCAAAGGCGCATCCCCTAACCATATGTCTTCCATGAACCTAGTATTCTTCCCATTGCATATCTCAAAAGAACCTTTTGCTAGAAACTGATCTTTGACTTTCAGGCTAGTCACAATGAAGAGTAACATAGAGTGGTAACGTAATTTTACTAGGTTATGTTACTATCTTCATAGTGGATAGTAACATATGTGTGGTGTCATGCAAAGCTATATTTATTAGGATGTAGACTCATAGTATCTTGGGAAGTGTGATGTTACAGTAACTAGCTATTAATTAGTTACTCATACTCCATTTATTATCTCTCTCATTATTAATTTGTTGTCACGTCATCTTTATTTACTTATGTGGCATGCAAGTTACTAGCTAAGTTAATTCCACTGTGGGTAGCCTCATTGAACTCTTCCAGAAAAGGTGAGTCAATTGGTTTTACAGATACATGGGATGAAGTTTTAGAATGGAGGTATTTATTCTGCATTAGCTCTTGCCACAGTCCCTTCTCATTGAGAAGTTTAAACAACCACTTGCTAAGGGCGTGTTCGGAAACCCTCCACCACCACGGAATCCTCAAATCCAGCTTCCAATTCCTAAATCTGGCTCTTCAAGGGAGCCCAAAACGTTCGGCTCACCTCCTGCTTTTGGCCTTGACGCTGACGACTCGACCCCACTTGTTAGGGTAATCTTTTCCAAATCATCTTCTCCCAAATTCCCAAATCGGACGGCGAGAGGAACACAGCCATGGACAGCTCCGCCGCTGGGCTGTGGAGTCCATGCTCTCTGTCTTCAAGGTGCGCCGCCGCCATTGAAGCAGACCGCTAAGGCCGGCGGACGGAGCAGGGGCGTCAGCAGACTAGCCATGACGGGATGTGGCGGCGAGCTCGGGGAGAGAGGTCGGAGAATCCGCCAACGGAGCTCGCGGGGGCAGCTATGGCGGGCAGTTGGAGAGGGCTTGAGGGAGCTTGCCCAAGCCAGAGCAGCTAGGGAAGGTTGGGGGGCGAGGGTTCATGTCAGGGGAGTCGGGCAGAAAGGCGCAGAGAGGTGTCGCCGTTGGGAGAGAGACACGGGTTGGGAAGAAAACGTTTCGGGCCAGATTCACTTGGCGGTGGCATTTGTCCGTAATTAGCGAGAAATCCAGCTTCTCTAAAATGGCAGCAGACCGAAATGCTAGCTGCGCATTTTGTACGTGATTTTGACCTAACTCTGCAGAGTTAGCTTCGCGGATCTCGTGCGTTCGGCACAGCTTCTTGCGTGGATTTTGGGAAGCTCGGAGCTGGTGAACTACCGAACACGCCCTAAGTAACATTTGTTCCTTAAATCTACAACTCAACTCCCAACCCGACCTGGTCTTTTGATCTACAAATGTTGTTCCACCTAGTTACTCTATACTTTTTTGTGTGACAATCCTCTGCCAGAAGAATCTGGATCTAAAAAATGGAGTATCTTCTTTACGCCTTTAGATATTTCTAGAAAGGACAACATAAAGTACTTCAGTAGGCGAGTTGATAAGAATTAGTCCATCACCGTACGACATTAACTTGCCAACCCAACTACTCAACTTTTTTTCTCAAAGCAGTGATCTTCCACCAGTTCTCAGGTCCCTGTTTCTATGTTTTCTAAAGTGAATAGAAATTCTGAAATATCTAAAAGGGAGAGCTCCTGATTCACAACCGAATGTACTGATGTTCCCCCTCTTTTGCTTTTCCAAATATCTCAAGCTACTGTAATTCTTTTTGTTACACTACCATATCGCGTTGCGTGTACTGTACAATCTACTCAAAAAAGCTCAATATGAATAGACATCCAGTGAAAAGGAAAAGAACAAAAAAACAAAACATGAACTGAAATCTACCCTCCCGGCATATACCTCTGGGTGCTTTACTCTTATCACGCTCCAGGTGAAACAAAATTCATGTAACCTTTTTTTGAGGGGAAAATTCATGTAACTTTGCTGCCGTGAGCTAATTAATCTTCACGTGTTCGTCAATAGACTGAACTTGTACACTCTCGTTGGACGCATGTACCAACATGCGGGAATGGAAAATGATGCGGGCCGAGATGGCAACTCCTCCACCGGACCAAAAAGGCGCCTGTGTGTTGCCCTGTGACGCAATTTCTCCTGGGCCGTCCACCTAAAAAAACAAAAACGATATGAAATGTGAAAATATCGCCGCTTCCCCCGGATTCTATGTGGTCTCCGTTGATTTCTGAGGGAAGCTTCAGGCAAAACCGCAAAAGACTCTGTCCGCACTTTCTGGGCCCTGGATGAAAATTTCTCCCAGCATGCAACAACAGTCCACAAAGGCAAAAGACGGTGAGTGGTTGTGTTTAGTTTAACAAGTCACGAGTCATATCTAAATGTACCGAAGGAAAACATTAGGCTAGTCACAATGCAAAGTAATATATACTCGCTCCGTCTAAAAATATAAATCACACTTTTGTAACGTCTTCCATGCATGACTTTAACCACTAATATATAATAAATTATAGGGATTGGTAATGTACAAATGGTATCATTGCATTTGTCTTGAAAAATCTTTCATTTTATATATATTTATACTAATTTTATGGACATATTATGAGTATAAATCATAATGAACGTTTTAAATTGTTGACCACCAAAAATCAAAGACGCATTATATTTGGGACAGTACTTAGTACCATACACTATTATACTAGTAGTTGTGATACTACCTTCACAATACATGATATCATCAATTTGTCTTCTGGCATAATTAAGCATGGTGACCCACTTTTCATAGTATGGTTCCCATTCAATTTTATCGTAAGAGACGTTTTACATAGCAATATAATAACGTATCATGGCGTACCCCCTCCCCTCTCTCACTTTATGTATTATAATTCGACATTATCATTTTTTGCTAATCCTAACTATGGCATGTGCCCAAGTTAGTCTTAGCGTGCGGCGGGTGCTCCGATAGAATATCTTTTCGTATACACAGAGCACATACATTAACATTTACGGCATCAAAGAAGATATCAGTGTGTTAAATGCTAAGTTCGAATATTCAGAATGATGGGTGTGCTAAACCGCTAACGGTCCGTCTTCACCGTTGAGCTCGTATCAATGATGGCTTCAAAACTAGATCTCATGTTCCTATATTTCTACAAAGTTTTTGTTGTCGCACCACTTGTTGCCAAATTAATAATGGGCAATTGCCAAGACAATGTTGTATAGTTATGAGAAATAATGTGCACATGTTTTTTTGGCATTGCAAGATTATGCAGAGCTATAGAGTGATCGTTCTAGTGTGTACAATAATTTAGAGATGACATTGTCCCACAAAAAGTAGTATAATGCAGCCTTTGCATTGATCTGGCAACAATAATCTGGCAACGATTATTATAGTTTAGCAACTAAGTTAGTATAATTTACAACTAAATGTTAACAATTTGGTAAACTATGAACAGAATATTAAAATATGTCATCATGGGATCTACTTCCTAATATCTGGTCGCCAGTAATCCAACGGTAAAAGTGGAACCCCGATCGAGAATTAGCACTTTAAAAGTTTTCTTAATTTTAAACTTAACAGAAATCTCGCTGATGTCATTGCATGGATGCATGGTAGAAAGAAGGGGAGAACCGCACGTCCCACGGTAAACTCTATAGACGGCGACGGCCCTATACTATATTCCACCATTTATTATTTTATTTTATTTTTGCTTATATGGTTCTACAGATACTAGCATCCTATATATTCATGGGAGACCCTACACATCTTTTCGAGATAAATGCCTCGCCGAAGCCTAACACATATCTTTTCGAGATAAATGCCTCGCCGAAGCATAATATTGGACATCCTTAACAAAGACACATAAAGTCCAAGATAGAAACGCCCAACAATGCATGATGTGGAGAAACAGTAATCAACAGAAGCATGATCATAGTTTACATAAGAACGTACGGCATAGCTAGGCGCACACTGAACAAAGGATCAAAATTAACCACCAAGTAGAAGTAGTCCACCATAACACTTGAAAGGAAGATACAACGACATACTATGGCCATGCGACGAGGCACGTGCGCATATATAGTGCTGCCATCAAGCACGCTTCTTGCACTTGAGGTTCTCGAGGCAAGTGAGGTGCATCTCGGCAACCTTGACGATCCCGGCAATCCCGCCGCATTTTCTCCCGGGCGCGCACTGGAGGTCCGCCTCCCGCTCCACCTCGCAGAAGCACTTGGTGTCCGCGACGACGAAGCCTTTGCGGCAGCACGCCTCGCCCATGCCGAGGCGGAGGCAGTTCTGGAAGTACCTGGCCTGCGTCTTGCAGTCCTCGGGCGCCGGCCGGTACGCCGTCGCCGTCGTGGCCGCGGCGCATACGAGGAGGACGACGGCGAGCGCAGCTGCGGCGAGCTTCATAGACGCCATGGCTGGATGGATGGAGCTAGATCGGTCGAGCTTACTAGCTTAGTGTGGTGGTGTGCCGGACGACAACAGTCAGCGCGGATCGATGTGCTCAGTACATCAGGGTGTAGCGAGTATATATAGGCGATTGAGGACAGCTAGAGCAGCGGGGCTAACGTGCACGCTGCGCAACTCCGGTCGAGATAGACCATGTTGCGACCATTGTCCTCTTGCTTCTCTTGCTGTTTTTAATGGAGTTGTCGGATCGAATCAGTCGGCCAGTGTCCAGATCATGGCCTGTGTCTGTGTGTGTAGTGGTACTGTATGCATGTGACGGATCACTAGGGACACGAAGCTGCATGTGCATACTGGCTGTCATGCATATCTATGCATGTGCTCCTCACGCAAGTTAAGGGGAAGACAATCTTAGTTAACTGGTGCGATGTAGATCTAATAATCAGTGATCAGTCGGATCTGATAGCATAGGGCGCCTACGTATGGTAAATTTCCTTTTTCATTCTACCGGACCGGGATGGACGGTGAAGATTTTGAAATTCACTTCTACACCCGAGCTCACATGCACCAGTTTTTTTCGAGCAATTTTAAAAAATAGTAAAATATTATGAAAAAATCTAAAAAAAATTGGTGACACACACATATGAGTGTTCCATACTCGTGCAAAATTTCGTAATGAAATGACAATTTCTGTGCTCTGTACAAAAAGACAAAATCAGTGTTTTCAAATTTGTGTTTTTAGATCTCATTCTGACAACTGTATTTGTCTTTTTTGTACAGAGCATAAAAATTACCATTTCATTCCGAAATTTTGTACGAGTATGGAAAACTCATATATGTATGTCATCAATTTTTTTCAGATTTTTTTATGATGTTGTACTATTTTTTAAAATTGCTCGAAAATACACCCGGGCGCAGAGTTATTTCACCTTTTTTTTTAGGGAAAACAGACGGCCACTTTATTAGGTAATTAGAAAACGAGGGACACATAGTTCATCAGGTGTTTCACGCAACCAGACATGGTGACCGAGTTCTGGATAAGCAGATGATCTAGCAAGACCATGTGCCTCTGCATTGGAGCTTCTTCTCTCCTGAAACGAAAGTAGGAGAGTCGAAGTCCCGAGCCCTCTGCTTAATCTCACACGCGATGCCATGCTAAGCTTGCCGAGGTAGTTGTTTTCTATGTTGTTTACTGCTTCAAGACCGTCGGAAGCAAATCTGACCTTTACAAGATGGAGATCGTCAGCCAAGGCCAGCGCCTCCTTACAAGCAAGAACTTGAAGGACGGTTGAACAACGGTGGACGCACCCAGAAACCTTCCAGCATCGTCCTTGCACACAGCTACAACCGATACAACCTTCTCACTCTTGTGGACCGCCGCATCAACATTTATTTTCTTTGAATGTTAGCAGGCTGCTAAATTCATTGAACAGATAGAATGATCCAGTTTATAAAGAAAACCGGACCCGAAAACCATACAGATGGCACCTTTCGGCTTACAACGCACACCCACACACACAAGAAGAAGCTCGCCTTGCCTGACCCCAGCCAGGAAAGGCGAGGAGGCAAGACACAGAGCCACTAGACCGCTTCACACCTGAAGCAAGACAGCTCACAAGCACAACCCAAACACCAGGAAGGCACGCATCAACGTACAACCCACTCTTGACACCAAGAGGAAGTAGTGGCGAGCGGACGGCAGGACCGAACCGGGCCTGGGGAGAGCGTCGTCAAAGAGATGCCGCATCAGTGTACATTGCGCCCTAGAGGTCCACGCTCAGAGTAGTGGCCAGTCCTGACTCCAGCTGTAAACACGAGACTCCTCGAGCAACCCGGATAGTGCCTCCAAGGAGGGAACAACGCCGTGGCGTCGTCACTACCTGAACCAGCAAGCTGGATCTGGGGTTTCCCCGTTGCATCCGAGAGGGGCATGAGGAGTAGGGCGTAGACGACGCCTTCAAGAAGGTGACGGCGCCCAAAGACGTCGTCGTCGTCCGCAACTATGCAAGGATTTCTCCCAGCCCTAACATCCACCCAACCATCCACACAGCAAGCCCAACGGAGCAACACCGGATACACCACCGATGAGAGGCGAACACATGTCCTGGCGAGGGGGCGATGACCACCTCAAGCATCACTGAGGCCAGTCCGACGTGTTGTCCATCCAACTTCCACATCTCCGCATTGGACGGGAGGATGCAACGCCCGACAAGGCCATTCGTCTCCCTCCAACCAGCACCGCCTCGCTAGCAAACACATCGCAATCCACTAGATGGGTACACAACTGTTATTTTACTCTTCCGGTAATAAAAGACAGCCCTAGCAGTGTGAGGGACATGCACCAGAATGACGGGCCAAGGTCCCGGCCCACTCGTACTCACACACAGCACGGGCAAAGTGATTGACTTGTATGTTGTAACTCAACATCACCCGGTGGGCCCACCCGGTAGACGTCTTCCTTACCTTCATCCCCTCCCCCAAAAAGTACACTTCTTCCTCCCATTATCTCATTCTCCTTTTTTTTTTCTCTCCCAACGCATCTTCTTCTGCGTGATTCTCCTACGGGACATTGTCGAAGACCGAGCTGCGACCACCGCCCAGCAACGAGCCCTTCCCCTCAGCAACTGATGGCGTGGATCACACGTTCGCTGAGAACCCCAGGAGAAAGGTATGATGCAGTACAGAATCAGTTTTTCCTTGATTACAAAACCAAGATTATCAATCCAGTAGGATTTGGGGAAGGCTTAGCGAGGTGTCAATCTACTCTGGCGTTTATAGATCAACGCGGATCTGCACATAATCACAAACAAGTACTTTGTCCCAACGAAACAGAGAGGTTGTCAATCTCTCCGGCTTGCCAAACATAAAGGATTAATTGTGCAGATGTAAAATATGAAAAGAGTGAATTATGACCAGCGAGCAAATGATGATGAAAAGTTATTAAAACGGTTGTAAACAATGTAAGAAAATAGGACCGATATCCACAGTTCACTAGCGGTGTCTCTCCAAAAGATATACATGATGGATAAACAAATTACAGCATGTCAATTGACAGAATTATGGGCGCACAACAAGTCTATCATAAAACAATATAGTTCACCGTTTCATCTAATATGAGCATTACGTCAAAATACATAGACCGTTATCCAACTGCATCTATGACTAATAATCCACTCCGGGATCGCTATCCATCATGTCACCCAAAAGTATTAAGTTGCAAGCAACAGATCATTGCAATAAGCAAAGTGCATAATGTAAGCAATGTAAATAACACAAGAAAATCACACCGCCGTTTTCTCCCTAGTGGCAACAGCACATCTCTCATCTTAATCGTTTGTGTCAACCCGAGCTCAGACAAGAGAGGCATGAACCCACTATCTAGCATAAATACTCTTTCATACAACACTAATAATTACTTGGCCAAAGCATCCACTAGCATCGGAGAGCATGTAAGATCATAAATAAAACACAGCACATAGATGAACAAAAGTAATGACTTTCACAATTCATCGGATCCATGCAAACACAATCATGTAGCAGTTACAGATAATATGATCTTGATCATGATAGGCAACTCACAAGATCTAAGCAACGGAGTACAAGTAGAAGAGACAACCATCTAGCTACTGCTATGGACCCGTAGTCTCGTGATCGACTACTCACGCATCACTCCGGAGGCAGGCATGGTGGTGTAGATGCCTCCAGTGTCGATTTCCCTCTCTGGCAGGGTGCCGAGAAGAGCTGCAGAACCCTCCCGAACTAGGGTTGGAGATGGCGGCGGCCTCGGACGTCTTCTGAAAAAAAAATGATCGGGTATCTAGGGTTTTCGGGGCGAAGACCAATTTATAGGCAAAGAGGTGACTCAAGGCGACGAAGGAGGGCTCCAGGTGGGCCCCAGGCACGGCCTAGGGTAGGGCCGCGCCTGGAGGGCGTCTGGGGGCTGGGAGCCCCCCCTCCGGGCGTCCTTCGGGTTCCGTCTTTGTTTCAACTTGGAAATAAATCACGTAAATTTTCAGCGCGTTCCGAGAAACTTCACAGAACAACTTTTCTGAAACAAAAAGACAGCAAAAAACAAGAACTGGCACTGGGCATCTTGTTAATAGGTTAGTTCCATAAATCAAGCCAAAATGATATAAAAACATTATAAAACATGTGGCACTAATATAAAATCAAGCATGGAACATAAAAAATTAAAGATGCGTCGGAGACGTATCAGCAACCAACGAGCCGGTGCCGGCAGCCACTAGTAGGTAAGTGGTTATACGTGGTCGAGTACCAGTGGCGGGTCACTATAAGTCACGTCACTGGTATTTTAATTTGGGACTAGCTGATAGAAAATACTAGTGGCATGGCTAACTTACCCTGCCACTACTAATTCATGAAAGTGGTGTGGCACCATTATCCCACGCCACTGGTAAGTGGGACCCAACAAACTGACTTGACGGAAATTTCTAGTGGCGTCATGGACATATAGCACACCACTAGTGGGTAACTTACACGTGGTGTGACATACTAAACCTAGCTCCACACCGTCCCTCTATCACACTCTCGTTCTCTAACTCACCCCAAAATCGTATCACCTGCCACCTCAACCTCGGCCTCGACCCTACACCACCCTTCAGTTGCTGCCACCGCCCCTCCCTTGCGCCATCCGCCCCCGCCACCGTTTGTTTTCGTCCCTCTCCGCCTGTGGCCGCCACCGCCAGTCGCCGCCTCCATCCGGTGAGACTCTCCTCTCATGTTTTTTACTTATTTACATGTACTATATAGTGTAGTTTAGTGTAGATAAATTGGAATGAAATATAAGTGTGTAGTTTATATGCCATAATGTTTATGAGATTAATTTATTTTGAGAAATGAGATGAGATGCCAATATTTGTGAAATGAGCTAAGATGCCAATATTTGTGAAATGAGATGCCAACATATCTAAAATTTCTAGGTATTCAATATGAGATGCCAATGTTTGAACGAAACAATCGTTTCGTTAAATTTCTAGCACTTGATATGTCCAATTTATAATAAAGGTCATGTCATTTTTTCAGTTAATTCTAGTGGCTAGCTTTTTACTTATGTTATAGCTACTTTTTCAATGGCATGGCCCCAATCCGTGTTGTGAGTGAGAGCAACAACGCCAGGAAAAAAAACATGAGGGGTGCAGATCCTCCTTGGTGTGTGTAAGCATTGGATTAGTCACTGGCCGACCACGGAGTTGGCCAATTCGATAAATGGACGAATAAATTATTATAAAGTCATGAAGACTGATATGTTTTTCATTAGAATCAAATATATGATATTTTTCTTGCCTTTGTTCCAAACCTAGTATCATGGAAGCTACAACGCACAAAAAATAAGAATAGAATGCTAACAAACCTCCAGTAATCATGAGAATCATGAGAAACGAGACTTCCTGCACTTTTTGACGCAAAGTCGTCAATGACAGTGTCAAAATCAATACCATCAAGCATATTTTTCTCGATGCAACACATTGACAAACCATTCAATCTTTCTTGGGACATTGTTGACCTCAAATATTTTTTTACGGACAAGATTATGCGGTAAGCCCCCACACAAAAAAGGAGGATGCGGTAAGCAATTGACATTTATATAATAATACACAGCTCTAACAAATTAAAATATATGATCCGTTGACGTGAGTGTGTTTGGCAATGTCATCTGCAATTGTTCAGAAACAAAATCATCTAAGTGAACATGTCTTGACTTACCATGAGTGAACGTATTGACAAAATTAGTGCAATATCTTTTTAGATCATTATCACCCAAAGGACTTCAGTTCTTTCGAGTTGAACAAGAAGCCAAATATGCTCCACAAAGACTTTAGCAATGATAAATGTTGCAATTGCTACACGATCAAACACACGACACATGCACGGTCCATTAAAGTAAGGGTGTGTTTGGTAGCCTGGGTCACCTGGGCATTGGTTTCTCAACTGAGACAGGCTGCCCTTATACAGGTTGAGTTGAGATTTTGCTATGTGTTTGGTGGCTTGTATGTGTTGAGGCGGGCTCACACGAGATGTTGTTTGGTGGCTTGTATGCATCGGGGCATGTTGAGCCTAGAATAGTCATTTTGACATTTCAACTGTGTCTAAACAAAATTTAACAATACTCACAGATTAGCTTAATTCGTAACCTAGAAAAAATCCTAGGATTAAAAATATTTTATATCATAGTTTATACAAATAGGTCCTCCAAGATCTGAGAAAAAATAAAAAAGCAACCAAGTCCTAAATTGCAGTTCGATGCCGGGAACTGCCCGTCGGTGGACAAGGATGCGGCTTGGCGGCGCGGGCCGCGGGGAGGCGTTGCTGGGTGACGCGAGTAGGCAGGCGGTGGCGTGCGAGGATAGTTCGCGGAGCCAGGATGTGATGACATCGAACCCCAAGAGGAAGGTATGATGCAGTGTAGCAGTAGTTTTCCCTTGATTACAAAACCAAGATTATCGAATCCAGTAGGACTTGGAGAAGACTTAGCAAGGTGTCAATGGCGCCGTTTATGACAATTGACGTGGACTGCATACAATCACAAACAAATTACTTTCCCCAACGAAACAGAGAGGTTGTCAATCTCTCCGGCTTGCTAAACACAAAGAATTAATTATGAAAGTGTAAAATATGATGAGAATAAAATATGACCACAGAGCAAATGAGTACGGAAAGCTATTAAAACAGTTGTAAACAGTGTAGGAAAATAGGACCGGGATCCACAGTTCACTACCGGTGTCTCTCCAGAAGATATACATGATGGGTAAAGAAAAGATTAATTGTGCAGATGTAAAATATGAAAAGAGTGAATTATGACCAGCGAGCAAATGATGATGAAAAGCTATTAAAACGGTCGTAAACAATGTAGGAAAATAAGACCGGGATCCACAGCTCACTAGCGGTGTCTCTCCACAAGATATACATGATGGGTAAACAAATTACAGCATGGCAATTGATAGAATTGTGGGCGCACAACAAGGCTATCATAAAACAATATAGTTCACCGTCTCATCTAATATGGGCATTACGTCAAAATACATAAACCATTATCCAATTGCATCTATGACTAATAATCCACTCTGGGATCGCTATCCAGCATGTCACCCAAAAGTATTAAGTTACAAGCAACATACCATTGCAATAAGCAAAGTGCATAATGTAAGCAATGTAAATAACACAAGGAAATCACACCGCTGTTTTCTCCCTAGTGGCAACAACACATATCTCATCTTAATCGTTTCTGTCAACCCCGAGCTCAGACAAGAGAGGCATGAACCCACTATCTAGCATAAATACTCCCTCATACAACACTAATAATTACTCGGCCAAAGCATCCACTAGCATCAAAGAGAATGCAAGATCATAGATAAAACACAACACATAGATGAACAAAAGTAATGACTTCCACAATTCATCGGATCCATGCAAACACAATCATGTAGCAGTTACAGATAATATGATCTTGATCATGATCGGCAGCTCACAAGATCTAAGCAATGGAGTACAAGGAGGAGAGACAACCATCTAGCTACTACTATGGACCCGTATTCCCGGGGTGGACTACTCACGCATCACTCCGGAGGCAGGCATGGTGGTGTAGATGCCTCCAGGCAGGGTGCCAGGAAGAGCTGCATAACCCTCCCGAACTAGGGTTGGAGATGGCGGCGGTCTCAGACGTCTTCTGGAAAATATGATCGGGTCTTTAGGGTTTTCGGGATGAAGACCAATTTATAGGCGAAGAGATGACTCGGGGCGACGAAGGAGGGCTCCAGGTGGGCCCCAGGCATGGCCTAGGGTGGGCCGCGCCAGGAGGGCGCCTGGAGGCTAGGAGCCTCCCCTCCGGGCGTCCTTCGGGTTGTGTCTTTGTTTCAACTTAGAAATAAATCACGTAAATTTTCAGCGCGTTCCGAGAAACTTCACAGAACAACTATTCTGAAACAAAAAGACAGCAGAAAACAGGAACTGGCACTGGGCATTGATACGTGCCAAACGTATCCATAATTTTTGATGTTCCATGCCTGTTTTATATCAAATGCCACATGTGTTTATTATAATTTTATATCATTTTATGGATTTATTGGACTAACCTATTAATAGTGGCAAAAGTGCACAATGTTCTTGTTTTACGCTTTGATGTGTAGGAATTACTTGGAAATTAACAAGAGTGCAAAAAGGAAACCTTGTTGGAGTCGAATTGGATTTTCCTAAAATCAGTCTGGAAACTATTTTCGAAGATGGCCTCGTACCGACCCGCAGACGACGTCAAATCAAAAAAGCTTGGTCGCGAAAGTTGTGGAGAATTTTCCGCCAATCGATCTAGACATAAAATTCAGCCCAATCCGAGTCCGGACGGCCGAGACATCCCCGTTTTACTGAAGCCCAAAAATCTGATGACGGGAATTCGGGAATCTATATAAAGAGAGGAAACCTAGGTCATCAAGGACCACGAATTTTCCTCCTCCAAGGCAGCCGCCGTGAGGTGGAGACCCTCCTCCATACTAGCACCATCTCCAAGCTTGAAGGGGGGGCAAGGGCCACCGTCGCCGCCGGGCTGCTGCCGCCACCACCACGGGTTGCTGCCGCCGCCGGGCTGCTGCCAAGGCCGGGCCGCCACCGCCTCTCCGGGCTTCTGCCCCCAAGGGCCGCCGCCGTCGCCATCTCCTTTCCGGGCTGCACCTCTCCATCAAACCCTAACTCACCATGGCCATGCGTGAGTAGTCTCCACCGGGGCTGAGACGTATACAAGTAGCTATGTGGTTATCTCTCTCCCATAATGTGATCCTCGTTGTGATCATGAGATTTGTTAGCATAGTTGAATACATGATGTTTCCATGCATGTAATGGATATGATTTTGCTCAAGTGGTGTCATCTAGTATAAGTTCAGGAGTCACCGTTGTGATCATGGTATCTCGGTGACAGTGTGGGTGCCGTGTGTGACTCTAATGATAAAATCTTAGAGGGATCTTCATCATGAGTTTGTTCTTTATTATTGTTGGATTCAATAGATCATGAGGTTTCTTGATGCTTGTGTTATTGAAGAAAGAGACTATTCAAGAAATAGGTTGTGGTGTTTGTTAGTAATATCTTTGGATGCGGATAGTAACAGCATGAAGTGTCCATATATGTGGAATACGAACTTTAAGGTGTGCTTTTCGTAGCCCTACGCAATTCTCATCCTATTTGATCCACGAAAGAATGATCTCCGAGTAACGTCTACCATGCATGTGTTTTTGTGGAAACTATCATGTGTTTAATTATGTTAATGATGTTGAGAGTAGTCACTAGTGAAAGTATGAAGTCTAGGCCTTGTTTCCAAGCATTGATACACCGTTTTTAGTCACTTTTGTCACTTGTTTGCTTGCTGCCATTTTTATTACAGAATTACAAAACCTTGTTTTACCATCCATATTACCCATATTTTAATATCTCTTCGCCGAACTAGTGCACCTATACAACTGACAATTGTATTAGGTGTGTTGGGGACACAAGAGACTTCTTGTATCTTAATTGCAGGGTTGCTTGAGAGAGGATACATTCACCTTACACCTCCCTGAGATCGATAAACCTTGGGTTACTCACTTAAGGGAAATTTGCTACTGTCCTACAAACCTCTGCGCTTGGAGGCCCAACAAGTCTACAAGAATAGAAGCGTGTAGTAGACATCAAGCTCTTTTCTGGCGCCGTTGCCAGGGAGGAAAGGTAAGCGGTACTCACACTCCGATGACGAAGCTAATTTCTTATATTGTTGTTGGGGAGGTGAGTGCTTGAAGGTATCTTCTTTAGATCTTACAATTAAATCTTTTCGTTTCTTGTTTTCTTTTTATTTTACTAGTTTGGCTTATGGAATGTTGCCCTTTAAATTTGCTGTTTGAGAGTGACCTCTCCACCACTCCCGTGGTGGATAAGGTTACTCCACCTACTGAATGTTTTCCTTTCGAAATACCGATGGGAATAATTGATCTTGTTATGACTAATCGATATGCAGTAGATGGAGTTGTCCATCCTAGTAATCATCTGCTTTATATTACGAAATTATGTGATTTGTTTAAGATTGCAGGTGTTTCAAGAAAGGTGATATGAGGAAATTATTTTCCTTATCACTTAAGGAGAAAGCATTGGAGTGGTATAGGCTACTAGACAATTCTCATTTGTTGGATTGGAAGGAGCTTATGTCTCTCTTTTATTCTAAATTTTATCCTATTCATGAAATTCATCAAGATAGAAATTATATCTATAATTTTTGGCCACATGATGGAGAGAGTATAGCTCAAGCTTGGGGGAGATTAAAATCATTAATACTTAAATGCCCTAACCATGAGCTTTCCAAGGATATCATTGTTAATAATTTGTATGCAAGGCTATCTCGTCATGACAAGGAAATACTTGATGCTTCTTCTATGGGTTCTTTTACAAGTAAGAAGATTGATGCTAAATGGGATCTTATTGAAAAGATTCAATACAATATTGAAGATTGGGAGATCGACAAAGGTAAAGAGTCAGGTATAAATTATGAGTATGATTGCATTAAGTCTTTTGTTGAAACTGATAGTTTTAATAAGCTTAGTGCTAAGTTTGGACTTGACTCTCATATAGTTGTTGATATCTATAAATCTTTTGCTTCTCATATTAATATTCCTAAAGAGAAATGGTCTAAGTATCATGAACCTTTCAAAAACATTTGCAAACAAAATGAAATTGGTAATGATGATTGCAATAGACATGATCCAATCTCTACAAATAATGTTTTATATAAGCATGTTAATTTTTGTGGAGTGCATAGACCTTGTGAAAGCACTCGGGTTGAAGAAGATAAATATTGTAAGCAACATAAGCATGAAATAACTAGCAAATGGCTTAAGGATTTATATAAATTTGCTAGGGAATTAAATGACCTCTATCCTTTTATGTGTGAACTTTGCAATGAAGAAGGTCATTTTAATTTCCAATGCTCGTACTTTAATGATAGAACTATTAGCCAGTTTTGTGATAACATGATCACCTCTAGTCTCTATGATGAACTTAATTTATTTTTGGGGTGTGAAGAGTTATCAGAAAAAACTTCTTGGTTAGATAGGAGTACTTTTGGGACGAATAGCATTCTTCAGGGAGCTTATCATTATTGTGTTGTGAATTGCCGTGACAATGCTTACATTCCAAAAAATAGAAAAGATAGCACTTCACCAAAGTATGAAAGGAAAAATGTTCCTTATGTTGCCAATAATGAAAGGGAGAGATTCTCCCAAGTTTCCCCTGCTTTTTCTAATAATGAATCAGACTATGTGGAGAAGCTTCCTTTCCAACCACTCCCTCCTAAGGTGGTGGTGTAGAAGAAGAAGAAGAGAGGGAGGAGTAAAAAGAAAGAGGAAACGGTATCATCCCCTAAGCATATTTCTCCCATCATGGTTATTCCTAATGAGTATGAATCAAAAATTATTGAAGATGATCTGCTTGATTGTATTCATTATTATCTTGATGTTAAGTCTATAGGCACTATTGAAGAAGATTATATTATGCATGTTACTTATTGTGATGATCATGATTGGGAAAATAATACTACTTATGATCTTGAAAATCTTTTTGGCACCAATTTTGGAAATGATGATATTGATAATTGCTATACTGTTGGGAATATTCATGTTTTTTCTAATCATAACGTGGAAAACCCCAAGCTTGGGGATGAAGGGTTTTAAAATCCTTTTGGTATTGAAAGTCATGATGATTTGTTTATGAAAATATATGCTTGGAAAGATGACTATCCCCTTGCTTATGATGATATTATGACTCCAGTTTTTGATGATTATTGTGATGATAACTATGCCATAAAGAATAATTTTAATCATCCTTACGAGACCTGTCATAATTATTACTCTCCTGCTGAACATAATCTTTCTAATATACAATTAGTCTATCATGTCCAAGTTCTATATGATAGTCCTACTCTCAATGCTACTAATAATAAATTTTACTTATGTGGAGAGTAATAATAATACTTTTATGCATGTGAATCATGAGAAAAATGCTTTATATGATGGTTATGTTATTGAGTTTTCTTATGATTATACTGAAAGTTATTATGAGGGAGGGAAGCGTCGTTATATAAATTTTCATCTTATGAAGTTTCCCCTCTTTATGTTGAAGGTTTTAATGTTGCATTTGCTTTGCCTTCCTATGCTACTAGCTTTATGCTTCAATGATTTATTTTCTTACAAGATTCCTATGCATAGGAAGTGGGTAGACTTAAAAGTGTTTGATATTTGCTTCTTTATGCTCTCTTTTGTGTTTCATTTCTTATTCTTATGAGAGCACAATTAAAATCTCAAGCCTAGCTAAAAGGCTATAAAGAAAAGCGCTTGTTGGGAGACAACCCATCTTTTACTTTCAGTTTATTTTTGCTTTTCTTGAGTCATGAAGTTGTTGCCTCTGTAGCAACTTCATTGTATCTTTTTCGTTTGGTTTTTTGTGCCAAGTTTAGCCTCTAATGCATTGAAAGTGCGAGGTATTGTTTTGCTATCCAGAAACAGATTTCTGTCCTTCACTGTTCGAAAATCCAGAAACTCCCTGAATTTTATCTTTTTATGATATGTTTAGACAGCAAGCCTGATACTTTTATCTATCTTTCTTTATTTTTGAGTATTCTGATTTGAGCCACAGAAGTGCCTCGAAAAATTCAATCTTTACAGACTGTTTAGTTTTTGACAGATTCTGCGTTTATTTGTATTCGTCTCTTTTACTATCGTCAAATGTGATACTCTAGAGGAGGAGTACCACATTGAGGCTTAGTAAACAGTAGCTAATACCCAATAAAGTTGTTAGCAATTTGTCTTGAGTTGAACACATGTGCATTATAATTTATGAGCACTAACCCTCTAATCAGTTTATGAGAATTTTTGTGTGAAGGGAGTTTTTAAGTTCCAAAGGAGAGGATAATGAAGAAATTGAAGATGGATCAGAGCTCAAGCTTCGGGATGCCCCAAATTGTTAGGGCATGATGCCTAGTATCCTCTCTTTGTGTTGATCATCGTTGGTACAATTAGTTATGCTTAATGCTTGTCACTTTGGGCCCGAGTGCCATGTTTTCAGATCTGATCACATTATGTTTTCATGAATATAATTGATGTTTGGGTCCTATCTACTAGTTGTATGCACTTGTTGTCAACCGGAACCGGAGACCCCGAGTGACAGAAACGGGGACATCGACGGGAATGGTTGGTAACTCGAGGGTTACATGTATTCACTGTGTGTTAATGCTTTGCTCCGGTGTTCTATTAAAAGGAACACCTTAATTGCCATTTTTTCCTTAATTGGCCCGGCTGAAACCGGATGTCAGGACAAAAAGATGCCGTCCAAGTTCTTATTGCAAGCACGTACGGCTAAATTAGGAATACATGCCTATGATTGTTTAATACTTGGATGCTATATTTATTTGCTTTGTGCCCAGTTATGTTTATTTCATGAGCTATCTTATTCATGCAACGCCCGTCTATCCGTCCCTATGCCTACGGTGCTTTTAATCCTGCTGTTTACAATAAATATTTCTGCTATCATCATTGATGCCTTTATTTTATTACTGATGTTACTGTTCTAGTGCTGCCATCAAATTACTGCTACTACTGATAAATTGCTTCCAGAGAGATCCTTTTCAGGTGTGGTTGAATTGACAACTCAACTGCTAATGCTTATAAATATTCTTTGGCTCCCCTTGTGTCGAATCAATAAATTAGGGTCATACTACCTGCGAGACTGTTGCGATCCCCTACACTTGTGGGTCATCAGGGGGCCAAAGTAATTGGTTGAGTGTGTGCAGATCCACGTCTGTTGAAGATTAAGCGCCAGAGATCTTCAACATTCACTCTGTTGTTGATTTCAAAGTCCTACTGGTTCGACAAACCTCGGTTCGTTAACGAGGGAAAACTGCTACTTACTACATCCACGCCTTCGCTTGGGGCACAACACAACGCTACCATCACCGATCATCAGTGCGCCCGGGTGCATGCACTCCTGCTCCAGTCCGACCCTACCACGGCCCCACTCATGAGCGCAATTCAAAACGAGGTGTCCCAGGCTGACCCCACTAGTCATGCTGACTAACGGTCAAACGAGGTTGAGCCGACGGAAACGGCCGCTTGGCTGGCTACGAGACTCAATAGAGCGAAGTAGGGAAAAAATGAGGAAAGCTAAGCGAGCGGGGCAAAAACGAGCAAATCTAAGGGAAGTGGGGCAGGAAAGTAATAAACCCATTTTTTGTGGACTAACCCTCTAATGAAGTTGCTATAAGTTTCGCGTGAAGGAAGTTTTCAAGTATCCAGGATCGAGGTGATGAATGAAGATCAAGAAGGGATAAAAGCTTAAGCTTGGGGAGGCTCCCCATGGACCCTCCTCTGAAATATTCAAGAAGTCACAAGCGTCTAAGCTTGGGGATGCCCAAGGCATCCCCTTCTTCATCAACAATCATCGGTTTTACTCATGGTACTATATTTTTATTCCTTTACACATTATTTGCTGTTCTTGGAGCATCAGTTTGTTTTTTCTTTAAGTTTGATTATGTTTTCTTCTCTAGTCTTTGCAATAAATTGGATCCTTGCATGCTTGTTTGGGAGAGAGATACGCCCCGCTTTTTCATTAAACACTCTTGTTCTTCACTTATATGTGTTGAGTGTTTAGCTTTTATTATTTTTGCTTCTAACTCTTGTTTTTCAAGCATCTCTTGTTCAGAGCTGTTAGGTTTTGTAGTTAGGAAGTAATCTCTTGTGGTTTCACCCTTTTAGTTTGTTTCAAATAAGTTGATTGGTGTTTGGTTGAATGGAAATTATCATGTAGGAAGTGTGAAAAGTGCTTGCATAATCTTGTAGATCATTATCTTGAATATTTAATACTTGTCAATTGTTTAAAGATATGAAGTAGATTAAATGCTTAAACTTGTGGATCATCTAGTAAGAATGGATTAGTAAAGAACTACCGTAAAGCTTAAAATGATGGTGCTTGTCCTGCTTGGTAGCTCTCAAAGTCTAGATATTCTTTTTGCAAAGAGTTGATTTGGCTACCAAGGTAGACGGTGTGAAGTCTAGTGGTTATGCATAATGTATATCTGTAGTCATTCATTGAACCAAGTTGATGTTATGTGTTTGCTTGATATCCTGCTAAGCCCAAAAATTCCGTACTGAGAGGGAATACTTCTCGTGCATCCAAATCCCCGAGCCAAATATCTTTACCATTTGTGTCCACCATACCTACCTACATGTGATATTTTCTTGCCACTCCAAGTAAATTTGTCATGTGCTACCTTTAAAAACTTTCAAAATTTTCCTTTTTGTGTCTCTGTTTTTAAGCTCATGAGGAAGCAGTAGCGAAGATAGATATAACCTGTGACAAGCAAGGTCATTTCCCCTTTCACCCGGTGAGGATGGATTACGTGCTCAATTGAATTTGTCGAGACCTGGCTTAAGCAAAATATAAATATAACCCACCTTTCTCCTCCACATAGTTTAAACCTGAGAAATCAGTCAAACATTGGTTAATGGTTAAACAAAGGAGAACGGGGAGTTACCTCATTCCTCTAAGTACCAGCCGCTCTCAAAAGTCTAAAAGCCTTGCTTGAAACAGGGGACTAGCTAGTTTCTTTACTGTGGAGTCGTTGACGAAAGCATGCATATCTCAAAATTGTTTTACTTCTGTTAAAAAAAAACTCTAGCACATGACTAATCCCTACTTCTCTCTGCGAAGGGCCTTGTTTTTACTTTTATGTTCAGTCAGTTTTCCTTCCCCTTCTTTACCTCTCAAGCAATCACCTGGTGTCAACTTTGGTTCAAGTTTTACTTCATGTTATCTTTATGTCTAACCATGAAAACTTTGTAATTACTTTATCTTGAGATAAACAAGTTGCAAGTTGAAGCTTTTGCTGAAAACTTAAATCTTCCTTTGTGTTGGTCAAACTCCTTTACCGAAAGAATATTGCTTTGTGAGATATCAATCATTGTCAAGTGTTATACTTTTAGGTCTCCAAAGTACTCTTTTCTAATATATTCTTGTTTAGATGTTACACCTGGTTGATCATTGTTTGTTTCATTCAATGAACCATTGTCTTGGATCAATGCATTCAGTTCATGTGGTTTACATTATTACTTGATCAAGATTGTGTTGGTAGCATGTCACTTCAAAAATTATTTTGTTATCATTTACCTATTCGAGGACGGGCAGGAAATAAGCTTGGGGATGCTGATACGTCCCAGACGTATCTATAATTTTTTATGTTCCATGCTTGATTATATATATCAGTGCCACATGTTTTTATAATGTTTTTATATCAATTTGGCATGATTTATGGAACTAACCTATTAACAAGATGCCCAGTGCCACTTCCTGTTTTCTGCTGTCTTTTTGTTTCAGAAAAGTTGTTCGGGGAAGTTTCTCGGAATCATCTGAAAATTTACATGAATTATTTTCACGAAGGAACAATGACGGAGCCAGGAGGGGAGCTGCAGGGCCCCCCATAGCCCCTAGATGCCACAAAGACGTGGCCCAGCCCTTGGCCACACGTGGGTCCCACCTGGGTGACTCCGTCGCCTCCTCGAGTCGCCCTTTCGCCTATAAATTGTCTTCGACGCGGAAACCCTAGAGACCCGATCATTTTTTCCAGAAAACATCCGAGGCTGCCGCCGTCGCCAACCTTAGATCGGGAGGGTTCTGAAGCTCTTCCCGGCACCCTGCCGAAGGGAGGAATCATCACCGGAGGCATCTACAACACCATGTCTGGCTCCGGAGTGATGCGTGAGTCGTCCACCATGGGACTACGGGTCCATAGTAGTAGCTAGATGGTTGTGTCTCCTCCTTATACTCCATTGCTTAGATCTTGTGAGATGCCTATCATGACCAAGACCATATTATCTGTAACTGCTACATGATGTGTTTGCATGGATCCGATAAATTGTGAAAATCATTACTCTTTTTAATCTATGTGTTATGTTTTATCTATGATCTTGCATGCTCTTCGATGCTAGTGGATGCTTTGGCCAAGTAATTGTTAGTGTCTTCAGAGAGGGTATTTATGCTAGATAGTGGGTTCATGCCTTTGTGTGCTGAGTGCGATTGACAGAAACACTTATGCTCATGAATGTGTTGTTGCCACTAGGGAGAAAATAGCGGTGTTGTTTCCTTGTGTTATTTACATTGCTTACATTATGCACTTTGCTTATTGCAATGATCTGTTGCTTGCATCTTAATACTTCTGGGTGACATGTTGGATAGCGATCCCGGGGTGGATTATTAGTCATAGACGCAGTTGGATAACGGTCTATGTATTTTGACGGAATGCCCATATTAGATGAAACGGTGAACTATATTGTTTTATGGTAGCATTGTTATGCGCCCACAATTCTGTCAATTGACATGCTGTAATTTGTTTACCCATCATGTGTATCTTTTGGAGAGACACCACTAGTGATATGTGGACCCCGGTCCTATTTTCCTACACTATTTACAACCATTTTAATAGCTTTCCATCATCATTTGCTCGCTGGTCATATTTCACTTTAATCATATTTCACATCTGCACATTTAATTCTTTGTGTTCAGCAAGCCAGAGAGATTGAAAACCACTCTATTTCGTTGGGGCAAAGTAGTTTGTCTGTGATTGTGTGCAGGTCCTACATGATCAAGGGTAAGAAAGTTGTTTCCAAAGAATTTAAGACAGACATGAAACACACAACATACAAAGTAGCCCCCCACCCCAACACACACAAACCATACCCACCTTAATTGTCTTCACTATAGTGTCATCACTTTCATCGTGATCATTCACTTCGTCATCTTTAGGACTGTAGTCTGAGCCTGAGCCTTGAGTTACGCCAGAGGCTGAATCATCACTTGTAATTCCACTACCTTCCTAAACATCGTTTCTCATCCTAACCATGGATACTAATGCATTGATGCCAAGTGATTGAAATATACGGTTGTTCCTCAACATTGTTTGAGCTCTAATCTTCTCGTATTCTATGGCAGGTGCTTCTTTTCAAGAATAAAATAAAGTAACCATAAGTTTGAATGGTTGAAATGCATGGAGAAGCAAGACAACACAGACAAGCAAGTTACTTTGAAGGTTGTTATTCAGCTATTAAAACTAATTCATTAGCAACTACTAAACAAACACATTCTAGTCAAGTTAGTTATCTTATCATGTTTTATTTATATTTATTCCTGGTACCCTAACAAGCACAAGCAAAACCATAACCAAATTACAACAACACTAGGCAATAGAACCCAAGCTAGCAGGGTAAGCACAAGGAACAAGTTACTACCAGATTAGAAGAAAAAAGTGCCAAGTTTGATACCAACAAGCTAAGGTATGTTAGCAGATTTCATTTTTATTTAATCCTAGTAGAATAACTCAATTAATCAGACTAAACCATTACATTTGAACTACCTGATTACAAGCAAAACAAGCCAAGAATTAGAAGCAAAAGGAGCCAGGTTTCATACCAACAAACTGATCCTTCTTTGCCATCTTTGTCATGGATGATCTCAAGGAGGTTGGACCGGTGCTAGTAAGATAAACAGTGATAATGTACTTATTAGTTACATACTTAACAGGTTAAGCAACAGATTAACCATGCTAGTATGTAAAGCAAACTTGCAGGAACAACAATCATGTCAGTATCACAATGCAGTGAAGTAACTGAAACAGCAACATATCCATAATACAATAGGGAAAATAGCTAATTATATACACCATATGGATGCAAACGAAAAAAGGCTAACTGAAAGAGCAGAATATGAATAACAAGAACTGCAGCAACCACATAACATGTATAAGCAGAATATGTATAGGCATATAACAGTATCCTGTAATTAAGCATGTCAACCACAGAACTGCAACAAGTACTAGATAATCAAGCACATGGTCAGGTTATAAAAGAACACTGCAGCACGTCACAGGCATGATGTGGACAAGAAACGCATCCAGATTGAGGCATCAAATCTAGCACATGTCATTTGTAAATTAAATCATAGCTTGGCGAGCTCAGGAGCACTCAACACACACACACACACATGTAAAACCCTAGCTGCAGCAAGCTATGCAACCAGAGAGCAAGGCAACCCTCCATGAACGCTAGCTATGCAAACCCGGACATGGCACGCAGGCAATCCAGACCAAACCCTAGAAGGCAAGAACATCATCGCATAAGAGAAGATAAGGATATCGACCGAGACAAGTAACCTGCAGATCAACCGTCGTCGCCTGGCTAGCTGATGATCGGTGATGGTAGCATTGGGTTGTGCCCCAAGCGAAGGCGTGGATGTAGTAAGTAGACGTTTTCCCTCGTTAACGAACGGAGGTTAATCGAACCAGTAAGACTTTGAAATCAACAACAAAGTGAATGTTTAAGATCTATGGCGCTTAATCTTCAATAGACGTGGACCTGCACACACTCAACCCATTACTTTGCCCCCAACGGCGGAAAGGTTGTCAATCTTTCCGGTCTCGCAGAAAACAAAGCGGTTAATTGTATAGTGAAATAGACGAAAATATGAAAGTGGACAAGAGGAGTAATGATGATGAAAAGTGATGAATAAAGGTTGCAATCAATATAAAAAGATGGACCGGGGGCCATGGGTTCACTAATGGAGTCTCTCAAGTAAATAAAACACTCATATGATGGGCAAACAAATTACAGCTAGGTAATTGACAAGATTATAACACAAACTTAATCTAGCTATGACATAAAGAACATGATGATATTTATGTAGGCATCACGACAATGAACAAAGACCGTTGAGTCCAACTGCATCTTTGTCTAAAAAGTCCACCGTGGGATCGCTATCCAGCCTGTCACCCAACGGTATTAAGTTGCAAGCAACAGACATTTGCATTAAGTAAAGCGCATGAAGTAAGCAATACTAATATCAAAATAGACATTAACATCGTTGTTTTACCCTTAGTAGCAACAGCACACCCTCGCCCTTAGACGTTTCTGTCACTCGTGCCCAGGAACAAAAGGGGGCATAAATACCCTCTCTTGGAGATACACACAATCACTTGGCCAAAGTAACTACGCACATCAGAGAGCATGCAAGAACATAAATCAACATATAAGAATCATGCACAATCTGATCATAACTTCATAATCCATCAGATCCCAACAAACACATCACATATCATTACAATAATCGATCTTGATCATGTTACGCAGCTCACAAGATCATAAGACATGAAGCACAAGGGAGAGAGACTAACATTTAGCTACTGCCATGGACCCGTAGTCCAAGGTGGGACTACTCACAAATCATCCCGGAGGAAGGCATGGCGATGAAGAGCCCTCCGGGATCGATCTCCCCTCCGGCAGGGTGCCGGGATCAGCTTCAGAATCACCCCCGAACTAGGGTTTCTGGTGGCGGCGCCTCGGGGTGACTTCTCTGGAAAATAATGGCCGCCTCGACGTTTTTGGGATTAATCTGATTTTATAGGCGTCGGAGGGGGCCGAGGGGACCCACCAGGAGCAGGGGCGGGTCCCACCTACCGCCCTAGGGCAGGCCGCGGCTGGGGGTCGTCCCTGCCCTGTGGGTGGCCCCAAGGGCTGCCCTCTGGACTGAAACTCCGTCTTGGCGAATAAAAAATCCTCGTAAATTTTCAGTGCATTCCGAGAATATTTCCTGTAGTAAGTTTCTGAAACGATAAGACAGCAAAAACAGAAAACTGGCACTAGGCATCTTGTCAATAGGTTAATCCGACAAAATGCATAAAAATTATGTAATGTGATATTAGAAACATGTGATAACATCACAAAACTAGCATGGATCAATCAAAAATTATAAATACGTTTGACACGTATCACTAGCCGCTTGTGGTAGTCGTCGCTCGTCGCTCCCCCGCTCGTCTTCGTCCTCGCGAGCGCCTCCGCTCGTCGCCGCTCCCCCGGTCGTCGCCGTCCTCGCGTGCGGCCGTCGTCGCTTGCCGGTCACAGCGTGTGGTCGTCGGCGGGTGGTCGGGATCTGAGGAGTGGAGAGGAGAGGGGTGAAGAGGAGAGAAGGGTCTGAGGAGAGGGGTGGCCAGATTGGGGATCGCGGGATTGGGGATGGCCTGGGGCTGGGGATTGGAAATGTCCGAAATCTCCCTGTCTTTTTCCTTTTTGATGGGCATTTCGGTCATTGCACGTCTAAAGTGGAATTTTGGGCAAGCAGGCGGGAGAAGTAGGCGGCGGAAAAATTTCGGATTGGCGCCACGAATTTCGGGATTGGCGGGCAGGGGAGGAATTTTGGGCAGAAATTTTTGGAATTAAATGTGTCTATTGTTGTCCATACTAAATATAATTAAATGTGATATATTTTGGGGTTTTGTTGTTCAAACTAAATAAAATTAAATGTGTATTGATTGAGAATAGTTAAAATACATACCCGTTCGTTGCTAGGTCAAATATTTTGGGTTTTCCATTTTTTGATTTTTTTTTGAATTTCTTACGGTGTTTTCGAAATTTGGTCAAAATAGTCGCGGTGACCGTTTGTTGCTAGTGGTTGAGTCGTGCGGATCTTTTGGCGTATCTGTGTTGAAATGGATACATGTGAACCTAAAAATGATTTTTTGCAAAAAATAACGGGCAATCTATGTAGCACCTGCAGTTCAGATTCTAGCCGGTTCCTACTGAATCGGCAGGAAATCATTTAAATGGCCGAAAATAGCTAGGAACCACGAAAATGAATGCTTTTGGGTGGTCGCGCGTAAAATGTGGTCTACTTTGAGAGAGAAATGGAGGGGTGCCATTTTGGACGATGCTCTCGGAAGCCGCTTCAGAAAAAACCCTGTTTCTAGCACTTAAAAAATGAAAAGTGATTTTTTTGTGAAACAAGTCGGAATCTCAGTTCGGAAACATTGTTTGCCATCCTATTATGCACGTATGTGCCAAATTTAGGCAAATTTGAACAAACTATGATACGAACGTGGCCAAAACATTGCTCATTTTCCTTGAAAGCTATGAATGTTCGTTCGTGATAGCAAGTTTCTGAGAACATTTTTTCAACGAAACTTCCGTATTGCAAGTTTATATTTTTTTTCTTGGTAACTAGGTCACGTATCATGATGCTACACGGAGGTTTTCTATTTTTTTGATTTTTTTTTAAATTTCTTACGGTGTTTTCGAAATTTGGTCAAACTAGTCACGGTGACCGTTTGTTGCTAATGGTTGAGTCGTGTGGATCGTTTGGCGTATCTGTGTTGAAATGGATACCTGTGAACCTAAAAATGATTTTTTGCAAAAAATAACGGGCAATCTATGTAGCACCTGCAGTTCAGATTCTAGCCGGTTCCTACTGAATCGGCAGGAAATCATTTAATTGGCCGAAAATAGCTAGGAAACTCGAAAATGAATGATTTTGGGTGGCCGCACGTAAAATGTGGTCTACTTTGAGAGAGAAATGGAGGGGTGCCATTTTGGACGACGCTCTCGGAAGCCGCTTCACAAAAAACCCTGTTTCTAGCACTTAAAAAATGAAAAGTGATTTTTTTTTGAAACAAGTCGGAATCTTTGTTCGGCAACATTGTTTGCCATCCTATTATGCACGTATGTGCCAAATTTGGGCAAATTTGAACAAACTATGTTACGAACGTGGCCAAAACATTGCTCGTTTTCCTTGAAAGCTATGAATGTCCGATTAACAACAATATACAGTAAAAGTAAAGATTACATACATAAAAACATGACAACAAGTTAGTAGTGTTGTGGAGTACAGCCTCAACACATTTTTGTGCAATTTACAAGACAGCAGCAAACATAAATTTGTTACAATTGTAGCATATGCTTCAACACACACATGATCAGGTTGGTTCAAGACTCACCTCTTCAAGGCTTTGCTTTATGGTCGATATTGCCGTCTCCACCTCGGATACTAAGAACCATTGCACCATAGACTTGCACCATTGCACCATAGACTTGTGGAGTACAAGCAGCAGCAGCCTGCAACAAAATAAGTTACCTTCAGGTACACAGACTTGATTTTCTAGATATAAGTTTATTTAACAATGACAAACATCAGGTACAAGTGACAAGCATCAGGTACAAGTGACAAGCATCAGGTACGAGTTACCTTCATGTCCATCCGCTACTCATCATCGTCGATACCAATGACAGGAACTCTATGCCTAGTCATGTTTCCCTCATCATCACTACAGTATTGGAGCATGGTATGATCAGCACTGCCTTCATCGTCCTCGCTTTCATGACCATCGACCACCATATTTCTTTTTCTTTTAATGCCTTCTACAACAGCAGCATCAACAAGGACAGGTTCCTGCCGGTCCCTTCGCAGTCTGGTGTGCTGCTGCTATATTAAAATAAGTTGGGTGGTGCCCCAAGCGAAGGCGGAATTGCAACTAGTAGCAGTTTTCCCTCATTTAACGAACCGAGGTTTATCGAACCAGTAGGACTTTGAAATCAACAACGAGGTGAATTTTGAAGATCTTTGGCGCTTGACCTTCAACAGACGTGGACCTACACACACTCAACTAAAATACTTTGCCCCCAACGGCGGAAAGGTTGTCAATCTTTCCGGTCTCGCAGAAAACAAAGTGGTTAATTTTATGATGAAATATGAAAAGTGACCAGAGGATTAATGATGATTAAAAACAAGTAAATAAGGTTGTAAACAATGTAAAAAGATGGACCGGGGGCCATGGGTTCACTAGTGGAGTCTCTCAAGTAAATAAAATATGCATGTGATGGGTGAACGAATTACAGCTAGGCAATTGACAAGATCATGACACAAACCCAATTTAGCTATGACAAAAAGGACATGATAATATTTATGGAGGCATCATGACAAGGAACAAAGACCGTTGAGTCCAACTGCGTCTTTGTCTAAAAAGTCCACCGTGGGATCGCTATCCAGCCTGTCACCCAATGGTATTAAGTTTCAAGCAACAGACAATTGCATTAAGTAAAGTGCATGAAGTAAGCAATACTAATATCAAAAGAGACATTAACACTACTGTTTTACCCTTAGTAGCAACAACACACCCTCGCCCTTAGACATTTCTGTCACTCGTGCCCAGGAACAAAAGGGGGCATGAACCCACTATCTAGCATAAATACCCTCTCTTGGAGATACACACAATCACTTTGCCAAAGTAACTACGCACATCAGAGAGCATGCAAGAACATAAATTACTCATATAAGAATCATGCACTATCTGAACATAACTTCATAATCCATCGGATCCCAGCAAACACATCACATAGCATTACAATAATCGATCTTGATCATGTTAGGCAGCTCACAAGATCATAAGACATGAAGGACAAGAGAGAGAGACTACCAACTAGCTGTTGGGAATATGCCCTAGAGGCAATAATAAAATGGTTTATTAAGCATATTCACGTTTATGATAATAGTTTATTATCCATGCTATAATTGTATTAAATGGAAACATAATACATGTGTGGAATATAAACACCCGGAGTCCCTAGTAAGCCTCTACAGGACTAGTTCGTTGATCAAGAGATAGTTAGAGTTTCCTAACTATGGACTTGTTATAGTCACTTGATAACGAAGTCATATCATTAGGAGTAATGGTGTGATGGACATGACCCAAATAAAGAGTTGCAATTAATCGTGTCACAAAAGTTTTGTTGTCAACACTTTTAATATGCCAAATATAGTTTCCTTAGACCATGAGATTATATCACTCCCGTTCACCGGAGGAATGCTTTGTGGACATCAAACATCACTTCGTAACTGGGTGATTATAAAGGTGGCTTTCAGGTATCTCCGATGGTGGGTTGTTGGGTGATATGAATCGAGAGTGGGATTTGTCCCTCCATGTGACGGAGAAGATATCTCCAGGCCTTCTCGGTAATATAGCATCAAAAGTCTGCAGACATGTGATTAGGTTGTAATCACCGGGATCCTATATTATGGACGAGTAAAGAGAACTTGCCGGTAACGAGATTAAACTAGACATGGGGATGTCGACGATTATATCTCGGGCAAGTAAAATATCGTGAGACAAAGGGAATCATATATGAGATTAATTGAATCTCCGGCATCGTGGTTCAATCGAGAAAAGGTTTTCGTTGAGTGTATAGGAATTAATATGGGCATCCCGGTCCCGCTATTAATTATTGATATGATCATGTCTATGCATTCTCGAACCCGTAGGGTCACACACTTAACGTTCCGATGAAATTAGGTTTTGCGATGAATTAAATGATGAAGTGAACGAATGGTGATTCGGAGTCTCGGATGGGATCCCGGACATCACGAGGAGTTCCGGAGGAGTCCGGAGAATAAGATTCATATATGGAAAGTAGTTTCCGGAGGTTTCGGAAAAGTTCCGGAAATTATTTATAGGGTATCGGAAAGGTTCCGGAATGTTCTAGAAGGGTCTAGAAGTGGGACCGCATATTTTGTATGGGGCCCACATGGACCAAAGGGGTGCTGCCACCACCTAGGTGGGGCGCACCACCTAAGGCCCACATGGGCTGGTGCGGCATAGGGAAAAGGAGGGGAGTCCCACTCCTAGTTGGACTAGGAGTTGGGCCCTCCACCCCTTTAGGAAAGGGAGCCCAAGGAGGAGTCCTAGATGGACTCCAACTTGGGGGGCAAGCAAAGGGGGGGCCGGCCGGCCCCCTGCCCTAACCTAGCCGGCCTCCTATATAAGGAGGGGAAGGGGGGGGCGCAACACACACCCTGGAGGCTGCCCCAAGCCGCACCCCCTCTCCTACCTAAACCCTAGCCGCACCCCTCCTTCCCCGGAGGGCTGCCGCCGCCTCACCTCCACCAAGAGCTGCCGCACCACCCTAGCCCTAGGGGGCTGCGCCACCTCCTCCTCTCCCTCTCCTCTTGCTTGGCTTGGCGAAGCCCTGCTCGCGGAGATCGTCATCATCACCGGCACTACCGTCGTGCTGCTGAGATCATCAAGGCCACGTCCTCTCGCTTGCGGGATCAAGGAGTCGACGTCTTCATCGAGCTGTACGTGTGGACGCCGCGGAGGTGCTGCCCGTTGCTGCACTTCACCGGATTGGATCTCGAGGATAATACATCTCCTCGCGACTAGACGAGTCTAGTTGCGGGGATCGACTAGCCAACCCCTGCACCGACAAAACGCGTTTGTTGATCTTCGAGGGTAAGAGATTGGATCTCATCTTCGCTATCTTCATCTCGTAGATCTAGATCCTTGGGGTTTATTCCGCTTTGCCGCGTAGAAATTTTTTTGTTTCCATGCTGCGACCCCATCATTAGCTACTGCCATGGACCCGTAGTCCAAGGTGAGACTACTCACAAATCATCTCGGAGGAAGGCATGACGATGAAGAGCCCTCCGGGATCGATCTCCCCTCCGGCAGAGTGCCGGGATCAGCTTCAGATTGGACCCCGAACTAGGGTTTTCGGTGACGGCGCGTCGGGGTCGAGTTTCTAGAAAATAATGGCCGCCTCGACGTTTTTAGGTTTAATGTGAATTTATAGGCATCGGAGGGGGCCGAGGAGGTGCCCCACGGGCAGGGGCGGGTCCCACCCGCGGGTGGACCCCAGGCCGTGGTAGCAGGCCGCCCCTGGCCCGTGGGTGGCCCCCAGGGTTTCCCTTTGGTGTCCTGGTGCCTTTCGTCGAGTAAAAATTCCCCGTAAATTTTCGTCCAATTCCGAGAATATTTCCAGAAGTAAATTTCTGAAAACAAAAAGATAGCAAAAACAGGGAACTAGCACTTGGCATCTTGTCAATAGGTTAGTCCGACAAAATGCATAAAAATTATATAAATGACAGTAAAAACATGTGACAATATCACAAAACTAGCATGGATCACTCAAAAATTATAGATACGTTTGAGACGTATCATGTGCACATTGGCTTCATGTGCTTACACCGGAACTTTCGTAGAGTCTTCATCTTGATACGTTAGCCCACCACCACCGGGACCCTTTTCTATTTCAGATTCCTTCACGCCAATTCCCATGCAAACGAGTGTCTGACACATAAAACACTTTTGTTGCTTGTGAGGCTAGAATAAGAGGATCATTTTTATACCAGAACCTTCCGGTGTTGACACTCTTGAAGTGTCCATCATCTCTGAATCCCGTCTTCTTCTTGCCACCAAGGTCAAACCAGTCACAACGAAAGAGGACCACGGTGCGATCGATGCCTCCACTGGAGTTGTATTGTAGCTCGATGACGCTTCTTAGCTCACCATAGAAGTCGATGGCCTCACCATCATGATCTCCCTCGGTGACGATTCCACTATTCTGTGTCTTTCTATTCTTCTCGCGGTCAATGGTGTGGTACCGAACACCTTCAACAATACATGCTTAATACCGTCTCACTCGCTTATCCGGTTGGCATGCCAGAGCAAAGAGGTCATCACTCACCATCTTCTCCTCATGCAATTTTCCAATCTGCACATATTAACCAGGGTTAGTAACACACAAAACAAAAATGATGTGGCAACCGACCACATGGCTAAAAATCTCACCTTTTTTTTAAACCAGTCAGGAAATTCCTTGGGAAGCCTCTTATCAACATGGATGCATCTTTCTTCCTGATTCAACTCTTCTTTGCATATCCTGCCATGCCAAGAAAAATAGTGACTGGAAAAACATCAGGCCAGTTTCTGGAAAATAATGGCCGCCTCGACGTTTTTAGGTTTAATGTGAATTTATAGGCGTCGGAGGGGGCCGAGGAGGTACCCACGGGCAGGGGCGGGTCCCACCCGTGGGTGGACCCCAGGCCGCGGCAGCAGGCCGCCCCTAGCCTGTGGGTGCCCCCCAGGGTTGCCCTTTGGTGTCCTGGTGCCTTCCGTCGAGTAAAAATTTCCCGTAAATTTTCGTCGAATTCCGAGAATATTTCCAGAAGTAAATTTCTGAAACAAAAAGACAACAAAAACAGGGAACTGGCACTTGGCATCTTGTCAATAGGTTAGTCCGACAAAATGCATAAAAATGATATAAATGACAGTAAAAACATGTGACAATATCACAAAACTAGCATGGATCACTCAAAAATTATAGATAAGTTTGAGGCGTATCAGCATCCCCAAGCTTAACTCCTACTCGTCCTCGAGTAGGTAAGTGATAACAAATAATTTTTGATGAGACATGCGACCAACACATTCTTGATCAAGATAGTGATGAAAATCAAGGGATGTGAATGAAGAGATACAAAACAATTGTCTATAACTGATAGCAAGAAAGCAATGAATAAACAAGTTGAATCATCCAAGCAAAACCTTTCATAAATAGTATGTCAAAGACATGAAAACAATGTGATCAACATATTTGACTAATTCACAAGGATAATAATTCCATGACAAAAGTGTTTGAGAATCAACACAAAGGAAGATGCAAGCATTAGCAAAGAGCTTCAACTTCCAACGGCTTATCTTATAGATAAAGTCAATATAAAGATTCATGTTTAATCTTGATAATGTAATATGCTCAACGATACCCAGGGTCAATGCTTTTTGTGGAGATAGAAGGAAAAAGAGAAAACTAACTCAACATTAAAAGTAAAAGAAAGGCCCTTCACAGAGGGAAGCAGGGATTAGTCATGTGCTAGAGCTTTTTGGTTTTTTAAAACAGAAGTAAAATGATTTTGAGGTATGCATGTTTTCGTCAACGACTTCACAACAGAGAAGCTATCTAGTCCCTCATGACAAGCAAGGTTTTTAGACTTGTGAGAGCAGCTGGTTCTTAGAAGAGCGAGTACGCTCTTCTTTCTCCTTGGTTTCACCACTGTCCAATGTTTGGGCTGATTTCTCAGATTTGCACTGCGCGGAGGAGAATTGTGAGTTATATTTACATTTTTGCTTAAGCTGCTCTCGGGTTGATTCAAGTGAATATGTAATCCATCAACACCGGGTGAAAGGGGGAAATGACCTTGCTTGTCACAAGTTATATCTAGCTCTCTACTGCTCCCTCATGAGCTTAAAAACAGAGGCACAAAGAAGAAGTATTTTGAATTTTTAAAGGTAGCACATGACAAATTTACTTGGAATGGTAGGAAATACCATGCATAGGTAGATATGGTGGACTCAGCTGGCAAGAAAGTTTGGCTTTGGGGATTGGATGCACGAGTGAACCATACACTCAGTATGAATTTTTAGGCTTAGCCAAAAAAAAGGTGTTTGAAACAAACATCTAACAATAACCAGTAACAGAACAACATAAGACATTTACTGGTCATAACCATAAACTCTACACCGTCTCCCTTGTTGACCAAACAATTGTTTGGATGGAAAGATTAGCACTATGAATTAACAACTGTGAAAAACCACACAATTTCAAGCTTTCAACCATATTTCTTTACTAATCAGTTCCACTCAAATAACCAGCAAGTTTAAGCATTCAACTTAACATCTCAAAACAATTGAGAAGCATCAAGTATCCACACCATGATCCACAAAACTATGCAGGCTTTTCATTTTATTCTATCATCACACAAACATCATTTTGTCGCATCGACAATTCAAGCAATTTTTTCAACAACAACAACTCTCCAACAAGTATAAGTGAAGAACAAGAGAGTTTAACTTAACAACTAGCAGCTCTAAACAAGATAAAAGATAAAAGCAAGAGCTTACTAGAAAACAGACAGTAGCTAAGAATACTCAAAAAGATATAAGCGAAGCAAAGGAGTATTCAAACGAAAAAGCGGAGCGTGTCTCTCTTCCACACAAATAAAGCTAGGATCCAACAAAGATATGACTAGCAAACAAACAAACAAAACTGAAAGTAAAAAGACGCTCCAAGCATAGCACATAATATGTAAAGTGATAAAAACGAAGTTCAACGAAGACGACCTTATGCTAGTCGATGAAGATGAGGGGATGCTTTGGGCATCCCCAAGCTTTGAATCTTGATAGTTCTTGATATTCAGAGGGGGTGCCATGGGGGCATCCCCAAGCTTGAGCTTTGATCCATCCTCGATTTCTTCATATTCCTCTCCTTTGGAACTTAAAAACTCCCTTCACACAAAACTTCTCATAATTTGATTAGAGGGTTAGTGCTCATAAATTAAAATACACATGTGTTCAACTCATGACAAATTGCAAACTGATAACCCCCAAGAACAGGGGATCACTGTAGCACCTCTCAATGTGGAAGAAGGGTATCGATCCGCAGGAGCAAGAAGGAAAAGTTATCTATTCCCTACAACTAAAGTGTCACAAGTTTTAGTTGATTATGCACTAAACAAGTTTAAAAAACAAGATGGTTGATTTAATGGATGGAAGTTTAATGTAACAAAACAAGAATGTGAAAGTGTCCCATTCCTCTTCAATGCAAGAGGACAAGACAAAGGTGTAAACGGTGCTTGGAAATAAGGCCTAGGGATCATACTTTCACTAGTGGACACTCTCAACAATAATAATATAATTGAATACATAGATATTTCCTCTTCACTATGCTACCCCGAACTATCCTCTGGTTGGATAACGAACACCAATCCAATGTGTAGGGCTACAAAAAGCACACCTTAAAGTTCGTATTCCACATCTATGGACACTTCATGCGGTCACTATCCGCATCTAAAGATAGTACTAACAAACACCACAATATCATAGAGACATCCAACACAAATAATAACTCATGATAAGTATTCATGTAATCTTTAGCCTAAGAGCCACACACGGTGCACACACTGTCAACTTCACACCATGGGACAAAGGTGACTCCGGAAATCACATCAATAAAACCACTTGAGTAGCATAATTCATAAGATGATGAAGAGTAACATCTATGGATTCAACTAGATTACAAAGCTCATGATCACATAAAGATCACACCATGGGAGAGAGAGAGAGATAAACCACATAGCTACCGGCATGAGCCCTCAGCCCCGAGGGAGACTACTCCCCCTTCATCATGGAGACGGTGGAGATGTCGTTGGAGGAGATGGAGACCACCCCGGCAGCGCTCCGCCGGAGTTTTCCCCCTCCAATCTGCAGCCTCCTGGTCTCTGTTTCTTGTTTCTCTCGTGTGGCGGCTCTCCCTCCGAAAAACGTCGGGGGGCTCTTTATATAGGCATTTTTAGGTCACGAGGAAGCTTCAGGAAGAAGGATCATCGCAAACGGGGCCACGAGGGCCAAAAGAGGTGGGCCCACGTGGCCCCTGTACCTGGCCGCGTGGGGCACCCTCTTTCGCCCCTCCGGCCTCCGTTTGCTTGCTTCCTTCGCTCCTAGGTCTTCCTCCTTCCAAAATAATGATCCCCGTAAATTTGCAGCTCATTATGACGTCGTTAAGGCCCTGAAATAAATAAGGAAAGAAATAGGGGTTTTCTGCCTGAGCAGGATTAATTCCATAAAAGGGGAAATCATTATTAATTACCAAAAATCATTGAATAACAGTAATATACCCCTTATATGATGCAAATATGAATGGAATACAAGTATTATAGTGCAAAGTTCATGTATGCATTTTACATGCATCACAAACAAACTTCATTAAACATTAGCTACTGTTTACTAAGCCTCAATGTGGCACTCCACCCCTAGAGTATCACATATGACGATGGTATAGAGACAAATGCAAAATAAAAGCAGAATCTGTCAAAATCTGAACAGTCTGTAAAGATCAAATTTTTCGAGGCACTTCTGCAACTCAAATAAAAAAACTTAAAATTAAAGAAAGATATATAAAAGCATCAGGCTTGCTGTCAAAAATTATCAGAAAAAGATAAAATTCTGGCGATTTTAGGATTTTCGTGCAACAGGCGCACAAAATCTGTTTTTGTACAGCAACACAATACCTCGCACTTTCAATGCATTAGAGGCTAAACTTGGCACAAAAAACCAAAAGAAAAAGATACAATGAAGTTGCTACAGAGGTAATAACTTCATGACTCAAGAAAATCAAAAAGCAAACTGAAAATAAAAGATGGGTTGCCTCCCAACAAGCGCTTTTCTTTAACGCTTTTTAGCTAGGCGCAATGCCAAATATCAAGTTTTTTCGAAGGCCTTTGCAGCATCAAGAGCATAGATTGACCTTATGATTGATTCAAAAGGAAACTTCTTTATATTTCTAGGGAAGTGTTCCATCCCTTTTTTAAGGGGGAACTAAAACCTTATATTTCCCTCTTTCATATCAATAATAGCACCAACAGTTCTCAAAAACGGTCTTCCCAAAATAATAGGACAAGAAGCATTGCACTCAATATCCATAACAATAAAATCAACGGGAACATAATTATCATTAACAATAATAAGGACATCATCAACTCTACCCAAAGGTTTCTTTTTAGAAGAATCAGTAAGATGAACATTTAAATAGCACTCTTCCAAAGGATTTAAATCAAGCATATTATAGAAACTTTTAGGCATAACAGAAACACTTGCACCAAGATCACATAAAGCATTGCAATCAAAGTCATTTATTTTCATCTTAATAGTGGGTTCCCAACCATCTTCTAACTTCCTAGGGATAGAGGTTTCAAGCTTTAGTTTTTTCTTCCCTAGCCTTGATAAGAGCATCGGTAATGTGTTTGGTAAAGGCAAGATTTATTTTACTAGCATCCGGTGTCTTAGCAAGTTTTTGTAGGAACTTAATGACTTCAGTAAGATTGCAATTATCAAAATCAATTTCATCATATTTAAATAAACTAGGAGGATCCTATTTAGTGGTTTGGATAGTATAAACTTTAACAGTTTTCCTATTCATTTCAGCAATTCTAGCTTCTTCAGCCTCTCTAGCCCACCTAGCTTTCAAGAGAGCCATCATCCTTTCATTTTCATTAATTTGAAGAGAGATAGAATTTAAAGATTCAGTATGTTTGTCTTGATTTGGAGTGGTTCTAATTTTCAAAATTTCAACATCATGAGCAAGAACGTCTACTTTAGAGACTAGACTATCCAGTTTTTCCAACTTCTCTTCAACAGTTTTGTTAAAAGCTTTTTGCGAAGTGATAAATTCCTTTAAAACATTTTCAAGATCAGAGGACACATTCTTATTAGGATTATAAGAATTACCATAGGAATTACCATAAAAGTTGCCATTATTGGGAGGATAAGGCTTATAGTTGTTACTACCAAAATTATTTCGATAAGCATTATTGTTGAAGTTGTTCTATTAAGAAAATTAACATCAACTTGATCCTTTTCTTGGGAAATTAATGAAGCAAGTGGAACATTATTTAGGATCAATATTGGACTGATTGGTAGCAAGCATAGACATAATCATATCAACCTTATCACTCAAAGAGGAGATTTCCTCGACATAATTTACCTTCTTACCACTTGGAGCTCGTTCGGTGTGCCATTGTGAATAATTTGTCGTCATCTCATCCAAGAGTTTAGTTGTTGCACCTAATGTTGTGGACATGAAGGTGCCTCCCGCGGCCGAGTCCAATAGATTCCTTGAAGAAAAATGAAACCTGCATAAAAAGTTTGGATAACCATCCACATAGTTAATCCATGCGTGGGACAATTCTTAACCATAGATTCCATTCTCTCCCAAGCTCGAGCAACATGTTCATTATCAAATTGTCTAAAGTTCATAATGTTACTCCTTAGTTGTATGATTTTATCAGGTGGATAATATTTTCCAATAAAAGCATCTTTGCATTTAATCCAAGAATCAATGCTATTTTTAGGCAAAGACAATAACCATTCTTTTGCTCTCCCTCTCAAAGAGAAAGGGAAATTTTTTAGTTTTATGATGTCACTTTCTACCTCTTTATACTTTTGCATATCACATAACTCAACAAAGTTATTTAAATGGGAGGCGGCATCATCAGTACTAGCACCAGAAAATTGCTCTTTCATAACAAGATTTAGCAAGGCAGGTTTAATTTCATAAGATTCCGCTTTAGTAGCGGGTGGAGCAATTTGAGAGCATATGAAATCATTGTTATTAGTGCTAGTAAAGTCACACAACTTGGTGTTTTCAGTAGAAGACATAACGATAAGATAAAATAACAAGACATGAATAAAGACAACACTAATTTTTTGGGTTTTAAAATTTTGAAACAGGAAAATAAACTAGACGAGATATAAAGCAAGCAAAACAAAAACAAAGTAAAGAGATTGAGAGTATGAGACTCCCCTTTATGTAGCTCCAAAGTCCCCGGCAATGGCGCCAGAAAAGAGCTTGCTGCTGTATTAAAATAAGTTGGGTGGTGCCCCAAGCGAAGGCGGAATTGCAGCTAGTAGCAGTTTCCCTCGTTTAACGAACCAAGGTTTATCAAACCAGTAGGACTTTGAAATAAAAAAATGAGGTGAATGTTGAAGATCTCTGGCGCTTGACCTTCAACAGACATGGACCTGCACACACTCAACCAAAATACTTTGCCCCCAACGGCGGAAAGGTCAATCTTTCCGGTCTCGCAGAAAACAAAGCAGTTAATTGTATGATGAAATAGATGAAATATGAAAAGTGACCAGAGGAGTAATGATGATTAAAAACAAGTAAATAAGGTTGTAAACAATGTAAAAAGATGGACCGGGGGCCATGGGTTCACTAGTGGAGTCTCTCAAGTAAATAAATATGCATGTGATGGGTGAACGAATTACAGCTAGGCAATTGACAAGATCATGACACAAACCCAATTTAGCTAGGACAAAAAGGACATGATAATAATTATGGAGGCATCACGACAAGGAACAAAGACCGTTGAGTCCAACTGTGTCTTTGTCTAAAAAGTCCACCGTGGGATCGTTATCCAGCATGTCACCCAACGGTATTAAGTTGCAAGCAACAGACAATTGCATTAAGTAAAGTGCATGAAGTAAGCAATACTAATATCAAAAGAGATATTAACACCGCTGTTTTACCCTTACTAGCAACAACACACCCTCGCCCTTAGACGTTTCTGTCACTCGTGCCCAGGAACAAAAGGGGGGCATGAACCCACTATCTAGCATAAATACCCTCTCTTGGAGATACACACAATCACTTTGCCAAAGTAACTATGCACATCAGAGAGCATGCAAGAACATAAATTACCTATATAACAATCATGCACAATCTGAACATAACTTCATAATCCATCGGATCCCAGCAAACACATCACATAGCATTACAATAATCGATCTTGATCATGTTAGGCAGCTCACAAGATCATAAGACATGAAGCACAAGAGAGAGAGAGACTACCAACTAGCTACTGCCATGGACCCGTAGTCCAAGGTGAGACTACTCACAAATAATCCTGGAGGAAGGCATGACGATGAAGAGCCCTCCGGGATCGATCTCCCCTCCGACAGAGTGCCGGGATCAGCTTCAGATTGGACCCCGAACTAGGGTTTTCGGTGACGGCGCGTCGGGGTCGAGTTTCTGGAAAATAATGGCCGCCTCGACGTTTTTAGGTTTAATGTGAATTTATAGGCGTCGGAGGGGGCCGAGGAGGTGCCCCACGGGCAGGGGCGGGTCCCACCTGCGGGTGGACCCCAGGCCGCGGTAGCAGGCCGCCCCTGGCCCGTGGGTGGCCCCCAGGGTTGCCCTTTGGTGTCCTGGTGCCTTTCGTCGAGTAAAAATTCCCCGTAAATTTTCGTCCAATTCCGAGAATATTTCCAGAAGTAAATTTCTGAAACAAAAAGACAGCAAAAACAGGGAACTAGCACTTGGCATCTTGTCAATAGGTTAGTCCGACAAAATGCATAAAAATTATATAAATGACAGTAAAAACATGTGACAATATCACAAAACTAGCATGGATCACTCAAAAATTATAGATACGTTTGAGACGTATCATGTGCACATTGGCTTGATGTGCTTACACCGGAACTTTCGTAGAGTCTTCATCTTGATACGTTAGCCCACCACCACTCGGACCCTTTTCTATTTCAGATTCCTTCACGCCAATTCCCATGCAAACGAGTGTCTGGCACATAAAACACTTTTGTTGCTTGTGAGGCTAGAATAAGAGGATCATTTTTATACCAGAACCTTCCGGTGTTGACACTCTTTAAGTGTCCATCATCTCTGAATCCCGTCTTCTTCTTGCCACCAAGGTCAAACCAGTCACAACGAAAGAGGACCACGATGCGATCGATGCCTCCACTGGAGTTGTATTGTAGCTCGATGACGCTTCTTTGCTCACCATAGAAGTCGATGGCCTCACCACATCGTGATCTCCCACGGTGACGATTCCACTATTCTGTGTCTTTCTATTCTTCTCGCGGTCAATGGTGTGGTACCGAACACCTTCAACAATACATGCTTAATACTGTCTCACTCGCTTATCCGGTTGGCATGCCAGAGCAAAGAGGTCATCACTCACCATCTTCTCCTCATGCAATTTTCCAATCTGCACATATTAACCAGGGTTAGTAACACACAAAACAAAAATGATGTGGCAACCGACCACATGGCTAAAAATCTCACCTTTTTTTTAAACCAGTCAGGAAATTCCATGGGAAGCCTCTTATCAACATGGATGCATCTTTCTTCCTGATTCAACTCTTCTTTGCATATCCTGCCATGCCAAGAAAAATAGTGAGTGGAAAAACATCAGGCCAGTGCTAAAATATGGTTTCCTCCCAACCCAAGAAAATAAAATAACGAGTGCACAAGATATGACGTACTCTATGTATGGTAAAACCTCATGGCAGTTGCTGAGGACAAACCAGACCATCTTGTCATAGTCATCACCGGCATCCAAATATTCCGACCCTCCGAGAAAGTTCACACCATGCTTGAAAACCGACACATCACCATGGTATGAGTCATCGCGCTCTCCATTTCTGCCTGGACGATTCCATCTCGTGTCCATATCGTCAAAGTACCTCGAGCAAAAAGTGAGGCACTCATCGACAACATACGCCTCGGCAATCAATCCTTCAGGTCCGGCTGTGTTCCGCACGGAGCGCTTACATGTAAGCAACCTTCTTTCCACCGGGAACATCCATCCGTATTGTACAGGGCCTCTAAGCATCACCTCTTTTGGTAAATGGACATACAAATGGACCATCACGGTGAAGAATGCTGGTGGAAAAATCTTCTCGAGCTTGCAAAGAATTAGTGGGATTTCTTTTTCAAGTCTTTCCAGAACCGATAACTTGAGTGTCTTGCAACACAGTTCTCTAAAGAAATTTCCCAGCTCGGCAACTGCTTCATATATATCATTATGCATAATTCCTCGGAGCCCTGCCGGTAAAATTCTTTGAAGTAGAATGTGACAATCATGTGTTTTCAGTCCTTGGAGCTTACAACCATCAGGAGAGATACACTTTCCTAGGTTAGCGGCGTAACCATCTGGAAACCTCACCGCTCTTATGAACTCACAGAAGGCAATCTTTTCTTCTTTAGTCATGGTGTACCAAGCAGGTGGCATTTCAAATGACTCATCATCTTCATTGCGCTCGAGGTGCAATTCTTCTCTTATTCCCATATCTTCCAAGTCAAGCCTTGAATTCACCGTGTCCTTGGACTTCCCTTCAATGTTCATGAATGTTCCAAGGAGATTGTCACAGATATTCTTCTCGATGTGCATTATGTCGAGGTTGTGCCTCAGCTTTAGATCGGCCCAATATGGCAGGTCCCACAAACAAGACCTTCGGTCCCAGCATTGCCCTTCCTCTCGCTTTCTCTTATTTTCAAGCTTTCCTGGTCTCGCATCTTTGACCTTTTCAAGTTGCTTCTTGAGCTCTTCTTTAGTGAATTCCGCTGGCTGGTCGCGGGTTTCAGTCTCACCATCAAACTCTTTGCTTTTTCGCCATCGATGATTCCGGGGAAGGAATCGGCAGTGCCCAATCCAGCAGATCTTGCCCCTTATCCTCCTCGAGCATGGGTCTTTGTCACACCGCACACAAGCCTGATAACCCGCTGTAATACTCCCCGACAAAGTGTATAGCGCCGGGAAATCATGGATGCACCATATGACTGCAGCACGGATATTAAACTTATTGTTGGGAGTCAAGGCATCATAGTTAAATACACCACTCCAGAGCTAGAGAAATTCTTCCATGAGGGGCTCCATGAAGACGTCAAAATCTTTTCCTGGAGAGTCTGGACCCGGGATAAGCAACGCCATCATAAAGTTAGACTGATTCATGCATGCCCATGGTGGCATGTTGTACGGCACCACAAAGACGGGCCACATGCTATATGACATTCCCTGAATCCCAAACGGATTAAAGCCATCAGTGGCAAGGCCGAGCCTTATATTCCTTGGATCCGCAGCAAATGTTTTATGCTTACTGTCAAAGTCTTTCCATGCCTTTCCGTCCGCTAGATGGCTCTGCTCATCTTCCACAGGTTGTGTCTTGAGCTTGTGCCATTGTACCTCGTGTGATGACTTTTCTGAAAGAAACATCCGCTGAAGCCTTGCTATCAAAGGAAAGTGCCTCAATACCTTCTGCGGTATACACCTTCTCCCATCAGCATCTCTCCACCTAGAGGCCTTGCATTTCGGGCAGTTGTCATGCTTGACATACTGCTTCTGAAACAACACACGGTTATTTGGGCAGACATGTATTGAAACATAGCCTAGCCCCAACTTTCGGATTACGCGCAACGCGTCATCATCGGACTTGGGAATAAAGCCATTAGGGAACTGCAAGTTAAAAAGATGGACAAATGCGTTGAATGCAACATTGTTAATCCGGTAGAAAGACTTGACATGAAGTAGCTTCATGGTGAAGGTAAATCTTGAAAATTTACCCCCTTCAATAGCTGCGCGCTTCGCCTCCCCAAGCACCTCGGCAAACAATGACCTCTGTCCATCAACATGATGTTCAGAATTGTACAGATCCCTCAAAAGGTCAGGTATCCTATCATCTTCAAATCCATCTTCTTCCTCCAAACTAGCATTCTCCTGCAGAACATTTTCTACAAAATCAATTCCATCATCACCACCATGGTGTGGTTGTGCATCAGCTTCAGCATGTTGAGGTTCTTCCTGCAATGGTTCTCCATGATGGATCCACCTATCATAGGTGCTGGCCATTCCATAATAAAGCAAATGATCTTGCACCGTCCCTTGAGCTTGTTCTTTACTGTTCAGGCATTGGCAGCATGGACAGAGAATGCGGTCAGTCTTGGCAAAATTTGTGCGAACACACTGCATGAAATCTTCGACTCCCTTGATGTGTTCACCGGAAAGCTTTCTAACACCCTTTGTAATCCAGCTTCTGTCCATCTGACAAAGACAACAAACCATGGAAATGCATCATTACAATTTCTAGCAATAAAAGGAGCATCAAAATCTGTTGCTTTATTCTTCAGTTAAGACATCAATACAAAATACAGTAGTAAAAGTTAATCTGTAGCTACCCGGAGTGCTCTCTAATTCTGGACATGAAGTGCTTCTCTAATTCAACCATAAATTACAAGTGCACAGCCAATAACATAGTGCTTATCTAAAACCTACCCAAGAATACTAGTGCACACTACTGCTTCCCTGAAACCTAGCCAAGAACACTAGTTAGGCTGCAATTTCTACCAAAATTTCTAGCTTGGATGAAGAAATTGAAGAACAGAAATCAAGCTATCCTAGGCTACAGGTTCTACCAAACAAGCACATCTGAAGAGAGAGGAGAGGAGTGCAGACCGGGAATCCTGCGACGGCCGGGGTCTCGTCGCGGATGGGGGATCTTCGTCGAGCGGCTTCGTCGAGTATCCGAGGCGAACGGCGAGGATCTCGAGCAGTTCCTCCGCCCAAGCCACCACCTTGCTCGGCCGCGGCGCCGGCAACACCACCGCCGGTCCCCGCCATCAGGAGACCCTCGCCATCAGGATGCCCGCCGGTAGCCTCCGCCCTCGCCCCCGCCTCCGCCGGTCTCCTCCGCCGGTCACTTTCGCCGGTCTCCTCCGCCGGTTACCCCCGCCGGTCGCCCCCGCCTCCGCTGGTCACCCCCGCCGCGATGCAATTTCTACTAAGTGATACACTGACGGCCGCTGCTCGGTTAAGCAGCTACAAATGCATATTAGCTATATAGAAACGTGTTGGTAAAAAAGCAACATCCCCTATTTAGCTCAGCGGTAGTGAACCACTTTTGAGCAGCACATCGGTCGTGGGTTCGAGTCCCCGCTCGCGCAAATATCTTTGCGATTACCGTCGCAGCGCATGGTCGTGGGCTCGCAGTCGTAAGGAGTGACACAATGGCCCATATACACAATGGTCCAACTGTCCCAATTGTCCATATCAGATGACTGGACCCACGTGTCAAGATGGGTGCAGTGGGTCCCACCAGTCAGATTTGTCAACGGGTCAATATTAGAGACCTCCTATCAATAGGTCCCACCAATTAGTGGGTCCCACTTGATGAGTTGGCTGCCACGTAGTCAAATAACGATCTTATTATATGGTCTTAAATATTATGACTTCTTTAGTTGGTCGTAATCAGTCACATAAAAGGTCGTAGACCATGCCTCGCAATCTATGACCATCTCGGTTAATAAAGTTATGACTTTTTAAATAAAAATGGTCGTTAAGTTTTAGGGTTTGTACCCTCCCAAACGCTTAACAACCAATAAAATCAAAATAGTCATAACTCTATGATCAATTTTTTCATGGTCATTATTAGAAAGTCATTAACGAGCATATTTCTTGTAGTGAGATTTAGTAAAACCTTAACAAGTATTGTAAACCTTGATTGAACTAATGCCTTTTGGTATACGGCCGATCGGCGGCGTTGCGATGTGCACGTCCGCGTCACCATCGCGATGTGCTACGTCCACGTCACCATGGGTATACAAGCAAGGCAACGATGCTCCGACATAAGAAACAAGTATCGAAAATTTTAACCTAACTAATGCTTTTGGTACGTCTGATCGGCGGCCTTGCAAGCATTATACATGCATTTAGTATCCGCTATCCAATATTTTCATACTATTTTCCCGTCATGTAAGTACTGGATGGTGGATACTTTTCTGTCAATAATACCAATTTTCGCTTCCTAAACTCGCAGCACAAGACATGACAACACGACCCATTTGCTAGGGCATCTGCAACGCGCCGACCAAACAGATCGTATTTATCCGTTTTTCGTCCGTTTGGATCGCGAAACAGACATGTATGTCCATGTCCGGCCTTTTCTCTGGCCACAGGGTGACTCATCTGGTCCGTCCTGGTCTTTTTTTTTCCGAAATTTAACATTGCATTTTATATTTTAGATTTTGAACGATTACATAGGTTTTAGGTTACATTCTATCTAAAAGATAGATTTAATCTAATACTAGGTTAAACAGAAGATTCTATTCTGGCACTTTCAACAAAATTGGCCATGTGTGGGCGGCGCTTCGGCTTGTCAAGATGAATTTGCTGGCTCTTCCGGCGTGGTAGCCGGCACCAGGGCGGTCTTGCTGACTCTCCTTGCTCTTCCCGTTTAGTGGTAGGGCTTACTTAGTGGCGCGTAGGCGGTGCAGCGGGTGCTGTCGGCCCCGTCCTCGCGGTGGCGGTTGTGGCGGCTCGTACGGGCCGGGACAAGCGGGTCGCCCGCGCCAAATCAGCCGCTTCCTGCCTCCGAAGCTCGCAGATGAGTTCTGTCGATATCCACGACAAGTTCGTTTCGCCGGACACGGTCGGCATTGAACGAGTCGAACGAGCGTGCCACGGCCTCCTGCACGTCCTGGCCGCCTTGCTCGCTCCAACCATCCTCTGAGCTAGTTCAGGAGAACTCCTCGTTCTCCTGGTCATCGGGAGTAGGTGCGGTGGCCGCGAGCGGGGGCGACAACAACCCCCGCAGCGTACGCTTCCCCCCGGATCCATCTAGGTGCTGCGGCGGTGGTGACGGTGGCAGATCCATCTAGGTGCCCGGGAGGTGTGGCTGGGATGTGTGGTGGTCGTACTTGGGGGAGGATGTGTGACGGGAGTGGGTGCTAGGGTTTGTGAGAGATAGGGTTTGGCTCGCCGGCGACCATTTAAAGACCTTGCACGCCGCATTGAAGACGGTTGTTAGCCGAGTCTCATATCAGAAGAGTCCAACGGGAGAAGCTCGTCGACGACAACCTTGCACGCCGCATTGAAGACGGTTGTTAGCCGAGTCTCATATCAGAAGAGTCCAACGGGAGAACTTCGCATGGTGTGCACACTCGTCCATGCCGACACACTCATATTTGATATATGACTCCCAAGGATGTTGATCCGTTTACGAGGAAATGGATTGACGCGGTAGAGAAGTAGAGATGCCAATCGAAATACGATGGCCGCCCACCGCACATAACATACGAAAACGGGAAGAATCTCAACGAGCTTTCGGAGTCCGACCGGGCATATTCCCCCGCACGGCAACAGGTGCACGTGTACGGGGAAATCATCGGGACGCGCCACCCAAACCGACCATGCGGACACGCTTGTGGCCACGGAAGACCGACGGGAGAAGCGTCGGGTAGGGAGGCATCCGCATCGCATCGCCCATCTGACACGCGCGCGCACACCACACCACACCTCTACTCCAGCCAGACTACTCCAGACTCCAGACCATTTCCATCTCCCACCACCAGCAGCCGCATCTCGTCGCGCGCACAGCAGAGAGCGAGAGAGAGGCAAACCCTAGCTAGCTGCTCCTACACAGCTCGGGCTCGGATTTCGGAGCGCCGGCCGGCGGATGGTGTCGATGAGCACCACGCCCAAGCCGCTCGAGGCCGCGGCCGCCGTCGTGGGCGGGGACGGCGGCGGAGGGGAAGCGGGGAAGCAGCAGCAGCTGGCGGTGGTGGCGGCGGCGCCGATGGCCGTGCCGTCAGCGTCGGCGTCGGCGTCGGCGGCCGCGGCGGCCGAGGATCCGAGGAAGGTGAGGAAGCCCTACACCATCACCAAGTCCAGGGAGAGCTGGACCGAGCCCGAGCACGACAAGTTCCTCGAGGCACTGCAGCTGTGAGTTGTCCCCAACCCTGCCCCCACGTCTACCTTTCTCTTCAGTTAAGAGGGTCTTGTGGTATCTGTCGGATTGTAATTTGGGGATTACGCTTCTCTCTGGGCGGCTCATGTGTCGGTCGTGGGGATTGCTTTGGTCCGCTAAAGGTCGAGTTTTTACCATCTTGATGGAAACCTGTTTTTCCTGGTGGAGCGGTTCGATTGCTGGCATGGTTAGCTTGTTGGCCGAATCGGGTGCTCAATTTTGCCCAGACTCCGTTAAAATTGCCCCCAGACACTTTCATCCTCGCGTAGCATTTTGGGTAGCTCATAGAATCTTGGGTTTCGATTCATTTTCTGGCTGAAACGTGGTAAGAATGTTTGGGGCTCGGTTAAGGGGAAGCAGTAGGCGTGCCCTGTTGTTTGATACGAATGCTTTATCGGATGTTTGTGGTTTCAGGGGATCTGATGTGTTTTATTTTTGAGATGGGGTTAATGTTCAATTGACGAAACACCAGGAATAGTGCTTGATAATTTACCGACACAGCGGGTTCACTTATTTTGGCTACTTTTGGGTTTGTTTGGAGTAGATGCTGCATGCCTGCAGCTGGGAAGAGCAGAAAAACTGTAATTTTGATGAGGGACTCACCTGTAATAGTTTGTTTGGATAGTCCTGTTAATTATAGGAGTAAGTGATAACGTAATTGATGGTATACCCTATAATGGCTTTGTTCCTTTTTGTCTGTTATAGGTTTGACCGTGATTGGAAAAAGATAGAAGCATTTGTTGGCTCAAAAACTGTGATACAGGTATTGTTTGTAGCCATTTTTATACTATTACTTCTTCTAGTATTCGCAAATGTTTACTATGCAAATTGAGTGGTGTTGGATGTTCTAGTTGTGCCCTTTTAGTTTAGTGTAACACACATTCATATATACATCATCATTCATCTTCTATGCTGTACTTATAAGTGAAACAAGTTGAGTTTATATGAAGTGTTGAATAAATATTACACTTACTATTATACAAAGTAATCACTAAGAACATCAGCGAGCTAAACCCTCTTTGACATACTGTGCATTTCCTTTGACAGATAAGGAGCCATGCACAGAAGTACTTTTTGAAGGTTCAAAAGAATGGTACAGGCGAGCATTTGCCTCCACCCCGGCCGAAGCGTAAGGCAGCCCACCCATATCCACAGAAGGCCTCTAAAGGTGGTACTTACTGTTTGTAGTCTCCGGCACGAACTGTTTCTAGTTTACTGTTTGCTAACTAAAATTTATTTAACCCCTACAGCATCCCAAGCTATTTTGCCACAACAACAACCTCCTCCTCCAAAGGATCAGGATGGTGCTATATCTATGGATACATCTGTGATTGTTCCAAACACCGATGCAAACACTGCGGCACCTTCCTGGGACAATGCACTTGTTCAGCCTTTGAGTGCAAGTTATACGCAAGGTATGTTATGTACTATCCTCATAATCTTGATTGCATACTCATGGCTCATGGAGAAAGTACTAAGGTTTCACAATTTTTATATGTCCAGGTGCTGTTGCAGCAAATAACTGCTCTAGTAGCATAGAGAGCCAATCTGGAACCGGACCAATTTCTGAAGCAGTTGAACAAGAAAACGCGCCTCCATCACTTCGGGGTGAGTTTTGTCTTGTGCAGTATACACTATGCAAATCCATCACGGCAACTGTTATCTAGGTCATCAGCTTCATACCATGAAATATGCTATTTTTTTCATGTAAATTATTAATATCCCATTAAAGTAGAGACCGAGTCCATTTTTATCACTGTATACTTACTTGCGCTGCTCCCTGGTTACACGTGCAGCTATGCCAGATTTTGCCCAAGTATACAATTTCCTCGGAAGCGTATTTGATCCAGATACGAGTGGGCATTTGCAGAGGCTGAGGACGATGGATCCGATTGATGTGGAAACGGTATGTATGCTGTAAGATCTACTTTTCTGTATTAAAACGGTCTTGTCAGTTCATAATTATGTTAGCCTCCCTATTTCAATGGCGCAATCACTGTTTCCTTTTACTAGTTCAGATAGTATTCTTGTCCATGCTTATCGTGTATAAATAATTGTTACTCAACGAAGACATAACTATTAGAGTGCAATCTTGGGGTTGAGATATAGTTCCTTAATGTTCTGTTGTAAATTTGCAACCGTTTTTTCCGAGTACAGTTTGAATACAAAAATAGCGCTACTATTTTCACTTCTGAGGTCAAAACATGCAGTTGACTTAATCAAAACCCAAACGTGATGTTGTTTTGGATTGCATGTATTTTTCTTTGCCCTCTGTTCTTCTCTCTTTATTTCTTTACACTGTTCTGAGTACTGAACTCCTGATTGCTATCTTCCCTTCTAATTTTGTTTTGTTTCCTGCTATTTATTTCCCTGTTATTCATTCATGACTTAATGTTTCATGTATTCTGTTACTATTATATGATTATAATTGTATTAATTCACACGGAAAATTATTGTTCCGCTGGTGATAAATATTGATCTGTGGAGTGGACTAATGTACAGGTACTACTGCTGATGAGAAATCTATCAATGAACTTGACTAGCCCAGACTTCGAGGCCCATGTAAGTTTTGTCTCTTCTTTCCACAGCTTGTAGTGATGTTCAAATGCTTCTACCATACTATCATTACGCTTTACCATACTTTCACTCAGTTCAGGGATCCTGGTGATAATAGTGTTTTCAGATATTGTTATCACCGTCGTGTTACGCTATAACTCCCTGATATTGTACTGTACGCTTCACGATAATAATTGAAATGGCCTTTAGCCAATGCATAATTAAGGTTCTTGTTGGCTCAAATCTTGTTCCATGTTTATGCTAGATGGCAAGTTATTTGAAAAAATAATTAAGTAGTTAATTTCATTCGACTGCCCTGCAAAAGTCTTTGGAAACTACTAAGAATTAACAATGCAAATAGCGCGGACACGGGATGACCAACTTCTGCCTGGTATTGTCCGACGGGACTGAACGGAAGAATTGGGATAAGATGAAGCGGGACACGGGAGTCCATTGGGACCCACTTAGTTTAATGTAAGCACAAACAGCCGGGATTAAACGGGATCTAACGGATGGGATGATTAGATTTTTCAGGCGGGATGGAAGGCGGGCTTGGTAGGCTGACCAATCCCACTTGCATCGTTAGTAAGAATTATCATCAGGGAGTCTGCATGTCTGCACTTTTTGCTAGTGCGCTGGTTCCTTGTGAATTATCAGCTTGCTGTAGCTGTACCAAAGGCATCTTTTCCAAGCTTTTCACTGATGAGTGATTATTGACTGTAATGAGATTGTGATATCGTAATGACCATATAAACAATACACGGAATATTTATCCCTCAACCTCATAATTCTGAGAACTTGCTATTTTTCCGGTCTCCAAGGGTACCCTCGCTACAACTAGCCATGTTGATAAGCGGCACATTTTATGTTTTGCTTGGTACTTAGAAAATCGACATCAATTGATTTGTTCTGATGTGCTGTTCTGAAAACCTGATTGGTTCATTCACTCCCTGATTGCAGCGGAATTTGCTCTCAGCGTATGGTTCGGGTCAAGAGGAACTTAATTCTGGAAGCATGGGAACTCTCGGATCTCAGAGCTGCCATCTACCATCCATGTAATACTTTCAGTTCCTCCATGTTTATGTGATTGTGACCTATTATTATTGTTATATATTGCATCTCAACTGCAAAGAACATTTGCATTTTCCAGGGTAACAAGTGAGTGAGCGAGCATATACCATTCGCCATAGAAGCTTCAGTCGTTTGTTTTGCGAGAAACTTGTGTTCTTGTAATGGACTCGCGGGCCGCTCTTAGCTTCCAGTGGTATGCTTCTAACCCTAGGCTAGTTTTGCTCATCAAGTTATTGTAGATAGCCAGTTTTGTGCTCAAGCAATTCTCTTCCCTAGGGTGGGGCGTAGTAGCTCAAGATGGTTTTTGTGTGTATACATCGATATGTTCACGTGGATGTAAATATGTATTAGTATTGTGTAATGCTTGAGATACTTCGAGTTTTTCGGTCAAGGCAATAATAAGCTGGATAATCCAGCCTGGTCTATAGTGCGCCCTAATGTAATACCGTGACTTGTAAAGCTTGTGCTTTTTAAAGCGATCGAAGTTTTGAAAACGTTGAACTTCTGTAAAATGCTGTGACTTCTAAAAGCTTGCACCGTTGCTGTTGACCATACAGTTCAAATTTTATCAGAGTTTTTGAAGTTCATTGTTGTATGCAGCTTTGTATTGCTGACATTTGATGTATCAATTTCCTTATGTTCACTTCTGTTGCAATGTACTACCTCCGTTTCATAATATAAGCCTTTTTAACTAACTAAACTAGCTTGTTGAAAATGCTTATATTATGGAACGGAGGGAGTACATGCTTTCTTTGTTGCTATTGTTTTGGGATGTGGTCGATTTTGTATTGAGATGTTTAAATTCATGAAGGACAGGCCTGGCGCGTAGTGGTGAAGTACTCCCCACTTGTGCCAAGAGGTCCTGGGTTCGACTCAGCCTCTTTGCGTTGCACTTTGTAGGGGTAAGGCTTGACTCATATAATCCTTCTCTAGACCCCATCTGGTGTGGGAGCTTCTAGCACTGGTTCTGTCCTTTTTTTTATGTTTAAATTCATGAAATGCAACAGGTACAATTTGGAGATCCTGGGTGGGAAAATATCTAGTAATACAAGCACTTAGGTGCTACAATGCTCAAATCAATTTTAAAAGTTTCAAAAAAATCTACCAAAAAATGTGTGTATTGACACGATATGTTTATACTACCTCAAAAAATTTCAGCCACAAATTCATGTGGCACTATTCATATCAGATTTGTCTTTTATGTTTCTCAATGTTCATTTTGAATTTGTGGCTGAAATTTTTGGAGGTAGTATAAACATATTGTGTCAACACACATATTTTTTGGTAGATTTTTTTGAAACTTTTAAATTTGATTTGAGCATTATAGCACCTAAATCTTGTATTACTAGATATTCTCTCGATCCTGGGTGCCATGGCTCTTGGGCATATCTGAGAATGGCGTTAATCTCTGATTGCGTTGTTTTGGCACCTGGGCTTCATGGAGCCCGGTTTTTTGAAAGAAAAAAAAATGATATTTAGAGTGTCAAAAAATTCTGATTATTTTATGTGGATACATACTAATGTGAAAGTTTTACTAAAGTGAAGTCATATTTTGGGCTATACGAAATCACAAATTTGTAGATTAAAAAACCCTCGGTTTTGATCCAATACTTGATTTTTTTTGTATGTGTGTGTATTGTGTAGATCGCTGGTACTCCCCCTGATCACAAATATGTGTGGTGACTTGTACTGTTAGTTTGTACTCCCTCCGTCCAAAATAAGTGTCTCAAATTTGTCTAAAAGTGGATGTATCTATACATGTTTCATGTATACATACATCTATTTTTGGGCAAACTTGAGACACTTATTTTCGGACGGAGGGAGTACGTAGTTTGTGGAGAACGGCGATATGGAGGGCGAGCTCCAGGTAGCTCGATATGTTGTCCGTTCGTTGGTGCATTGGGATCTGGACCAAAACATATTTATGTGCAATATGTTTCTGAATACATTTGTTCGCAACCGTGCATCGTATCGGGCTGGCCCAGGTCCTGTGTTTCTACCTGGGTGAGGTTGCGGCCATCTGTGCTAGACTGCCAGGCGTAATTTCCCTTCTCTCTCACGAAAAAAAGCATACAGCCCAGTTCGGCAACGGCTTCGCTCTCTCCCAGACTCACCGACTCTCCCACATCTCTCGCACCAGGCGCCGGTGTAGGTTCATCAGGAGGAGGAAGTCATGGAGGAAGAAGACGGGGATATCTGGTGTGGATCTGTGGTCAGCGGCGGTCGTCCAGTGTATCCGGTGCGGGAGGATGTAACGCGGAGTCGACGAAGACCTCGAGTCTGGATCTGAAATTCGTCATGGCCACATTCTTCTTCACCGCCTGTAGGCAACGCGGGAATGGAATTCATCACCTGCAGTGGCAGCCACCCACGAGGTCGCAGCCTCTGAGGGTACCGTTCTGGATGATTTTTGCCCAAACTTTTGTTGTTCAATCCTCCTTTTCTTCAATTTTGTTTTCTGCATTTTTTGGGCTCTGATATTTTTTCAGGTGGTGTTCAGATTTCGACAACATCTTTCGCGATTTTTTTTCTGTAATTTTGGGGACTTCTCGTGTTTGTATGGTGCAATTTTAATGTCGTTCTTTTGTGCTATCAGATCCAAGTAATATGGTGATTAGTCATGTTGGTTAACTTCCCCACAACCTCTTGGGCTGTAAGTGGCTCGACAGATTGTGAATTTGGGTCAGTTTTATTCATACGTGTCTACGGCAATTTAGTGTCAGATCTTGAATCCTAGTCACTAATCAGTAGAATATGTTCAGGCTATAGTGGTATTGCAAGTTGCTGGCCATGTAGCTTAGCTCTTAATCAAACTTTGGACCATTTATTATTTATGAATATATCTGAGAAGCTCTCAATCACTAGACGTTAGGAATAATCATAGAAAATATGCTATTCATAGGTGAGAAATATTTTTTTTGAATTCGGAGGGATGCACTGAATATGGGTGGAGAGAGACTGAACTCTGGCAGATGCATTGATGGGTTAGTGTCGCTAGTGCCCCACGATGAATGGTCAGTGGATCACATCATGTGCCACTGCTCGATTTTTAGAAAATGCCAAAGGCACCAGTAGAAAAAGGGTCTTTCGGAAGAAGATCCAAAGCCATTAGTTCCGGTTCAGACACAAATCGGGTTCGAGCTTTTAGGGCCTGGAATGCCAATAGTCTCGGTTCGAATGAGGGTATTAGTCCCGGTTCGTGGCTAGAACCGGGACTAAGGGGCGAGCACCTTTAGTCCCGGTTCGGGACACAAATCGGGAATAAAGGTTCTATCTTTAGTCCCGGTTTGAGACACCAACCGGGACTAATTTTTTTTTCCGAATTTAACCACCTGTTTTGATTTTTTTGGATTTTTGAAATTTAAAAAGATTCAAAATTCAGATTTTTAATTTTTTTAAAAATAGAAATATAAAAATTATGTCATATTTGAATTCCTCATATTTTTCTGATAATAATGGACATATTATTTGTTCAATTTCGATTTACAGATTAAAAGATATGAATTATGCCATATTAAATGAATTAATGTCAAAAAAATAATAAAACACATTTTATTTTTATATTTATTCAATATTATGATTACTTAGTCATTTTTGTATATTTAAATAATTATTTAGAATTCAAATTATAAAAATACGTGACCCACATGATCCATGGGTTAATATGATTAATAGCATACTATAGACATAAGGTTACAAGTAGATTATAGGAAGGGGGGATGTGAAGGAACCAGGATGTTAAGCGTGCTAGGTGTAAAGTAGTGTGAGAATGGGTGACCGACCGGGAAGTTTGACCAAAGACTAAGTGTGATTAAGAGGCTCCGGTGTGAGACATTAATGAGTCCAACAATTCATAGATTCAAATTTTTTTTGGAAAAATAAAATCATTTTTTGAATTAAAGAAATAGAAAAAAAAATTAGTCCCGGTTCTATATTTTAGAAAAAAAATAGTACTTTTTTTAGCACAAGTACTATATTTTGATGGAATGGGATTCATGCTAGCCCACCTAACACTAGTGTATTGGGCTTCTTCCCTTGGGCCTTTTTCTTTGACTTTTCTTAATTGTCCATTTTTGACTTATTGATTGACTTTGACTTGACTTGCTTTGACGTCTTGACTATGCCATGTAGGACTACGTGGGATATTGATAGAAATTTAACCATTATACTACAATAATATATTTTTTTATTTCTGTCTTCAACAACATATATTTATTGATTTTACAATGGTCAAGTCTACACTAAGCCTAGACCAAGTTTTGCAAGAAAGTACCAAATGCCAAAAACCATTACTAGTTCATTGCAGTTCAGGAACAACAAAAGTTGCTGGATACTGAAATCAGATTGCATAATTTATCCAGTAACTAGCTAAGATAAAACCTGATACGATGCACAAATATTTGTTGGAATCTCAATCGTAATTTCAAAGCAGTTTTGTCAATTGCTAAATGAAACAAACCAAAATGGTGGTGGTTTAGATGTACACAGAAGCAATAGAACTCGTGGCATGGAGGAAGGGACACTCCATTGTGCATATCAATCAGTTGTGGGAGATGCTCGTGAATTGGGCCGACCCATTGCCCAGGCAAACAGTGCGACCACCCATGCCTTTAGGAAGAGGGCCCCTCCTAATAAAGTATATTAGTAACCATATTATTCATTATGTACAAAAATGATTTAATTTATGAAAAATCTCATTTTGCAGCAGCAAGTCCACACAATGGATCAATACCGTGTACCACGTAGGATAATCGAATCAGATCAGCGATACCGATTTTTAGTTTATTTTGTTCAGGAACTTTTATTGGAGAAGTTGTTATGAGTTGTTACATACACCAAATGATACAAGCACACTCTAGACGAGCATATATAATGAAATCATATGTAGTTGATTTCTTCAGGTGATTACGACTATTAATACTATTTCAATAAGTATGAATATTGTTTCAACTTATTACCAAAGCCAACATGGAAGGCAAATATGTTGATGGTTCAATTAATGATCAAAAAGATTTATACTATGCTTACCTAATCATACACCAGAAACCACATATATTTATTAGACCTAACGTTATAGAAATGTCTACCATGATAAGAATGTTGTGGTGGTGTCACGGCAGATGCCATGGATAGGCTAAAGATGGGGCCGATAGACGCTGGAGGTACCGGGGAGGGATAGTTGTCTCGCCCTGCTTCAAAACTACAAGGCGCGCGCTAAGGCTTTGACCTAACGGCCTCCGTTTGCTGGAATCGGAATAGTTGAGAACAAAGTGGCAAACGGGTGCGTAACGCGTGGGAATCTGCCGAACAGTTCGGGCCAAATCCTGAAGAAAGCTCAAAAGCGATGTTTGATGAGCCTGCGTAGTATTAGGTAGTTGGTCAGGTAAAGGAGCACGTAGGATCACGCACACGGAACACACAAGAATCCAGGTTCAGGGCCCTCGTGAGGAGGTAAGACCCCTACTCCTGCTTGTCTGTTTATATGGTGGATTACAACTCAAGCTACAAGATGCTCCTCGAGCTGTATGAGAAATGATATGAACTAAGGGAAAGCCTAGCTCCTGAGCTCTACAGCCGAGTCTGGTGTTGGGTGTGGCGTAGAGGCGTTGAGTGTCTAAAGTCTCTAAAGTGTCGTCCCCGTAAGAGGAGCCCCTGGTGTATCTTATATAATGGAACCCAGGGCACAAGTTAGGGCTGACGTGTGTGCTGATGCACCCTACACTGTGGCCACGACCGGCCGGTGTCATGCTCTGACCGCTTCGGTCATCACTGCCAGAGACAAGACAAGCCTCCGTGCCTGTCCCATGCTCCCCCGTACCGCTTCGGTCAGCAGTATGGAGATCTGACTCCCCATCCCGTGACTTCCGGGTCAAGAGTTAGGTAGCGACGTCCCCTCGCGGCAGTGGCACGACGCCCGCTCCGTGATCGTAGGGACAAGACGTGAGCCTTGACCGTGCACCGGGATGCAACTCCATCTCTTCTGATCCGGCATAGGCATGCCAGACACATCTTTGACTCGGTTTTCCTTCCCTGCACATATGAAGAACAAAGAAGAGGATCCGACATCCGATCTGTATGTCGGTACCCGTATGTCGGCATGGTATGTCGGTTAGCCATGACCCGGTCAACTCCGGGTATATACATATCTCGTCATCTTGACCCTATCCGGGGGTTGCCCCCCGACATTAGTCCCCGAAGCTGGCGCGGTCCTGCAGCCTCGGATGAAGGGCCACGGCAGGTTTTCCCGACAACCAGGAATTTACTGGACACCGACATACCCTATGCCGGCTCATCTTATATGTCGGAAACTGATTGCCATTCAATTTCGATATGCGACTTTATGTCGGGATAGCTCCGACTTACGGAAGAACACCTCGGCTCCTCCGAGTCATCGGTCCCCTTACGTGACAGAGCATCTCTGCGACTTGTCTCGGTTTTCGTGCACGGATGGACGTGACGATGGCACGCGTGCCACACGTGTCACGCCGGTCACCTCAGTCTCTGCGCCCGCGCAGGCACTCGAGCATGCTTTGAATGCACAACCCGCGCGTCGCCTCGGGTCTTGCACGATCGGGTGCGCCGCACCGGATCGTTGGCACCCTGTGGCCCAACGTGCGGCAGATCGTGCGGCAGTTACGCCATCGCGAGGATTGTGGCAAAGATCGCGGCGGTTAACCTCCGTCGGTTGCGGAGATCGTGCGCAGTAAATCACGCGCCCACGATCTCCCCCGACCGCTAAATAAATACGGGGGGAGGGGGCAACTCTTTCCCCCCTCCGCATTCACTTTCTCCTTCGCACTCTCTCCTCTTCCTTCTCCAGCGCACAGAGCACAGCGCCGCCGCACGCTCCGCACGCACCGACGCCGTCGCCGGACGATGCCTACGCCTTGCACCCAGCACACCGCCGCCGAACGACGCGCAGGACGCCGTGGTCGAGCATTCCGCCGTCGCCACTGTTCCGCACCGCCGCGGTAAGTTTTCCCTTCTCTCTGTTTTCTCTTATTTTTTTCTTCTTGGCTTGCTCCGCCGTGGTTGCGGCGCGTCGCGCGCCGCCGGCCACCTCTTTTCCATACCACTTTCTTCTTCTTTCTCTTTGATTTACCTCTGGTTCTCCGCATCGCCGTCGCAACGCACCTCGCGTCGCCGGCGACTTCGCCGCCGTCGTTCTTTTTTCCTCTTTCCTTCCGCCATGGCAAACATTGCTCACCGCCGGTGATTCTTTTTGCAGCCCTCGGCAATCTCACCTCGAGATGTCGGACAGCACCGCCGTTGAACTGGTCGAGGAAGGAATGGTGGAAGGATCCACCCGGGCAGCCTAGGAGGGTTCCGACGTATCTCGCGCCGAGTTAGACTGGCTGACCCAGACGCGGCGGATCCCGGCCGGGGTGGAATGCCGGTTGCCGGGTTCCAAGACTGCGCCGGATCTCAGGAAAGGCGAGTACGTCGTCTTCGTCGCGCATTTCGAGCGCGGGTTTGGGTTACCCGCCAGCGACTTCATGAACACCTTCCTCAAGAAATTCGGCCTCCAACCTCATCATCTTCCGGCTAACGCCATCACCACTCTCTCTGCCTTTGTCTCCTTCGCGGAGGGTTACCTCGGCCTTTGGCCCACCATCAACTTATGGTCCAAATACTTCCAATTCCGGAAACAAGTCATTCCGAATCCCGAGAACCCAGACGCGGTCCGAGAGATGACCCAGTGCGGGGCCGCCACAGTCATACCTCGGCGCGCCTCCGTTTTTCCTCGTATTCAGGGCCTAGAGTCATGCCGGAAATGGCAACGCTCTTTCTTCTACGTGAAGAACTCGACCGACGCCGACATGATCAACTTGCCGGCATTCACCATCGATCCCCCCACAGCACAACTCAACTGGGGGCACAACCCGAAGAACAATCTGCCTGAAGTCAACCACATCCACCAAGTCGTCGAACAACTCAAAGGAGAAGGGATGTCGGCCGATGACCTGTTGGCGATATTTATCAGCTGCCGGGTTTCGCCCCTCTAGCGCCGAGTCAACAAGATCTGCCACATGAGTGGCCCGCTTGATCCGACCCGGACAAGCGCCTTTGAGCTGGACAAGGCGCAGATCCGGAGGCACGTTAAGGCCATAGCCCGGACGCAGATGACGGAGGAGTGGGAGTGGGGCAAGGAACCCCATAGCCGGAGCAACCTTCCGCCCGCAGTAAGTAACTTCAGCCGACATAAGTTTTCCGCCGACATAAACTCTTATGTCGGTGCAATTCTGTCTTTTGTATTAACCATTCTCCGTTTCCATCATGCAGAGATTCGGACGGCAGACGAAGGAGGACGGACCGAAACCCGCCGCCAACTGTGGTGCGGACCGGGTCAAAGCCGATACAGAAGATCCGGACGACAAGGATAACATGCCGATCCCCGCCATTGTTCCGGGTCCTGCCATGGGTAAGACTCGCGTCTCCTCCGTTCGAGATTGGTCTGAGGATGAAGACGATGACTGTCAAATTTTAGAGGTATATGACCCTCTTCCGGTTGCGTTCTCATATCCGGTGCCCTCGCCCCCAGCTGACTCGGACGACCAGGTGCTCGAGGTGGCACCCCTTGCCGTGGGACCCAAGGGCCCGGTTCGGAAGCGCCCCATTGCTGTGGCCACAGATGTCGGGCCTTCCGGCACCTCGAAACCTCTGCAGAAGAAGGCGAGGAAGAAGACGATATTGAAGCATCGTGAACGGCCCGTTTCCAAGGGGTAAGATTCCCTTTTGCCGACATAAATTCCATACTCTTGCTTATACTTGTTCTTCCTGCTTTTCTCCTTCTAACGATACGCTTTACTGTTTTGTCTTACAGCATGGCTCCTCTGGAGGTCCCCCCAACCGGGTCTACCGATCGGGTCCCGCTCAGGACTTCGACGCCGCCTCGGCCCGACGACACCCGGGTGCCAAGTCCACTACGGACAAGTCCGGACGCAGATCCATCGGCTCCGGGATCCGGAGCTGGAGACGCGGATCCGGTCGTGACCGACATCCCAACGCCCAACCGAGATGAGAATCTCAGAACCAACTCTCCGGCCCCCGAGATAGAGGGGACCGAGGTTCCGGAGAACCCGGAACAACCGAATCAGTAGCAGCAGCAAGAACCACCACAACCACAACAGGCCCAGCAGCAACAGCAGCAACAGCCACAACCGGCTCCGACAACGCAGCAGCAGCCACAGCCCGCTCCGGCACAAGCGCGGCGACCAACTCCACCGAAACAGCGGCCGCCACCGGCTCCTCCTGCTTCGTCGGGGTCTCCATCGAAGAAGGCTGCACTCGCTACGGCCGGTAAGAAGACTGCACCTGCTGCGGCCGGGAAAGCACCGGCCAAAGAGGTGCCGCCCAACCCGGAAAGACAGATAGTTCCATAAGGGAAGCCCGGCACCGCAGCCACATCAACCAGCATCCAGACCACTGGGTTTAGCTGGGAGTTCGCCCCTCTGAAAACCCTGAGTGGGAGGAGCTTGGGCTCCCTTGAGCAGCTGAACATGGACTGGAATGCCGCCGACACCAGCGAGGTGACCTCGCGATCACCAGCGGGCCAGATCTCGGAGCATCCGGCAGGGCCAAGCTCAGTTGCCCAAAAGATGTTCGCAGCAAAAGCTGCCCTCTTTGAAGCCGACCGAGCAGCCGAGGTAAACACTTGCTATTTCAACTTTCCAATGTAGATATCCCATTATCCCCAGTCCCAGAGATTCGGGTCGAGTAATTGAAACTCGACCGAGTAAGGATTACTCGGCGTGAATCTTCACAAATAACACTATTATTCCATCATTGCAGGCTTGCATGACTGCTCGAACTTAGCTGCACCATAAGCTGATATTGGCGCACAGATCCCTCAAGGACAAGTGCAAGCAACTGTAGACCGAGTTGTAGAGCAAAGCTACCCTTGTTTTCTGCCGACATATCGATTACACTTAAGCTGTTTTGTTCTGACTTCTCCCTCTACTTCACTTGCCAACATAAATAGCCGGGATAGAGGCCAAGGTAAAGGAGCGTGAGGATGCTCTCAAGGCCGAGCTTTTGAAGGAGCGCGAGGAGGTATCCCGGCTGAAAGCCGAGCTCGACAGATCTCGGGGTCGTATTGCCGACCTGGAGAAATCCGCCGCCGAGGAGAAACAACTCCGGGATGAAGAGACTCGGAAACTCAAGGAGTCCGCTGAGGAGTCCGAGTCCCGCGTGACCTAGGCCGAGGGTGAGGTCTAGGCCCTAAATACCAAGATCACTCGATGGTTGGGGGAGTTTTCCTCCATTAACGGCCAGTTGGATAGTAAGCCAACACCGTCTTCAAGTGGGACATGGACGATCATCTGGTGGCCTTGAAATCCCGCATGTCGACGCTGAGGGCTATCGGAGTGGGACTCCTCACCTCTGCGATCCGAGTTTACAACGCTCTCTGGCCTAAGTGTGCGCTCCCGGCATCAGTTGACGAACTGACCAAATGCTTGCTGGATAGCGAGGAACGACTCGACGATTGGTGGTCATCCGCGGACCGAGTCAGTGCAGACGAGGCCCTGATGTACGTGCTGTCTTGGTATGAAGGGATCAATCTCAACGTGCTTCAGACTTTGCGCGACGGGTCGAAGTGGACCACTGACCCGGATCTCATCCGGCGTCGCCAAGAAACGGCATACTCCCTCATCCAGTACGCTCCAGTGCACTCCTTCGTCCCTGGCCCGCGGGTTCCTCAAGCGGAGGAAATTGCGGATCCCGATGAGGACGAAGAAGAAAGCGAAGAACCAGTCGACAAGGAGATTGACGCCGACACACCTCCCGACACAGCCACCGGCACAGGTGCAGAAACCACGGCTGAGGAAACCCCCAAGGCCGCGGCCGACGAAACCGCCAAGACTGATGCTGCTCCTTCTGCTCCGAGTAACCAGGATCCTGCTGCTTAACTTAGCAAAAAACTTAATTTGTTAAATCCCCGGGATGCCGGGTGCAGATGTAATAAAACCTTAGGCTTTTCATGGTTGGTACTTGGTACTTTATTATGCACATTTTAACAAGTTTAGCCATATGCCGGATCATCCTGAACCGAGTCCCCGAGTTTACTTTCTTGTTTACTATACTTTGCAACCTTTGCTCTTGTCTACCTTTCTTTGGCGTTTGACAGTCGAGTCACAAGATTACCGAGATATAGCATACAATACATGAAACTTTGAGATGAGGCTCAAAATCATCCGACATAAAAGTAAGGAGCAAAGCATAGAATTAATAAACAGCTTATGCTGAATCGCGCTTGGGCCAAGTCCCCGAGTTTACTTTCTTGTGTACTAAGTGCCACAATCCCAGCTCTTGTCTACCTTTTTTTGCGTTCGACAATCGAGTCACGAGACAGCAAAACATAGCATACAATACTTGAAACTCCGAGATATGATCTAGAGCCATCCGACATAAAACACATGGTTAACAAAAAGAAACTGAATTGCCCCTAGACCGAGTCCTCGAGTCTGATTTCTTGTTTACTGCACCTTGCAATCTCTGCCCTTGCCTACCATTTTGGTGTTTGGCAGTCGGGTCACAAAATCACAAAGACATAGCATACAATACTCTCAAACATTGAGACACGGTTTTTAGAGCCATCCGACATACAGGAAACAGAGATAAACATGCAGATAAACACAGATTTTACCACAAGGCAGTCCCCGAGTTTCTTTTCGGGGTGCTGACATTTCATTTCAGGGTTTCGAGATACATATAGTGGGTCCTTAAGAGTAAAAAGGGCGAAGAAGAGCTACATTCCAAGGTCGTTTGGTCTCCTCTCCGGATCTGTCCATCCTGTTCTTCACCTGCTTCTGAGCATCAATAAGATAATAGGCATCATTGTTCAGAGCCTTGCTCACGATGAATGGCCCCTCCCAAGGAGGTGATAACTTGTGCATCCCGGCGGTGCGCTGCACAAGCCTAAGGACCAGGTCCCCTTCTCGGAATTTGCGAGGGTTTACTTTCCGGCTATGATATCGTCAGAGATTCTGCTGATATATTGATGACTTGGACAATGCCAATTCTCGTGCTTCTTCGAGTAGATCGACATCATTCTCCCGAGCTCCCTTTGCCTCGGACTCGGTATACAGTGCTACTCTTGGCGAGTCATGCTCTATGTCGGTTGGCAGAACTGCCTCTGCTCCATAGACCAGGAAGAATGGCGTGTAGCCAGTAGAGCGATTCAGGGTAGTCCTTAGACTACACAGTACTGCCGGGATCTCATCCAGCCAGCACCCCGGAGCATGTAGCAGTGGCTCAATTAACCGGGGTTTTATGCCGGATAAAACCAGTGCATTTGATCTTTCCACTTGTCCGTTGGACTGCGTATGTGCAACCGATGACAGGTCCATCCAGATCCTCTTTTCTTCACAGAACCGAGCAAAGGCTCCCTCGGCGAAATTGGTGCCATTGTCCGTGATAATGCTGTGCGGATGACCATACCTTAGTATGATATCCTTCAGGAATGATACAGCTGTGCGGCCATCGCACTTTCTTATCGACTTTACCTCGATCCACTTGGTGAACTTGTCCACCATCACCAGGATGTGAGTCATGTTACCTCGGGCTGGCTTGAACGGTCCCACCATGTCCAGACACCATACTGCAAATGGCCAGGTGATGGGGATAGTCTTGAGTGCAGAGGACGGCATATGAATCTTGTGGGCAAACCTCTGACATCCTTCGCACTTCCGGACAATGTCCTCTACCTGTTGCAAAGCACTGGGCCAGTAAAACCCATACCGAAATGCCTTAGCCACTATGGCTCTAGAAGAGGCGTGATGACCGCACTCTCCCTGATGAATATCTCAGAGAATTTCCCCTCCCCCCCTCTTCTGGTTCGACACAGCGCTGAAGTACGGTGGTCACGCTTCTCTTGTACAGCTCCCGGTTGATGATGGTGAAAGATTTGGATCGCCTCTGTATCTGTCTGGCCGAGACCTCATCACTCGGTAGACTGCCATCCAACATGAAGGTCATGATGGGTTGTGCCCATGCCGGTACTGGGCGAGTGCCGAGTACAGGCTCGTCAATGTCCATCGCATCAACCGACATTACCACGCCCGACATGGGCTGACGAGTCCTCGAGTCCTCCCAAGGAGTCCCCGAGTTCCGCCAAGCGGCCTTCCAGTTTTCCAACACCGTCTTCGAGTCCTGTTGAATGTACCCGACATCCACGGAAGTCCCCGGGTCCTGTGGAGCAGTCCCCGAGTCCTGCAGCATGCTCTCGACATCCACGTCCATCGGGACGATGCCGGGTTCCGGATTACCCGGGATAAATATTGACTCGGACTCGGGTGAAGGCTTGATTGACGGCTTGCGGAGATGCTCCAGTGACACCCCGGGTGGGATGGCCTGTCGGTATGATCCAATCTTGGATAGCATGTCAGCACTTTCATTTTCTGTCCGCCGAATGTGATTGAACTCGCAACCATCAAAGTATCCTGAGATCTTCTGGACATGGAACCGGTATGCCGCCATGTTGGCATCTAGGGCATCCCAGTTGCCTAATGTTTGCTGAATCACCAGATCCGAGTCACCATAACATATGATCCGGCGAATTCCGATTTCCTTGGCCACCTTGAGTCCATGAATCAGCGCTTCATACTCGGCAACATTGTTAGATGCCGTGAAATGAACTTGCAGCACATATTTCAGCTAGTCTCGCTTTGGCGAGGTGAGAACCACGCCGGCTCCCAGGCCCTCCTTCACTTTAGACCCATCGAAATGCATTTTCCAGTAGTTGGAGTCAGGCAGAGATGGGTCATATTGCATCTCGGCCCAGTCGATAAAGAAATCAGCCACTGCTTGAGATTTGATGGTATCTCTTCTCGCATACTGCGGCGCGTAAGCCGCTAGCTCAATGGCCCACTTGGCTACCCGGCCACTGGCGTCCTTGTTGCCGATGATTTCCGACACAGGGGCCGCACTTACAACGGTTATAGGATGCTCATGGAAGTAATGCTTCAATTTTTTGGCCGCCATGTAGACACCATAAGTCATTTTCTGGTAGTGAGGGTAATTTTGTTTTGAGGTGGAGAGCACCTCGCTCAGGTACTACACTGGTCTCTGCACCGTAATACCTCCTTCCTCTCGCTCTACCACCATTACGACACTGACGACTCGGTTAGTGGCCGCAATGTAAAGCAACATGGGTTCTCTCGGTAGTGGCGAAGCCAATATCGGTGCTGTCGCCAACATCTTCTTCAGCTCATGAAACGCTGCATCTGCTTGCGACGTCCAACTGAACTTATCTGATTTTTCATCAGTTGGTATAAAGGCATGGCCTTTTCTCCCAACCGACCTACGAAACGAGTCAAGGAGGCCAGGCAACCCGTGAACTTCTGGACATCCTGGAGGCATCTCGGCAATTTCATGTTTTCTATCGCATGGATTTTAGTCGGGTTTGCCTCGATACCTCGGCTTGACACGAAGAAACCGAGTAATTTGCCTGCCGACACATCGAATGTACATTTATCCGGGTTAAGTTTTAGCTGGAATTTCCACAGGTTTGCTAATGTCTCTTTGAGATCATCCAACAGGGTATGTTTTTCTTTACTCTTGATGACTATGTCGTCGACATACACCTGCACATTTTTGCCTATCTGATCGTGCAAACATTTTCGCATACAACGCTGGTAAGTAGTACCGACATTTCTCAAACCAAAGCACATGACACAATAGCAATAAGCCCCGTACGGGGTGATAAAGACAGTCTTTATTTGATCCGCAGGGTTCAAGGGTATCTGGTGAAAACCAGAGTACGCATCTACAAAGGATAGCAGCTCACACCCGGCCGTGGAGTCGATCACTTGATCGATCCGGGGCAACGGGAACGGATCTTTCGGACATGCTTTGTTCAGGTTCGTGTAGTCGATACATATGCGCCAGACAGCGGCTACATTCGGATCATATTTCTTCTTTTCCACCAGGACCGGGCTAGATAACCAGTCCGGGTGCAGCACTTCCATGATGAAACCAGACGCAAGAAGTCTGGCTATCTCGTCACCAACGATCTTTCTCCTCTCAGCAGCGAGGCGTCACATCGGTTGCTTCACCGGCCTCGCATCAGACCGGACATGTAAAGAGTGCTCAGCCAACTCCCTCGGAACACCCGGCAGGTCCTGATTCGACCATGCAAAGATGTCCCGATTCTCACGGAGGAAGTGGATGAGCTCGCTTTCCTATTTGCTGTCCATCCCGGCACCGATGATGACGGAATGGTCCGGGTTAGCCTTGTCGATGCTGATTTTCTTAGATTCCTTCGCCGCCTGGAAGGTCACTGTCTGCTGCGGGTTAGCCATACTCGGCATACCGAGTTGAGCGTACTGGGCCAGAGCCACCACCTCATGGATTCTCCTCTTCTCTACAGCAATCACCAGTGACTCGGCCAGAAGTGACCCAGCGGAGGCGCACTCCATGGAACGCTTGTAGTCACCCGAGATGGTGATGACACCATTTGGACCCGGAATTTTCATCTTCAGGTAGGCCACATGAGTGGACGCCATGAATTTGGCGAGTGCTGGCCTGCCATGTACGGGATTTCGAGGTCCACGACCTCAAACAGCAGGCTCTCAGTCCTGCAGTTGCCCTTACCGCCGAAGGAGACATCGACCCAAACTGTGCCCATGGGTGCATGCGAGACACCCGACACTATGCCATGGAAGGTGGTTCTGCTCGGCTGCATCATGTTCTTGGTTATGCCGCGTTTGACCATGGTATCCCGATACATGATGTTGATGTTGCTCCCGTTATCAACGAGAACCCGGGTGAACCTGACATTGATGCTGGGCCCGACGAGTGTCGGATCTACCACTAGAGCATAACCCCCTGGGTTGGGCATGACCTTGGGATGGTCATTGATGCTCCAGCTGACCTCATCCTCGCACCAGTACATGAACTTTGGCATAGCCGGCATAACCGCGTTTACCTCCATCGCGTGTCGGTGCTGGCTCTGCTTGTCGGTTGGCTCGGTCACAAAGACCATGTAGCTCTGGTGGGGCTCTCGGTACTCGTTCTGCCGACTCGGGCCGGCATTGTTGTTGTTGGTGTTGGTGTAGTAGTTGTTGTTGTTGGCCACATTGGCCACCTGGTTGACATTTTTCGGCCTCTGCTAGGTGTTCAAAGGCTCAGTGTTTGCACCCGTGAGAGGTGCAGGTCGGGATGCCGGGATGCCAGACCGGCACTCACCGGCTTGCACTGGTACCAACTGCAGTTCCGGGTAGTGTGCTGAGCTGGTCTGCTGGGATGCTTGGTGTGGAAGCTGCAAGGTCCATCCAACATCTTCTCGTAAGTGTACCTCTCCTTGTCATCCCACTGCTTCTTGTCACCATTCCACGGCTTCCTATCACCGTTCCATGGCCTCTTTTCGCCATTCCACGGCCTTTTCTCGCCATTCCATGGCCTCTTCTCCTGTAAGTTTTGGCCCCATGAGGGACCATCATTGTTCTGGCGCTGGCTACTGCCGGCATCCACCTGATCCTGGTCGACAGCGGCGACCTGGTCCGACCCATACCGGTAATCCGGCCTGTCCTCTCATCTCTTCCTGTACTCCGGGCGATCATTACGCCTGCTCGATCTGTCCCGATCCTGAGCGGGATACCTCCTGCCGGTTTCGACCGGGGCCAGCAAGGGCTGAGTCGGATCACCCAGGGCATAGCTGTCCGCTATCTGGATTGTCTCGGCCAAGGTGGCCGGCATCCCTCTCTGGAGTCTCTGCCAAAGCATGGAACCATGTCGGCACCCTTGTGCAAACCATGCGATGGCGTGCGACTCGATGACTCCTTCACAGGAGTTGCGGATTGTACTCCACCGGGTCAGATACTCTCGGTCAGTTTCATCTTCCCTCTGCCGGCACATGGACAGTTGCTGAGGGCGATTCGGCCTCTTGTAGGTGCTGGAGAAGTTGCTGACAAATGCATCCGAGAAGTCCAGCCAGCAATCAATGATGTTCTCCTCTAGGTTATTCAACCAGATTCGGGCTGGTCCCTCCAGCATCTGCGGCACATACCGCACTGCCCATCGGCGGCTGCCACCGGCAATGTGCACAGCAGTGACATAGTCGGTCAGCCAGTCTTCCGGCTTAGTACTGCCGTCATACGTCTTGGCACCCCGGGGAAGCTGGAAGTTCGGCACCGGTGCCTGCTTCATTATCCGGGGTCCAAAACATGCCGGACCCGGGGGGCCTTGCTCCTCCAGCAGTTCAGACAGATAGATTCTGTCAAGCTTGTTGCGGACATCATGTGCCGGCAGCTGGCGAGTTCCCAGCCGAGCACCGAGTGCACCCTCGGACGCCAGGTCCCTGAATCTTATGTACCCGGCCCGCTCCATGGCCGAGTAACCATCGTCATATCGGTCGGCGGCTGGCTCGGCATACCCGGCACCCTGTCGTTGCCGAGGTGGGTTAGGTGCCGGATACCGAGGTGGCGGGCCCTGATTTGCTGGGTGAACCCGGCTAGCTCCTTGCTTGCCCAGAGCGGGTTCAGGGGCTCCCTGCCCGGCGTTGCCTTGCCCGGCTATCTTCTTTCCGGCATAGACCGGATCATAAGCCTGCAGCTGCTTGTTCTTACCAGAGTTTACACTCCGGTCATGACTTCCGCCGACATACGGCGACGAGGCCTGTCCCTTGGACATTCCACCGGCACCAGCATTCGAATGAATGTACCGGGATCCACCTACATCCGGGTTTGCCTTCCGGAAAGCCTCATTCTGACGATTGGCAATGGCTACCAACTCGTTTACCCGGTCTTGCTGCCTACGACGAGCATCACCGGATAAGCTAGGTAACTCGGCTGCGGCTGCCTCTGCAGCCCTAAGGTTCTTGCCAGGAGTACTATACTTCGGCCTATCTGCCGACACATGACTAGCAGTTCTACTAGATTTGGCTCTACCATCTCTAGCAATCTTGGCATTGATGTCTCTACCTCGGGTGCGCACCTCATCTATGCGACTAACAGGGTTTGCTACTAGAGTAAAACCATGAGCTTTGTTATACTCACGGAGAGAGATGTCAAACTCTTGCCTGACTCGGGCTACCTCTATAGCCTCCTGGAGTATGTTCTTGCGCTGCTCATCCAGCTCAGCCTGAGCCAGAGCAGCATCGGCGCTAGGAGCGACTGGGGTGGCCAGCTTCTCGATTACGTCCTGAAGAGGACTCGGCATCACCGGCACAGCTGATGTACCGGCCTGCGCTGTGCGGTTCTCCGGCCTCTCCAACGGCGGGCGTGCCGTCCTGGTAGACCTGGTGCTGGCCTCGGCCTCTCCGGCCGTGGCAATGCCGGCAGCAACGCCCGGAGCGGTCATCATGACCTCCGCGCAACTAGCGGGGCGAGCGGTAAGTCGACCGCAAGCTGCGCAGACTGCGGGAGGATCCGCAGCGACCTGCACCCTTTCGGGAAACCAACAGGGGACCTCGGTGGCGACGTAGACCGTGAGCGCGCCGAAGTCGATTAGGCAGACGTTCCGGGGTAGCGGCCTGCTGCCGAAACAGCCTGCGTTGTCGCTGACGACGTTGAGCGAGCCGAACTTGTGGACAAGGCCACAGAGCACGCGCTCGCCCGACGAGATGAGGGAACCCGTCCGGATGAACACACCAGCCAGCGCCGCTGCTGGCCCCACTATGGGCGCCAACTGTCGTGGTGGTGTCACGGCAGATGCCATGGATAGGCTAAAGATGGGGCCGATGGACGCTGGAGGTACCAGGGAGGGATAGCACGTAGGATCACGCACACGGAATACACAAGGACGCACGATCTACCCAGGTTCAGGGCCCTCGTGAGGAGGTAAGACCCCTACTCCTGCTTGTCTGTTTATATGGTGGATTACAACTCAAGCTACAAGACGCTCCTCGAGCTGTATGAGAAATGATATGAACTAAGGGAAAGCCTAGCTCCTGAGCTCTACAGACGAGTCTGGTGTTGGGTGTGGCGTAGAGGCGTTGAGTGTCTAAAGTCTCTAAAGTGTCGTCCCCGTAAGAGGAGCCCATGGTGTACTTTATATAATGGAACCCAGGGCACAAGTTAGGGCTGACGTGTGTGCTGATGAACTCTACACTGTGGCCACGACTGGCCGGTGTCATGCTCTAACCGCTTCGGTCATCACTGCCAGAGACAAGACAAGCCTCCATGCCTGTCCCATGCTCCCCCGTACCGCTTCGGTCAGCGGTATGGAGATCTGACTCCTCATCCTGTGACTTCCGGGTCAAGGGTTAGGTAGCGACGTCCCCTCGCGCCAGTGGCACGACGCCCGCTCCGTGATCATAGGGACAAGACGTGAGCCTTGACCGTGCACCGGGATGCAACTCCATCTCTTCTGATCCGGCATAGGCATGCCAGACACATCTTTGACTCGGTTTTCCTTCCCTGCACATATGAAGAACAAAGAAGAGGATCCGACATTCGATCTGTATGTCGATACCCGTATGTCGGCATGGTATGTCGGTTAGCCATGACCCGGTCAACTCCGGGTCTATACATATCTCGTCATCTTGACCCTATCCGGGGGTTGCCCCTCGACAAAGAAGGATAATAAAATAGACATGAGCATAAACACACATACAAATAAATAGCTATACACCGTCTAAGTTGTAAAATTATCAATGAATTAATTCAAGGAAAAACATTTTTCTAGCAACAAACGATTTAATTTTAGTACAACACATTTTTCATTGATATATGTTAGATTTGTGTAACAAATACAACATTATCAATATTAGCAACATTTAAATGTGGTTAACTATGAAAACTAATATATACAAAATTATACTAGTTGAGATTGTATTATGATAAAAGGAAGTCATACATAAGTATAAAATTTTAGTATAAATATAATTATTGTAGTTCGCGAGATCAGAAAACACCCACAGGTTTCCACGGACCTCATATATAAAAGACGAGCATTTAATGTGGTTGAGAAAAAACAAATGATGCTCGGACATCTTGGAGGTGACTAAACATAATCTATCATATATATGTTAGTGAACACATGTCATTTTCTTGCCTTCATTTGTGCATATGTGAAATACTTGCTTTTGTCGGTGAAGGAGTACTACGATAAGAATTACGCCGATGAATATGCTGTCAATGAAAACGAGGAAAGCGAAGATGAAGACGGAAACAAACACCACGACCAAGAAGTCTATGAAGACAGAGAAGACCAAACATTTATGTCTAAAGAGATGGAGATGAGTTGCACATAGATAGTGTTGGTGTTGTTCCCTTAGTTCTTTCTTTGCCTACAACCGATGTAAGTCAAATATACATAAGGTGATGCCATAAATCCTAATATTCGTCACATGCTATCCAATATTTTAATATTTCCTACCTTTTCAGTGTGATATGTCTGAAGTCATGGGAAAAGTAATAGACGAAGTAATTAAGATCTGAAAAGCTAAGAGATACATCATTCCGGACGAGTTCGGAGAAAAATTGGATGCTATGGACAATTTTTTATGGATGACTTCCTGGTGTCGGGATCTAATTTGGATGCGGCTCCCCAACGGGAGAAACTAGCTCACTTGGCGGGTGACCGATGCAAACATGTCCATATCATAGATTCTATCCTAGATCAAAGGGCAAGAAAATAAGATGGAAACTCTTAAGGAACCATTTACTATATATGTTTTCATCATCGTTTCAGAATCAAAAGATATTTTATGTGGTTTGTGCAAAAAAGACAAAATCAATGTTTTGAAAATTGTGTTTTTAGATCTCATTTTGGCTAGTCATTTTATCTTTTTTACACAAAGCACATAAAATTTCTTTTGATTCCGAAACTTTACAATCTTTTAATAATGATTTACTATTTTTTTTTGAAAATATGAGGAGCATGTGAGCTTGGGAGCCAATGTGAATTTTACAATTTCTATTGGCTTCTTTCCCCACAAGTTTGATGTTATTGTCTGCAACATGGTTCAGAAAATTATTTTACCTTCTGATAGTTATCGAGCTTGAAATTATTTATATCTTGATATCAAATAGTTGTTTATCTTACTCACCATAAGTTGTTATGCAGTTTTGTGTTTAATTAATCAAAATATCAAATGCTAGTTTTATTTCATGTTTGTTTAAGACATAATCTTAATAATTTTAAAACGCATATTCAACCCCTCTAGACGACATCTCGATCTTTCTACCGGAGCTTGCAAACGATTTCCGGTGGTGGTTTTGCTACATGTGGTGCTTTTTTTTGAAAGGAATACGGTAGGGGAAGCCCCTGCAGTGATTTTTATTTTTGAAATAATAAGAACCCAAATCTGCGTCCTTGAGGACTTGAACTTGGGTGGCTGGGTTGTACATTCACTTCCCTAACCAAATGAGCTAGGCTACACGTGGTGCTCCAGAGGATTGAGCCGAAGATGAGCAGGGACGTTTCCTCTATCTCCCAAATAAGGTTCGGTTGCAGCCTAGTTCTGGTGATTTTGGTAGACGACATTTCAAAGTTATATCCATCGCGGTGATGGTGCTATTCGGGAAGATGGCGTCCAGCCTAATCGGCGGTCTGTGTTACGGGGAGTGGGAACTATGGGTAATCCCTGAAGTTACTCAACAAGATGTGTGACAGTCGTTGCCACATTGTCTTGTTTCTTAGTCCCTCCGTCCTCAAATAAATATACTTATAGCCTTTATCTTAAGTAAAATTTTTAAACTTTGATCAAATTTGTAGAAATTAGTACCAACACATGTGATATGAAATCGGTATATTACGAAACTACATTTCAAAACCGATCTATTGATACTAGTTTGGTATAATAAATGTTGTAACGTTTTCCTATAAAATTGGTGAAAGTTAAAAGAGTTTAATTGAAGAAAAAAAAGTAGAATTACATTTATTTGAGAATGGAGAGAGTATGTTCGAATGAGGGCCCTCCTCAGCCACTACTTGGTGGTTGTTCTTTCTCCAGACGTGAGGCCAATGTGGAGGATCTTCGACTACTCCTTCTCGTGTGCTGGTTGGGGACCCCATTGTGTTTCTCAAATGCAGCTTCCGGGTCCTTTCGGACCTACCCAAACTGGTACTACCGCTTTCCCCTAAAGCCTTGTTTACTTCTCTTATATTTCCACCCCCATAAAGTTTGGAGATGAGAGGGGATTGGGTGGATTTGGTGTTCACCCAATCCCCTACCATTTTTTCAAATACTCACCCAAAAAATAACTAGTATAAGGTAGAGTTTTTAATCTAGACAAAAATAAAAGGATTTGTGGTGATATTTGAGAATTATCCTGTCCAAATCCAGAGAAGTAAATGGCCTACTCAGAATTTTTCGAAATTCGAAATAATCCTCTCCGATTCTCTAAAATAAACAACCTAACGAAAACGGATCACCGTGGAAGAGGGGCTAGTCAGCTTGGCCTTTCCATGGGAAAAACGGGTTTCCTGGCAGGCGTATCTGACAAGTGAGGAGGCGCGGAGACGAGCAGGCAACTCGCAGCGACCTCCAGACGCCAGAAGCTCCCCACGCCCCGTTCAAATCTCCGGCGAGCCGCCGGCACGGCGGAGGAAGGCGTAGGGGCAAGGCGTAGTGCCCTATAGCGGTAGACCCCCGCGGGGCGCGGGCGGCGCGGAGAATGGTGGTGGTGGACGCGGCGGAGTTCGGGGCGGAGGGGTTCGACCCGAAGCGATGGATCAACGCGGCGCTGGACGCGCGGCACCCGTCGGAGCCGCTCGACCGCTTCCTCGCCGACGCCGAGGAGCGGCTCCGCGCCGCGGCCGACGACGCCGGGGCCGCGCTCGAGCGGGACAGCGCGGACTCGCTCCGCCGCGTCCCGCTCGCGTGCCGCGACGCGCTCAGGCTCCGCGACGACGCCGTCGCGCTCCGCTCCCACCTCGCCTCCGTCCTCCAGTCCCTCTCCCAGGTAGGTGCCCACCCGCTCTTCCCCGTCCACCGTGTTGCTAGTCGGATCTGGATCTCACACGCCGCCCGGCATGTAGTGTCGAGAAATCGTGATGAATTTGGAGTAGTTTATCAGTGCAAATGTGCTAATTCGCATACTATGGTTCAGTTTGGGAATGATTTGGCTATGATTCACTTTGAGCATGATTTAGTTCGATTCGTTTATGCAAATAAATTTGGCCTCTGCCATCAGTAACATTTTTTCAGTCGGATCTGGATCTCAAATTCCGTATCAAGTCGTGTCAGTTTTATCTGTGTAACCGTGTGGTCTTTGCCTTGTACACATCATTTTTCGTATACGGAATGTTCATAACATAGTGTTAGATAGCAGAGTGGCACTGCAAAAAATAGTTCTAAGTGCGGTAACCAAGCTTTAATCTATTTGACCTTTGGATTTGGTTTCACACTGTCTACTTTGTTGCTATTTGGAGTTTGATCCGTAAGTTTCCTGGGTTTTAGTAAAGAGATATATGCATGGTTGGTCACTGAACTTGGCCGAGATGAGTACTTTGGTCACTGAAGTTGCAAGATGTTGAGGGTCACTCAACTTGGCAGACATGAGTAAACTGGTCACAATCGTGAAGTGGCACACTGATTGGGCCGTTGACCGCATACTTTGACCATTTTTTTTTAATAAAACAACCCTATGGAATCACAAAATCGAATTAACCTATTTCTTTTTATGTTTGTCTCGCTTACGAGTGGGCCCCACCTGTCAGGTTGTCTTCAACCTTTTCCTGCGGTGGAGCTCAGATTGAGAGAGAGAGAAAGGCTAGAGAAGGCGCTATGGAGAGGGAATCCGTCCGTGCTGCCGGCGTAGCGGCAGCTCGCGGAGGCCTGGACCAAGAGCCGGCCGAGACACCCCCCGCGGTGGTGGTCCACACGACCTGCAGAGAGACCGCGGCAGAGAATCCCCCGTGGTGGAGGATGGCCCTGACGGCCGCGGTGCCGGACTGCAGGGGCGGCGCGACCTGCAGGTGGCTCTTGACGACGACGGCCAGGTAGAGCGCTAGGGAGACGCCCGAGAAGAGCGCGCACTAGGACGAAGAAGCGCAACTTGTCGAGCATCTCCGAGTTCACCTCTCCCTGCAGCCGACAGATCTCGTCCTCCGCTGTTGTCGCCGCCCGCCGCTCCTCCTCCATGCCCGCGATGCGTGGAGCGATGCCCGCGAGGTCCTCCTCCATGCCCGCGATGCAGATGAGCTCACCGGCGCTTATGGAGGACGGCGCAGTGAGGCGCGGTCAGAGGTCGGCCTCCCCGACCTCCAGCGCCGCCCATTCCCGACCTTTAGCTCTGTCGCGCGCCGCCGCACCGGCGGCAACCCCCACGCGCCACCCCACTTCCTCCCTCCCTGCTTTCCGGTGAGTCTCCGGCGAGGTGCTTGTGAATACGGTGTCTCTGGCGAGCCTTGCTCGCCAAAACATTGATGAATACGGTGTCTCCGGCGAGGTGCTTGTGATGAATGACCTCCTGATTAGTGGGACCCACCCTTTAGTGAGAGATAGAGAAAAACAGACTAATTCTTTAAATAAATAGGGTTGTCTTAGCAAAAAAAATGTTCAAAGTATGCGGTCAACGGCCCAGTCAATGTGCCACTTCACGATTGTGACCAGTTTACTCATCTCTGCCAAGTTGAGTGACCCTCGGGCAACAACTTGCAACTTGAGTGACTAAAGTACTCATCTCGGCCAAGTTCAGTGACCAACCATGCATATATCTCTTTAGTAAAACCCAACTAGAGTTTTGGTGCTTGAGATGCAAAGAACGGAGAAGAAAATATTTAGTATGGAATGCTGCCTTGTTATGTACTTATACATCACATTTATGCACAACATAGAAACTCAAGTATACTTTACAAATAACATGCCAACTGACAACTTTAGAAATTAGAACTGAAGGGCATATAAACTATGTGTCTAAGCCTGTAGGTGTATTGACTCAAAATACCGAGACCTATAGTTCTGGTTAATTACATGTTCCACATCTTGTCAAAAGAGACGCAACAGAGAACTGCTAGTAACATTCTTCTCCCACTGTATACTTCCGACTGCAATGTACCCTTAAAACAACGTTCTGTTTGACCTTTTGTTGAATATACAATTGATTTAAGTCATGCTAACAGAGCGAATCTACTCAGGAAGATGGACGTTGTGAACATACCCTGATTATTTGGAATTGTTGATTCCCTATTTCTAATGGCAACGTTGAGAAGGCAAACAAATTTGACACGCAGTTTGCAGCCTCATTTGAGAAATATGGTTGTTAACCAAGTAGTTATGATAATTTCTCTAACCAGGCCGAGGGCTCATCTGCTGAGTCAATAACTGCGCTAGCACGGATTGATACTGTGAAGCAACGCATGGAAGCTGCATACACGACATTGCAGGTATGTTACAATGGTAGATTTGGACCATGACATACATGACATTTGTCACTGGAGTACCTGTTTTACTCAGTGGTAATTTCTTATATAATAATAATAAAGAGTTTGTTCGATGCAATGGCAGGATGCTGCTGGACTAGCTCAGCTGAGCCAAAGTGTGGAGGATGTGTTTTCGAGTGGTGATCTTCCGAAAGCTGCAGAAACCCTGGCAACCATGAGACATTGCTTGTCAGCAGTTGGGGAGGTACTGTACTCTCCTCTGTCTTCTGCCTCACCAAGCATATATGCAGTACCTGTTCATTTATCTTATTAAAATTTCCTTTCAGGTTGCAGAGTTTGCTAACGTGAGGAAGCAGCTTGAAGTATTGGAAGAAAGGCTGGATGAAATGGTTCAGCCCCGTTTGTTGGACGCCCTTTCTAACCGCAAGGTTTCTATTCCGCACATTAGCTCATTTATGTTAACACTGCATGAAACATCTTTATTTTATTTTGAACCTGTTCCTGTGTAATTTTTCTTGAAAGATTGATGCTGTGCAAGATCTTCGTGGTATATTGACACGCATTGGGAGGTTTAAGTCATTGGAGGTGCAATACACTAAGATCCATGTCAAGCCTCTGAAGAAACTATGGGAAGATTTTGACCTGAAGCAAAGAGCCAACAGGATAGAGATGGAGAAGCGTGGTGGTGAAATCATAAGTATCTCATTCTCAAACTGGCTGCCAAGTTTCTATGATGAGACACTACTTTACCTTGAACAAGAATGGAAGTGGTATGTCAATGGGATCCTGTTTCTTTTTTTATTCTGAGATGACAGATACTGTGCTTGTAAATTAGGTGAACAGAAGACGGGCTTTGGTAGCAGTTTGTAGCTATCTTTAGGCAACACAAAAAATGTTTCCCTCCACCGAGCTCTTTCTTTAAACTTCAGTCTTCTAAATGCTAATACTTGCAGGTGCTCGACTGCTTTCCCTGAAGAATACAGATCACTAGTCCCTAAAGTACTTGTTGAGACCATGAATGAGTTGAATACAAGTTTTGTCTCTCGTGTTAATATAGCAACTGGAGATGCTGTTCCTGAAACCAGATCTGTTGCAAAAGGTATGTCTTGCATTTTTGTTTGTTTATTTGACAAGTAGTAGCCTTTTCTTGTTTGTAGTATTAGTTTTGTTCTTTGTTAATTGATTGTATCTTCTCCATCTCCAGGTGTACTGGATGTTCTATCTGGTGACTTACCAAAAGGCACTAAGTTGCAGAATAAACATCTTGTTGCACTAATCGAACTGCACAACATGACTGGCACTTTTGCTAGGAACATTCAGCAATTATTTTCAGAATCAGATCTTGGAGCTGTGCTGAATACATTAAAAGCTATTTATACCCCATATGAAACCTTTAAAGTGAGGTAAGCAGTAAGCACTCAAGTTATTATATCAAATGATTCTTCCTCTGAAAAAGAAAGTTATGTGCATCTTGTCACCACCTTTATTTGTTACAAATTGTTGGTTTTGATGTATGACACTTTCTGCATATCATTTTTCATGTATTAGGTATGGGCAGATGGAGCGTGCTGTACTTTCTGCTGCGATGGCAGGCATAGATATCCGTGGGGCCATCTCCCGTGGTGTAGGTGCACAGGGTATAGAGCTAAGTGAAACTGTCCGTAGAATGGAGGAATCCATCCCACAGATGATAGTACTTCTTGAAGCAGCTGTTGAGAGATGCATTAGTCTCACTGGCGGATCAGAGGCAGATGAATTGGTACTGGCTCTTGATGACAGCATGCTTCAGTACATATCTAATCTACAAGAAACTTTAAAGTCCCTGAGAACGGTATGTGGACTGGATAATATCGCACATAGTGATGCCTCAAAGAAAGATGCAGGATTGGAGAAAAGAGAAGCACCACGATTGGTGGATGTTTCTGAAGAGGAAGAATGGTCTATTGTCCAGGGTGCTTTGCAGGTTCTTACGGTTGCCGATTGCTTAACTAGCAGAACCTCAGTTTTTGAAGCTTCTTTAAGGGCTACTCTTGCCAGGATTGGAACGCACTTTTCTCTTTCCGGATTTGGTTCAAGCATGGATAAATCACCCACAGGGACTGCTGATGAGAATTCAGGATTGCCTCTGGCTGGGAGGGCAGCGCTTGATATCGCAACCATTCGTCTCACCAATCTACCAGACAAGTCTAAGAAACTCTTTGCTATACTAGAACAGGCAAGTTATATGCTTCTAAATTTCTTGCATTTAGGGTTAAGGTACAGGGGTCTTCACTTATATCTCTGATGGCAACTGTACATCTGAATAGGCTAGTTATTGAGCTTGCAAAATGATGCATGTTCTGCAGTCATCGCTGAATTCAACATACTAGATAAACCCTACTCGTATTTAGGTAGCACTTGAAGTCCTAAGTTATTTGACTTTTGGGCTGAGTCAGCATATGCTTATTTTCCAGCACATGATGGATTTCTGTCTTTGATCACTGTGTATATGCTTGATCATTGGTAATATGTTTTACTGCAATGTCGCTGATCTTGAGCGAGTCCATATGCTCTTGAACAGCATGAGCTAAAACATCTGGAGTTTTTTTTTTTGCGGGGAAAACATCTGGGGTTAAACTGTAGGGTTTGATTACAATCTCTTGCTTCACAGGAAACTCGTCAGTAACTTTCCTTTACTAATGCTTTGCTATAAGTTACTCAAGTGTAGAGTAGAACCTATTCATATATGGCTTAATTTTTGCACATATAATTTTATTTGCCTTCATCCTCTGTTCATTTAAAGAAAATTATTTCTCTGTACAGTCAAAAGACCCAAGGTTTCACGCTCTTCCTGTCACGTCACAAAGGGTCGCGGCATTCTCAGATAAAGTAAATGAGCTTGTATATGATGTGCTCATATCCAAAGTCCGGCAGCGTCTCAGTGAGATTGCCCGCCTCCCAATCTGGTCGTCTGTGGAGGAGCAGGGTGGTCTTCCTCTTCCAAGCTTCAGTGCGTACCCACAAGCATATGTTACAAGTGTGGGGGAGTATCTCCTCACTTTACCACAGCAGTTGGAGCCACTTGCTGAAGGTATCTCGGGCAGTGAGACTGGCAACGACGAGGCTCAGTTCTTTGCTACAGAGTGGATATTTAAGGTAAGTGATATATTCGAAGTCACATGATCTAGATTTAGCATCTTCAACAAGACTTTCCATCACCATGTTCACTTGTAAAATATGCCGCTAATGAAATGGCAATGCTTTAGTGCCTAATAGCCTTAACATATTTATCTTAATAATCAAAACCCCTTAGTAATCTTAACATAATTACCTAACACCAAACCAAATGCCTCCAAACATGCCAGAAATTCTGTGTTCCGTTCTTGACCTTCGCTTCCACGTCTCAGGTCGCCGAGGGTGCCACCGCTATGTTCATGGAGCAGCTGCGTGGGATCCAGTACATCACGGACCGAGGCGCCCTGCAGCTCGCGGCGGACATCGAGTACCTGAGCAACGTCCTCTCGGCGCTCTCGATGCCGATCCCTCCCTTCCTCTCCACCTTCCACGCGTGCATCTCGGCCCCGAGAGACCAGGTCCGCGGCCTGATCAAGTCGGACGGCGGGAGCCAGCTTGACCTCCCCACCGCCCATCTGGTCTCCAAGATCCGGCGCATCCCGTTAGACTAGTGAAGGATTGCTGGCTTTTTGCAAATCATAGTTCTGTAAAAGCATATGGATCTCAAGTGTCCCACATCCTGAGAGCAATTGCTCCTGCGACCTTGCTTCAATTCTACCTCTTTTCCTCCCTTTTGGTGACAGTGAGCTTTGCCTTGTAAGTTGTAACTGTACTGCTTGCAGATATAGAGAATAACATAATATTACAAAAGAGGTCAGCACTTGTACCCCATCTCAGTGAGTTGACAGAAAACCAATAGGGGAATTGTTGTTGGTCGGCAGGTGCCAGGGTTCCTGCCAGCTGTAAAATTCTTACTCAATGGATTTCTTACTGCGATATAACAAAATACCTGACTAGACTACAAAGATCATTCGAAAAGATATAAATAAGCAAGTGTTTTCTGAAAAGCAGCCATAATGTAATTCTGGACAGACAGTACTACAGCAGCCACTCGCCCTTCTCCGGGCTAGTCCACGTTGATTTTCTTTCTTCTTCCCTTGCGACACGACACGACAGGGGTCCAAGTTGTTTGCGTGAGCGCAAGTCCAGCCACGACGCCGGCGCCATCGTCCACGAGAAAATCACACATGATAATAATTTCGTCCATTTTCACTGGAACCAGGCAGGAGGGAGTCTTTTCCTATCTGGTGTTGTTACGTCTGTCTATGTGTGCTCATCTCTTCCTTATCGACGCTGTGGGAGCAGAGCCGCCCACGTCGCCCCTCCCCCCTTCCCTTTCCTCCAGAAATCAATCCCCCACGCAACCGCGCAGCGCCGGAGGAAGGACTGTCACTACACCAGCGGAGGAGAAAAATCTGCGCTTGCTGCTACTTATACACTCGGCCCGCCTCGCTCCTCTCCCCTCACGCCCTCCCCCCTCCCGCTCCGATCCGTCTCAGGTGCGTGCCGCGTCCTAGCCGACCTCCCGTGATTTCCTACCTCTGGTGCTAATCCTGCTTGCTTAAGCCCAGTCCGCTCTGTTGTTCGGTGTGTATCTGCTTTTGCAGCAGGTGTTCGTCTAGTGTTCCTCCGTGTGTTTTTTTAAAGCTTTGAGCCAGTTTGGGGGGGGACGAATTCGGGCTGGGGAGACACAGTTCGTGTAGTGTTGTGATGTATTGGTGCTGCTAATCTAGGTTTTAGTAGATGCGAGGTTAGTGGAATCGCTGGGTTGTTCATCTTAATCGAAAAAAAAAACAATCTACTTTCAGGGGATAGATAGCTGTAGTTGCTTCTAGTCCGAGGAAGGAATGAAATGGTTGGTGGCGCCTGCGGTTTGTCTGGTTCCATTACAGGTCTTCACAGGCCCAACTATAGTTTATTGAGCCACACCGTTGCTGTGGGTCATTTCGCATTCAGAGGAGTGTTGTTCGCGAGGTGTCCGAAATTAAAGGAGTTTGTTTCACCGTGTGTTCTTGTAACTTGTGATGCTATGCCAGCTGGGAGTTCTGCTGGTAACATCGGCCGATTCGGTTGCTATGAAGCATTGGACTTAGTACAAGTACCTGGCTGGGTGCAAATTATAATTGCTTTACAACACTTGTTTTCTGTCTCTGATTGATGCTAACGATACCTCCCTTCGTTTTATCGACAGTGATCAAACATGGCGCCGCCATCCATGAGCCTCGCTGCGAAAGGGCTGCTACCCTTCGCGGCGCTCCCTTCAAGCGGCAGGCCGGTGTCCGTGACCGCTTCCCTGGAGCAGCACAAGACGAGCGATTCTAAAAGGAAGCTCCTGAAGCTTGCGCTCGGAGGAGTCGGGCTGCCCGCCTTGTTGAGCGCTAAGACGGCTCTCGCCGATGATCAGGGTGTTTCTTCCTCCAGGATGTCCTACTCGAGGTTCCTCGAGTACCTCGACAAGGACAGGGTGAAGAAGGTTGATCTGTTCGAGAATGGGACGATTGCTATTGTGGAGGCGATTTCTCCCGAGCTCGGCGACCGCGTGCAGAGGGTTCGCGTGCAGCTTCCCGGTCTGAGCCAGGAGCTTCTCCAGAAGCTGAGGGAGAAGAACATTGATTTCGCCGCGCACAACCAGCAGGAGGACTCCGGTTCTCTTATCTTCAACCTTATCGGGAATTTGGCCTTCCCGCTTATCCTTATCGGTGGTCTGTTTTTGCTGTCAAGAAGAGGAGGGTCAGGTGGCATGGGTGGACCAGGTGGTCCTGGATTTCCCCTTGGTATTGGCCAGTCTAAAGCCAAGTTCCAGATGGAACCCAACACCGGTATTACATTCGATGATGTGGCTGGTGTCGACGAAGCAAAGCAGGACTTCATGGAAGTGGTTGAGTTCTTGAAGAGGCCAGAGAGGTTCACCGCTGTTGGTGCCCGCATTCCTAAGGGTGTGCTGCTAGTTGGTCCTCCTGGGACTGGTAAGACTTTGCTTGCCAAGGCAATCGCAGGAGAAGCTGGCGTGCCATTCTTCTCAATATCGGGTTCTGAGTTTGTGGAGATGTTTGTTGGTGTTGGTGCCTCCCGAGTTCGTGATCTTTTCAAGAAGGCCAAGGAGAATGCTCCTTGCATAGTATTTGTTGATGAAATTGATGCCGTTGGAAGGCAGAGGGGAACAGGTATCGGCGGTGGGAATGATGAAAGGGAGCAGACTCTCAATCAGCTATTGACTGAGATGGATGGTTTTGAGGGAACACTGGAATCATTGTTGTTGCTGCCACCAACAGGGCTGACATCTTGGATTCTGCTTTACTTAGGCCTGGACGCTTTGACAGACAGGTTAGTTTCTTTTGTGTTGCTCTTAAGGTTAACATCTGTCTGGGTTCTGTTTGCACATTCTTAACCTTATCTGCATAATCTTACCATCATAAATGTTCCTGCTACACTCTTTACCTTTATTTGTTCTGTATTAGTGAGCTACAAGTCCAGTGCGTTTAGTTCAGTGCTTGAGTTATCTTCCAGTACATTAAAATGTTAGACCATCTATTACCTATTTTTAAATATCAAGGATCCTCGTTTACATTACAGTTTAACTTTTTCCACAGGTGAGTGTTGATGTTCCTGATGTACGTGGAAGGACTGAGATTCTAAAGGTGCACGGTAGCAACAAGAAGTTTGATACTGATGTTTCTCTTGAGGTCATAGCAATGAGAACACCTGGGTTAGTGGAGCAGACTTGGCAAATCTTCTGAATGAAGCAGCCATACTAGCAGGTCGACGTGGGAGGACAGGAATTTCCTCAAAAGAGATTGATGATTCAATTGACAGGATAGTGGCTGGCATGGAAGGAACTGTCATGACTGATGGGAAGAGCAAAAGTCTTGTTGCATACCATGAAGTTGGGCATGCAGTTTGCGGGTAAGAGATAATCTGCATCTGTGCTGATATCCTATTTTTTTTAACCCTGCTTTGGGATTGAATTGGGTTAGATTAGGATTAGATAAATTTCTCAGCATTTCCTCTAGTGCATTTCAATATTGTTCTAAGGTACATGCATGTGTCAATATGGTCTGAAATGGTTTGGGTGTTGGGGAAACTACAGATCATTTTTTGCAGCGAAGACTCTCCAACCTCCTTTTTGCATGCATCACCCATTGTTTGGGTGTATTAAGAGTCTCCTTTTCTGGAAATTCTGCACCATCCTTTTTCTGCATAATTTCTGAAAAATATACAGTATGCTTCTGGTTTCAGAATTCTGTCCGCCCTTTGTCCATTACTTCCATGTCAAGTTTCCTGCAACCAGGTTCATATGAAAATTTTACTCTTTGCAGAACTTTGACGCCTGGCCATGACCCCGTCCAAAAGGTTACCTTAGTTCCAAGGGGTCAAGCTCGTGGTCTCACCTGGTTCATTCCAATGGATGACCCAACACTCATCTCTAGGCAGCAACTCTTTGCCAGGATCGTTGGTGGCCTTGGTGGTAGAGCTGCTGAGGAGATCATCTTTGGAGATTCTGAGGTGACAACTGGAGCTGCTGGTGACCTGCAGCAGATCACCGGCTTAGCCAAGCAGGTATGCTGTAGAACTTTGCTAATTTTACAGCAGTAGAAACAGTAGCAAGAACAATGCAATTCCTTCCGAACTGTTTATGGCTTTGACCAATATCTGACATGCTTGGCTACTAAATAAATTCAAAGAACAAAGTATGGTGCACATTCATGAGCTGTAGACTTGTAGAAGATGCTTTCACAGTAATTTTGAACATCGTGTCTCAACTATTTGACCTTTGCCACCGGTCTGTACTGATCACTATGCTTCTTCAGATGGTGGTCACATTCGGCATGTCAGACATCGGTCCATGGTCTCTGATGGACTCACAGCAGAGCGGGGATGTCATCATGAGAATGATGGCAAGGAACTCCATGTCAGAGAAGCTCGCACTGGACATCGATTCGGCTGTGAAGCAGCTGTCAGACCAGGCGTACGAGATCGCTTTGAAACAGATCAGGGAGAACCGTGTGGCCATGGACAAGATCGTGGAGGTGCTCCTCGAGAAGGAGACGCTGAGCGGCGACGAGTTCCGGTCCATTCTCTCCGAGTTCACGGAGATCCCCGTCGAGAACCAGATTCCTCCAACCCCGAAGGCAGCCGTTGCGGTCTAAGTTCGCCTAGGTTTTTATAGGGTTGGAAATTTGTTGTTGTAAGATGTTCATATTTTCGATTCTTGGTGTAAACTAATTCTACGTCCCCTGCCGATTTTTCGGTGCACGACATGTAACTTACTCGTGGTTAATCAATTATAAAATGTAATTACCTGAAAAAGGATTTTGCACAGGATCACCAATGGGAACTCTGCTCTTTTAATGCAGTGAGGTTTTAAAAGAGAAGAGAAATGCATGGCTCCTGATGCCCCCTAGATTTTTTGTGTGACAAAATCCGGATCTATTATAGAAGTTCACAAGAAGTACAAAACACTGTAAACATAACAAAAAATTCGTCAACATATTTGGACCACCTAATGACCACTACCATCACTAGGGCGAGCTGTTGAGGCCCCGCTCCCGTACGAAAACCAGCCTGACGTTGTTGATGACAGCTGGGAATTTGTCGCGCACATGCCCCTAAGGACCCGCGTCCCAGAGCCGAAGTCGCCATCATTGAACCTTTGAATTAATCTGAATCTTGTAACACCAAACCTGTAACACACGTAGACTGATCGAGATCCACCACTCCATAGGAGCAACGACCAGACGAATTCTCCGCTGACGAGGTGGAAGAGGAGGCAGGAATACCTTATTCTTGTCCCGCACAGCAGCGTCATAGCCACCATACCGTCACTATCGGTTGACAAATCTCTAACTTTAGGACGAGAGCGGGTCCGAAATCCCCACCCCCTCCCGCCGGAGCAGCAAGCAGAGGAGGAGGGGACCCGTCAATTCCTAGTCAAGTCGGAGACGGTGAAGACGATGCAGACGGCGGCGGCTGCTAGAGTGAAACCCTAGCCGCCGCCTTTTTCACATGAGGAAAACGATTCAGCTGATGCCCTAGATTTGTGACAGTAGAACGGAGCCGAAGTATTGCAAGTCTTGCCATCCAACGACGACGATCCATGGGGCCAACTAACTTACTAGCTAAAGACTAGGACTATTTTGTTACTAACCTTCCGCTTATTCAGAACTTAACTGAAAAAATACACCTAACAGCAACACAAGATTACTGAAGAAATTCAGACTTCACTACCGAGCGTAGTGCAGATGAAGGGTCTGTTAAAGAAGCGATTGCTAAGATCAACAGCACAACCCCTCTCCTCTACTTCGTTCTTGTAAAGTGTGTATGCCACCAGATTCTTCTCCCTCATATCAACTGTGATCATCCAGGTCGTCTTGTCAGACTCTAGTATAAAGTGGACAGTGTTGGAGTCCTGCAAATCTATAATAGGGAACTTGGGGACACACCGTGGTAAATGTGAATCTTCATACTCCGGGGCAGACCAAAGGTCCTCAAGTTGAAGAATGTTTTCACTCTCCCACGACAACTCCGGAATCCTCAGGATCCATGTGGAGATGGTACAACCAGGTTTGGGAGCGGATCGGTAGCGCCCATTATCGATGTCGATAAACTTCAGGTCACCACCTCTACTGATGGACACTGTCCTGTGCTTAGCCGGAAGTCCATGCTCGTGCTCCCAAATATCGATATCCGGAAAACGAATTAATTCGAGTTCAGAGTTGTGTATGTCGTAGAAAATAATACCCAGATGGTAATCTATCCAGCACGCGAATCCACGGAAGGCCAGCACAGTATCAGAGCTCCACGTGCAATTGTGATACACTCCATTCAGGTCAGGAGGCATCTTGAGCTGCTTCGCCTCCCATTGCCCGCTTGCTGAGGAATACAACAGGATGTGGGGTACTTCCTCCCAATCGTCACCACCACTAGCAACACGATGGAATTTCAAAACTGCCACATGGTAGTAGTTCTCACGGCCGCGGACGACGACGGTGTCTGTTTCTCTGCCAACCCAGTGCAGCAGACGGGGCAGATTGGGGTTCCAGGGCCAGCGGTTGTTGATGCAGTCCTCGAGAAGTGGTAGACGCTGCAGCCATGGCGAGTGAGGACTGAGGATCGGCCTTGTACACGAAGAAGTTGTCTGGGTAGTTGCCCGAAAATTGTCCCGCCACAACTACGGCCATGTGTATGAGCAGAAGGTCGCCGTCCGCGGATAGTACCCTTGGCCTCCCGTGCACTACACCATCTTCCGTGTGGAATCTGAACGTAGGACGATGCTGGCGGAGAGGAGAGACGGAGAGAGACTCTTACGGGTCGACCGGTGCTTGTCTCGGAGCGCACTGCCATGGTGGTGGAGTGAGCGAAGTCTCAAACCATGGCGACGCGCGAGTCGAAGAAAATCGTAGATTGGTGCGCGACGGCCATGGTCACTCGGAGTACTACTGTATCGGTCGCAAGGTGGAGCTGATGTGGTGGCGGCTGCCGTCGCTGAGGTGAACCGAGCGGTGGCTCGGTGGCAAGGGAGGCACTGTTACCCCCAGCCGGCCCAGGTTGGAGTAGGGATGGCACCCGCACGGTATGGGTGTGGGTGGAGCCACCCCATACCCTTACCCGTGACCCCCGAGCTTACCCATCACCCGTGCATATAGCTGGCCAAACGGGCCGGGCCGAGCGTGCCGGCCCGAGGCACGGAAAAAAAAAAGCACGGCCCGGGCACGGCCCGGCACGGATCTTAACGGGCCGTGCCCCGGCACGGGCCCGGTCCGTGCCGTGCCCCAGCTCCGATCGAGGCCCGTGGGCCGGCCCGGCACGGCACGATTAGTTTTTTTTTAATTTTTTTACCTATTTTTATTTTTTTTAATTTTTGGGCCACATTTACGCTAAATGGGCCGTGCCCGACGGGCCAACCGTGCCTAACGGGCCGTCGGCGTGCCTCCCGGGCCGTGCCGGAGGTTAGGCCGCGGCACGCGGGCCGGCCCAGGCACGGCACGATTGTAATCGTGCCCAACGGGCCGTGCCGTTGCCGGGCCATGCCGTTGCCTGGCCATGCCGTTGCCGGGTCGTGCCGTTGCCGGGCCGTGCCGGGCCGTTTGGCCACCTATACCCGTGCACATACTCGTAAGCGGGTATAATTTTTTCCCATACCCTTCACCCGACAGGGTAAAGGGATACCCGCGGGTAAAAATACCCGCATTTGCAACATATCAATTGAGTCAAAAAAAAAAGAAATGAGATAATTAATGTGACCATACGTAGTCATAAACAACCACACATAAGTGTATACATTAAATTCATAAACTCACGACAAAATATATAAATAATTTAACCATACATAAGGCCATAAAATAAGCATTACAATAAAATTTTCACTATAATAAATTCAACCAAAATAAACTTGAGCAATCCAGCAATAGAAAAGAAGAAATATGTGGCTAGCTAGTTACGGGATTATGAGACGTCCGATCGATCGTGGGCTGACTTGAGTTGACCTATGCGGTCATGAGGGATTAGAAAATTAGGTTAGGTTTAATTAATCTAAGCTCTAGTTGATAGAATTTATATGGGTACAAGGGCACGCGGGTATGGGTAATGCAATCCCATGCCCTTATCCTCTCTGCCCGATGGGCACAAGATTTTCCTATTTATATACCCATGGGTTTTCTTTGGTCCCAAACCCTTGCCCTAATAGGGTTTTTACCCGCAGGGTATGCGGGTACAGGGTACCCATTGCCATCCCTAGGTTGGAGTCCCGTTGGGGATTGAATTCTGGGTTCGCACACGTGGACTCCTTTTTTTACAAAACTAGCAAATATGCCCGGACGTTGCAACGGGAGAAAGAAAAATAACATTTTAGACGAATAACTGGCGTTAGCCAAATATTGCCCCGAAATTAATTGAACATCTTAATCGTGGCCTCAATTTACCCTTTCCCAGTATCTCCTCCATGCAACATGATGAGGGTGTCCCTCTTGAAAGATAAAATTTAAATGCACAACAAAAGGGTTCAAGATAACATAACTACATTTGAAATAGACTAGCAAAATTGCCCGTGCGTTGCAACGGGAAAAAATTGAAATCATGTTGGATAAAAAGTTTCGACATGAAAGCCAAGAAAGTCATTAGTAACGAACTCTATTATTTATTTATTTATTTATTTATGTATTTATATATTTATTACTACGGGATAGGAAATATGTCCGTGTGTTGCTTCAGGTTAATTTTTATTAAACAAATTAGGACATAGTATAAGTTCCTTTATCATTTTGGTCCAATTAGCTCATCCAGGATTTTGTCTAGACAATGCATCATCGAGGTGAATAAACTACACTAATGTCCTCCGCTCAGGCTCCTTCGGCTCCAAAGTGTTATTAGGACAATCCTACCTCGTGGACACATTGATTAGCGTAAATAGAGGAACACACCTAAACAGTACCTAGACATAATCATGGAGCGAGTAAAACACTAACTTGAGAAAAACCATGAAAATTTGAAGTAAAATAAATGAGCCGACCAACCGGTAGGGTGGATTGTATTTCTAGGGGCAATTTAGTACTACTTAATAAATGTTGTTATGAGTACAAAATGCAACTAATTTTTCTTCTAAAGTATAAGATATAACAATATATATTGAAGACAAAAATCTTTATAGATAGATATACAAATAATATTATCACATACGACAAACTAACAAAATACAATATGAACATGGATATAACACAAACCTTGAACACGGCCTTCACCCTTGTACATTACCTGAAAAAATTAATTGAGTACTTATAAACAAGAAAAAATCTTCCTACAGCATGTCAACAATAAAATGTCTAAATTATACTGCCTGTATTTTGTAATATAAGCCTTTTTAGCAAGCTATAATTTAGTTTGCTAAAAAAAAGCTTATATTGTCGAACGGAGGGTGTATATAGCGGTTGGGTGTTGCAATTACATGTATTATCATCGGAAATCTTTATTCGTACATCCGTTTGAGTTTAGCTTCTTTCTTTACACTTGCAAAAGTTCCGGTCAGCTATCAGACTCAAGTTCAACTTGAAAAAAACCAACATGCTGACCTGAGAGCATTCTAAAAGGAAAGTCAGATTCTCCTACATCGTCATTGACACGAAAGAAAGGCCTTATTAGATTGGTTATACCTGAACAAGAAAGTTTTCTTTGTTAGGTCAAACAATCAGAGTAGAAGTAAATATGCCACTTCTTTGTCAGATCAAACAATCAGAGTGGAAGTAAATGCCACTTCTCTTATCAGTTATCACCTAGTATAGCAATTAGCAAGAACCGTGAGAAAAAAAATATAGTTGGATCACCAATACCAAGTGAGGCCGGACGGCTGCAGTACCATCTCGTTCTCAGTTAAGTGACAAACTATTAGCATCTGCATCAACACAAGCTGGACAATAATTTAGACGATCTGCATTAAAATAGGAGAGTGAAGAGAGTTAGAGTCACTAAGAGGGATCCAGCTCCAGTAATATTGCGGCGTGTCCACCCCACACAATGAACAGCTCTCTCGCCGACAGCATGTAGTACCTGGTGCCGGTCTTAGTGTCCAGCCACATGCTCTGCGCACACAAGTACCGACTAATTGATCAGCAGCCAATGTTTACGGGTCGGCGATCATCTGTATATTACGTTATGTAGGACTTGTTTTTTTCTGGAGGAGGACGGGGCTATCGGAGAGGCGGAAGAAGAGGTCCTTGCACGGCAGTGGCGCGGGGGCCATCTCACCATCGGCGAGCGTGGGAGGGCGTGGGGCAGGAATCAGGCCAAGACGGCTTCCGATTCAGTCCCGGCGCCGAAGGCTGGTGAGACCCCGCGACGTGGCAGATGTGGCGAGGAAGGACCTCTTCTTCCGCCTCTCCGACTGGGCATCGTCGCCATTGAACTCTGTTGGGCTCTTCCTCCATGGCATCCCTGTTCCTTGCTTCGATTCGATTCGACGGCTGCGTGCCCTGCTTGGACGCTCTCGGGAGACGTCTTTATGGGAGGGTTCCATCTCGAGCGAAGAGTCTGTATCCATACGATAGGGACTTCAGGTGCTGGATGCTGGTGCACGTGATGGGACGCCGACGAACACCACTGCCATCTCGTCCATGGCTCCAAACGCTGCCTTGGAGATGCGGAGGACGCCTCTCGGCGGAGAGCTCAGGGGTCATCGTCGCCTTGGCGGCGTGTCTTCGATCTCGAGGCGCCTGCCAGAAAAATACACATATATAGAACACGATCAGGCTCAGCTGTTTTAGTTCCGATCGGACTATAGTCCAGGTACGTACGCAACGGAGAAAACCAGGGTAGGTACGCGACGGAGAAGATCAGTTTTAGTTCAGATCGGACTATAATTCAGATACGTACGTAACGGAGGAAACCAGCGTAGGTACGCGACGGAGGAGACCAGGATTTTAGCGACGGACGAAACCAAACGATGAGCTACATACGAACCAAAGAAAAGACGTGCGAACCAAAGAAGTCTTAATGACTTTATTATTAGGTATAGATTTCGTAACCATCTACATAACGCTCCATCGATTTTGTCAAAATACCATGACAAAAAAAATGTGCTTCTTGACATATTGACTTATGTACTTCCTCACGAGCAGACGCTAGCTGGACAGGGTAGCCAAGATGTGTCTTGACCCTCAATAGGGCGCGCGATCAGTGATGCGCGATGGAGCATGGGCCGAGATTCGGCTATCCTCCGGCGAGGATTTGGGAGTGAAGAGTACATCCCATGAATAGAGAGAAAATCGATAGGATCGGGGAGAGGATTGGGTTGTTGTAAAAATTAGAATCAGCCCCATGAGGAGCGATGAACGACGGTCAAAATTGATGGATGAATAGAGAAACATTATTCCCTTTAATATTTGGTATCTATCTAAACTATAATATTGCAATAGGTGGTGATGGTACGTCATTAAACTGTCCCTGAAGTTGGATAAAATTTACCCACCGTACCATCCACAAGTGCAAAAAAACGGTTCGATTTTCTTACTCCGCCGATTCTGCCCGTAATCACATCTGCCCGTTCCCCTCTCTTCTTTCTTATCTGAGCGGCGGCCGGCGGCGCGATGCCATCGACCTCAACATCTCCCCTGCGATCCGAAGTCCCATGGTGGGAGCCGAGGTCCCTTGCCCCACGATCGACGCACTGCGGTCCACTACGACTTGCGGTAGTTAGACATGGCGGTAGAGAAGATGGTCGACGGGCGGTGGTGATGTGCTGCAGCGGGAGATGGAGACGGAGACCGAGCCGGCTGCCGAGGCGTCGACGTTCGCAAAGATGGGCATTTGCCGGAACTGGTGGAGACGTGCGGCACCATGATGTGGAAGCAGCCCACGAAGATCCAGGCAGAGGCCACCTCCCATGCCCTCCATGGTCTCCAAGGTAGCATCATCCTGTACCGCTGCCAGCCATGTAGGTGCTGGATGTTCATGGTGCGCCTTCGGCGCAGTCGAGATAGCTAGCAAATAAACACTCCACCGCACCGATGCCAAAAGGCGGCAGGTTGTTTCACGACCTATGCGCAGTCCACTTTTTTTTTTGGGAGAAAACTTGGGCAGTCCACTTGTAAAGGCCAGATGCATGAATGCTTATTAACAAATGTGTTCTTTACCAGCCATCTGCGGTACTAATTTCTTTTGTTGCCAAATACATAATCTAGGTGAGTTGCTAGAGCTGAGGACGAGAGAAACGAATGAGTCAGTTTAGATGATTTACATGCTTCAAAATTAATGCAGTCTTAATACATCTGTAAAATGGTCAGAAGTTATAGAATAGATAGTCTCTTCTGTATGTGATGGATTGTGATCCTGTTGCAGAACTGTTATAGTTGCAGGTTGACATATTTATAACGAAAACTTGTAGAGAGGCTTCCTTCACCAAGAATAAATATGGGACGGATTTTCTGTTTCACAAATACACTGGGATTCAATGAATTCACTTCAATGTGCATGTGCGAAGTTTTCATCTTAATCATCCCTTACCTCATTGTGACATTTATGGGATGTAATTCAGTTTGTTTTCTGGAGAACTCCTGATGGGGATCAACCCTTTTTGTGTCATGTTCCTATATAGATATGTAAATACAATTGACAATCAATCCTCCTTCAAAAATACCAATGTTAGTGTTTAGTTATGGTAATTAATCTATCAAATTCATGTATTTTGATTGGAATGGTTAAATACAATTATTTTTTCATCCCTCAGCCCCCACTCTTCCGTCGCAGCGCACGGGCATTTTACTAGTATATTTTTATTTCTCAGCAAACACTCTTTCAATATTTTGTATATATTGTCACGACACAACAATAATATGTACCTCTCCCGAACATGGTATGTTTTCTTGCTCATCTTGGGAATATTTCCCATTGAACGAGTGCACTTCATGAACAGGAAAAAATGCAGACATTGACGAACTAAACTAAGGTAGATGGAAGAACACCGACTAAATCATCATGATAAATTGCACATCGTCACGAATGCCACCAATTTTTCTTGAGCATCTGCATTGCCGGTGGGCCAGTAGCGCATGTGTACTGCCCAGCTTATATGCGTCCAATTTTACAGTCAAAGAATTCATCTATGATTCCTTTTTCTATTTTTTTCTCACACCTCTATTAGCGACATGTACAGATGTACTTCTGCTACTCGAACTCTTGAAGACCTGTACTTCCACTTCTCCATCTGTTGCTGAAATAAAAAGGAAGGGAGGTCGGGGGTGGAGAACAATGGATGGTCGGGAGTGCATAGATCCTAGTCGGAACAGGATGCATCGATGGGCGGCAGGAGCAGCAGGGTGGGGGCTTGCAACGCTGGGTCAAACGATAGGACGCCACGTCGGGGCTCATGCTGCCAGGGACGCGGAAGACATGCATCAGCGACCAGCGCTGGTGGTGGGGAGCCATGGTGGTGAAGGAGTGCCCACTGCCTAGGCGGCAGCTGCGGCAGGAGGCCCTCCAGTAGGCGGGAGAGAGAGGAAGCTGGGGTGGGCGAAGACGATTTTTGCCGGTACCATGCCGCACCACGTGTGTATGCAAGCATCACGTCCAGCTCGGGCGGCAGGATCTACGGGATGGCCGGGGCACGAACGGCGCGAGGATATCTAAGCCGCGGCGGGGGAGTGCGCATGCGACAGGCTAATCTCGTGCGTCGACGGGCCGACGGGAACCGGCCGGTAGAAGGCGCGTGGGGGACGCGACGACGGCGGCGGTGGCGGCGGCCTGGTACGGCGGCACGCGAGGGAACGCGGCGGTGGCCTGGTCTAATGGAGCGCGGGGAAACGCGAGGATTACGGCGGCGCGATATTAGGGAAGCATGGGCGAGAAGAAGAAATAGTACTGCCCAACCCAAACGTTTTTTCCCCATAAGCGGTGGTAATGGATGTAATTATGAGTGAAAATAAGGGTAATAAAAAGTTGGACGAAAAATTTGGAAGAAGCAACTCTTTCTTTATTATTAACTAGCAAAATATGCCCGTGCGTTGCTACGGGTTGATTTTTATTAAAATTTTGAGTTTCCTTATTGAAATTTTTAACAACGTGAAGCATTCTTGACGTGGATACAACTACTGTTAATAATGTTTAAAATTTTCATATATTTTAAATTTACTATTTAGATGTATTTTTATTTAATATACTTTATATTTCTCTCTCCTATATTTTATATAAGACAATGTCTTCTTTTCTATTTTTTTCTTGACAAAGTTGAGCACAGCTTGTTCATCTCCTCTCTTCTCCCAAATTTGCGTTCCCTTCCGCCAAAATCTCCTAGACGCGCTCCAAAAACACCACTACCCTCCCACAAAAACCAAGAACCTTTATAGATGAACCTTTAACATAATTCAGAAGTTACTCACATGGTGTGTCGTGCTTGAGAACGAGCTTGATTTTGATTGCGCTTGTGTGCGGTGCAGTGCTAACGGCTTGCACTTGTGATTTTGGAGAGTTCCGGGCGTGCGGCCTACTTAACTTCACCGGATCAATGTATCTAGGAAAACGAAAAAGGGTGGCTTTGCCATGGCCGTGCGTGTGCGGGTCGCCGGCGATAGCGTTTGTGTGTGTGTGTGTGTGTGGCGTGGCCTGGACGCGGCCAGTATGTGTGTGAGTGCGCGCGCGTGCGCAAGCGAAGGAGGTCGACCATAGTAGTAGTCTAGTAGAAGCTCGCGTCCATAACGGCCATGGGGACGGCGTCGGGTGTGAGCGGATCGTTAAATATAGGAAGCGATCGACGGAGAAAAACACGGGAATTGGAAGAAGAGATCAGGGCGGGGTCTTAGTGTTTGTTCTCGCTGGGGGTGTATGGAGGCGGGTGAATTCCGGCGAAGAAGCGGCGCGGACGTCTGGAAGAAACGGTGGAATTATGGAACATAGGGGCTCCTCGGATCCGGCTGTTTGTCGTGGAAGAAGGCTGGCGTCCAGGAGGGGGACGTGTTTAATCGTCTCCTTTTATATCTCGCGTCATGTTGCCCTGGTCGGTAGGTTGATTGGAAATCATATAGGATCAGGATACAGGAACCTTCCTCGTGGCGTAGATAGGAAACGAAAACGAACACAGCCTCACGCGATGAACCCATCCACCCTCAGACGACATACGAAGGAAATCCTCCCGCTAAGGAAACGTTTTTTCAACTTAAGGGGTGGCAGGGTCCGTAATTAAACTCGAAAATAAAGGTAATATAAAAGTTGGACGAAAAATTTGGGAGAAGCAACTCTTCGTTTATTATTAGGTAAAGAAAAACCATGAGGTGCTAGTGCCTGGGGTGGTTCAAGTCCAGCGACGGTGAGCTTGGTAGGTTTTGGACGAGAGGTGGCGGCACGGTCTTGGACGGCTCTTAGGCCCTCTACTAAGCGTAACAAGCCAAACACACAACCGTATTACAGTAGTACTCCTAACACGACTCAAACTAAAAACCAAACTTGCTATCTATACCTAATAATAAAGGACGCGACTACGTACCGCCCGTTCTATAGTTAGCGCTAACCATAGAACGTTTCCTGACAGCGACATGCCTAGAAGGTTTCCAACAGCGACGGGTCCTGACTGGTGCATGCAATGGACTTGCATATAAACAGTAAACAAACAAAAGTCCTGACATCACCCGTACTAAATGCAAATTGAAATTTTCAAAAAGTTTTGTACCTCAAACCGTATATCCGATTTAAGATCCGTTTTCACCGTTGGACTAGTCGTGACGAGATCTTCGAAACTAGATCCCATATTGATATGTTTCGATGCAAAAAAAATTGGTCCTAAAAGTTACCCACCCCATAACACATGAGTTACTCAGGCTGTAATATGTAAATTACCCACACTATGAACAATCAGTTTCGGCTTCCCAATTTTGGTTGTTATTTTTTTTTTAAATTTTGAAGTTTTCCATCCGATTTTATAAGCGAGTTACCAATTTGAAATGATAAATGTATCATGAACAAGTGGGTACAGTACAAAACATGTGCAAGTACATATGTATTAGGGTGATAACTATGTTGATTTCATTGTGACACGTATACACTAAAATATATGGATAACTACATAAGTATTGGGTTGGTAACTATATTTAAACTCTGTCAGTAATGGGTGGGTAACTTCTGCAGTACTGGGTGAGTAACTATTATCGAGAGAGTATGGTAACTATATCGATTTCATGGTGGATAACTATATCATGAACCCCATCAGTTTTAGGTGGGTAACTCCATCAGTTTTGGATGGGTAACTCCATCAGTTTTGGGTGGCTAACTCAATCAGTACCTAGTGGGCAACTATTACCGGGAGAGCATGGTAACTGCATCGATTTCATGGTATATAAACACATGGGTAACTCCATCAATACCTGGTGGGTAACTCCATCAGTACCGGGTGGGTAACTCCATCAGTACTGCGTGGGTAACTATTATCGAGAGAGTAGAGTGGCTACATATATTTCATGGTGTATAATTATATAATAAATATGTGGGTAACTCTATCAGTACTGGCTGGGTGGGTAACTCCATGAGAACTTGGTGGATAGCTATTATCGAGAGAGTAGGGTAATTGCATCGATTTTGTGATTGACCACTATATCATGAACACATGGGTAACTATGTCAGTACTAGGTGGTTAACTCAATCAGTGCTGGTGGGTACCTATTACCGAGAGAGTAGGGTAACTGAATCGATTTGGTGGGGTATAATAATAGGACGCTACTACGTTTAGAACGTGTTATGGTTAAGTTACCCACCCTATGAATGGTGTGGTCTGAGTCTCTTTTGCTGGACCTAAAAGTTATCTACCTGTAACACATGAGTTAACTATGGTGTAGTATGTAAGTTATCCATCCTATGAATTATGTGTGTGGAGTCTAGTTCGTACCGCTAATCGGATTGACGATCTGTTTTTATCGTTAGACTAGTCGTGATGAGATCTTCGATACTATATTCCCATGTTGATATGTTTCGATAACTTTTTTTGATCCAGAAGTTACCACCCATAACACATGAGTTATTCAGAGTGTAGTATGTAAGATACCCAACTGCTGTTATAGTTCTCACCATGGTATCGACGTAGTTATCTAGATGTACACGACACGATAACCACCACGATACTCATGTAGTTAATTATTGACTTGTGAGCACATGAATATCATCAAAAATTATATAGTTATAGTGGTAGATCACGTACAAAACTAGGTGTTCACACGGAACAAGTAAAAGTGAGATATAATTTCAAACGGAACTAATGTTTCAATGGGTGGGTAACTCATGTATTACAGCTGGGTAACTTAAATGCTAATGACGGGTAACTTTTAGTCTGAAAAAAAGTTGTCCAAAATATATTAACATGGGATCTACTTTTGAAGATCTCGTTGCGGCTAGTCTGACGGTGAAAGCGGATGTTAAATCGGATAAACAGTTTGAGCTGTAAATATTTTTAAAATTTTGGTTTCTGTATTTAATTTGATGACAGTAATGTTTGCATGCACTAGCTTCCATCCTCCGATGATTCTGCTCATCCAGAACATAGACCCACATCACGGCCGTTGCTTTGACTCACTTACGAACGGTCCGGACCATGTTCTAGACATAAGGACAAGTACCGACCGTTCTAGGATTAGAAATCCCGATAATAAAAGCAACTAGCAAATTGCCCGTGCGTTGCTACGAGATGATTTTTATTGTTGATGGGACGAAATGTTCTTAACGGAATGCTGGTACCTATATGGTGGTTGTTTCTTTTGTACCGAATGAAAATAAATATGATTGAAAATACGTAGTTATATTCTTAAAGTCAAGCTTCATGATCATAAGTAGTAATCCATTTCGATCTTAGTGACTATTTTATTTTGATATTTATGATTCGATCTTTGCCGTAAGCTCAGAAGGCCCAATGCGGGTGAGTTAGGATATTGCGGTATTCCAGGACCTAGAGTACCCATTGGGATCCACGTCTAGTAGGTCAATCTTCTCAACGCCTCCTGTGTTGCTATTGGGCTCCTTAGAATCCTCTTCCGATGAGCCGCTGACGCTAGGTGGAGGAGGAAGCAGAGGTGGTAGAGGAGACGCCCGCCTCCCGAACCCAACAATTCCCAGCCACTATCGCCCTCATGCTCACAAGCCGTCGCCGCCCTTTGACTACTCTCTAACCAACGCGGTCGGCAATAGAGGTTGCATGGTATGGTGGGCGGTGTTCCTCAGGGGAGGTGGTGGTTGCGAGGTCGTGGGTCTGGTGCGGCTGTACAATTAACATGGGTTGTGGACTTGTGGGTTAATTTCTTAAAATTGAGAGGCTAACGTGTGAAGGAGCAACGTACAATTTATTTATTTTTTTGAACTTTTTTACATGTTTTTTTTTGAACTTGACTTACGATGACTTATGGAGTAAGCAGTAAAGGTGGACTCGTTCCATGATGACAGCAATTTTGGTGACCACTATTTTTTTTGTCGTTTGGGTGATGGATTTGGGTAGACCGATCGCTAGTTTGTTTCTATGTGTCGTGGACTTGTGATGTAACGATACCGATCAAGACTCTTTTGATCGACGTTTGTTTTCTTACTCTAGCTTCCGTACTCTAATTTTCCTAGCGGTCCGGCCGGCCGATGTTTTCCTCGCGTGGCCCGTTCGTTCATTGATTGGCAGCTGGGCTGATTTCTCTTTAATTTGCTAACATGGCCTGCTTCTTATGTAAACGCACTCACGTGGGCCAAAGCAAAGTAACAATCCTAGGAGCTTGTTCGGGAACGGGAGCTAACGACGACATACGACGCACGACGTACGAAGACCTCTGTCGTGGTGGCGTCAACCACATGTATGTGGAGCAAGGCAACGATGGTGCTTGCGTGGGACTGGGTAAGAAGCACGGCAAATACACGCGATGTACCCAGGTTCGGAACCCTCTTAAGGAGGGTAACACCCCTACGTCCTGCACTTCTGCTCTTTATTGCAAGATCACAAGATCCGGGCTACAATGGCGCTCCTAGAGCTGTTTCTTGGTGGAAGCCGGCTTGGCTACTCAGCCGACTGGAGGTGGTGATCGTGGTATGCGTCTATGCGTGTCTGTGTGTCTTAGAACCTACCTCTCACAAGGGGCTCCTGCCCGCCTTATATAGGCAGCGAGCTAGGGTTTGGGGTTACAAGGAAATTACAGGAAAATCCCTATGACATCATCTACAGTACAGTCTGACTTGAGCTAGATCATCATGACGTGTTGAGATAACACCCGACCGGATGTACTGTTCATCGACGACGGTTGTGTGGGGCTGGCCCACTGGTATGGACTGGTCGGTTGGTTGTCTGGCTGCCCTCAAGCCGGACGAGTTTGTCCGCCTTGATCTTGCCGGCTTGAACGATCTGGAGAACAGGTGTCTTGAGGGTATCTGGGAGTCGTCTCCCCAACACTAGCCCCCGAGCTCGTGGAGGCTTGTCTGCTTGCTGGGAAGGCTTCGCGAGCTTCCCCGGCTTCATGCGATGCGTCGTTGAGATTTGAAGAACTCGGCTGAAAATAGCCGGCTTGACTGGCGATCGTCGAAGACGGCTCGTCCGGTTGCGTGCAACCGGAAATTGAAGACCTTGACGATTTTGCTTGGACGACTTGAGGGTTCGGATCATGGCCCACGTCAGCCATGTTCCCTTGTCTTGGCTGTCTGGCGGTTCACTGCCCGAGGTTAAGGGCATGTCTCCTCGGCTTCGTCGTGGGGGATCTTCTGTGGCTACCGTCCGCTGGTGGGATCCTTTGCGGAGAACACGGCCGCAACCGCGCGCCACGCGGCGTGGTGAGACGCGACCGTTCTGACGTGCTTTGCTTTAAAAGAGGAGGGAGGGGGGAATGGCTCTGGTTACCGTTCCCCATTCTCGCGCTTCTTCTCCACGCCCCTCCTTGTGCTCTTCGTTCCTCACCGATTCATTTCTGCGCTTTCGTCCTTGCCGGCGTTGTCCCTCCTCCGACGGGGAATCGGACTTCAATGGCGAGCTCAGGTGCTTGGATGGGCTCCGGCGTGGACGACGCCGATATCCGAAAGCTCCGCCGGGGGCAGTTCCTGGGGCCGATCGAGGAAGTGGGAGCTCGCGCCCCCAGCCCGGATGAGATCTCGCCGAACCCGGAGAAGGGCGAGTTCGTGGTGTTCTCCTCGCATCTGGCGAGGGGATTGGGGCTGCCGACGAGCCCCTTTTTCCAGGAGTTCTTGCAATTTTACGGCTTGCAACCTCATCATCTGGGGGCGAACAGTCTCACGCAACTGTCGTGCTTCGTCACGCTATGTGAGGCATACTTGGGCATCTGGCCCTGCATGGAGGTCTTCGGCATGTTCTTCTACTTGTGCGCGCAGACGACTGACAGGAAGCAACGTGATTGCGGCAGCGTCTCCATTTACACGAAGAACTCTGCTCTCCCCAAAATCCATCTGCCCGACTCCATCAAGAAATGGCAGAGCACCTACTTCTTTGTCTACAACCTCATGGAGGCTGACCGGATTGGTCTTCCTACCTTTTTCGATGCGCTGTCGGCGCCTAGGTCTTGGAGCCGGAAGCCTCTGGTTGACGAGGCTCTGGAGAAGACCTTGATGGGTCAGCTGAAGGAGTTGGTGGACGCCGGCTTGACATCCAGAGACCGTCTCGTCTCTGACCCTGGCCTGGCTGTCTCGTCGGGTGTTCCCACTGTAGGCTCGAGAGCACAAGATGTGCTTCTACTCCGGGCCTAGGGATCCCACCCACGTCAGTATGGAGGCTTTGTCGTTGAAGAACTTGCGTGGCTGGGTGGCCCTCGTGATCACTAACCGGGTTGGGCAGAATTGAAAGTTTGGGCTCAAGCCGTTTACACGCTCGGAGCGCACTCCCGAGGTCAGTTGTCCTTGTTCTTTTGCTTGTCTCAAGTTTTTCCGGCCGGTTGTTTTTTGACCCGGCTGGCGTGCTTTCCAGCTTTGCGAGCTTCAGAGGGTCGAAGACTTTGAGGTCGTCTTCATGGAGGATCTTGTCGGTCCTCTTTCTGAGGAGCAGATGGCCATTATCGAAGGAGCCGCCTCCGCCGAGCAGGCGGCGGAAGCTGAAGATACCACCTCGGAAGCAGAAGTGGAGGATGACGCCCCCATTGTGCCTGATGCAGGGAGGCAGACGAACAAGCACGGTGACACTACAGAGTCGTCTGACGTCGATGTATATGTTGATTTTGGTGGCGATGGCGGTCGGACCACGGCGAGTCCCGTTCCTTTGGCCGCCACCGATTCCGACTCGGGCGCCTACGAAGATTCGGAGCTCGAGCGTGACGTTCCCCCTCCATTTTCGTCATCCCGCGGTAAGTCTCCTGTGCCTGGTGTCGTCGAGCATGTTGGCGGCGGCACGCGCGAGGTTGTAGATCTCTCCAGTGGTTCCGATACGGACTCTGAGGGTTCTTCTTCCATGCCATCCTCCAAGCCGCCTCCATCTACCCATAGGACCAAAGAGCTGGAGGTGGTCGCACGGAGGGCTCAGGCGGCGCCTTCCCCACAGATCGTGAAGGAAAGGCGGTCAAAGACGGCTGCCGACTCAGATGAGGGCAAAGCCATCCGCAAGCGGGGAGGCTCTTTCATGAAGCGGGGCATGCTGCCCGCGAAAAAGCTGTCTTCGGCGGCGAGTCGGCCGACCACAGCCGGCTTGGCGCCTTCTGGGAAGTCGGCGGCGGAGAAGAACGTGGATGTAATTGAGGCTGTGGCCAGAGCTAAGATCGCTGCGGCAGAAAGAGAGGAGGAGGAAAGAGAGAGGCAGAAGGTTCCTGCTGGTGGGGCCAACACCAAGGTGATTGGTCATGCTCTTTCGGCTGATCCTAATTATGACTTGAGTCCTGACGATTTGGAAAAGGCTTTTTATGCGTGTATGGCGCATGCGGATTTGTCCATCGAGGCTATAAATGCCAAGATGCCTGTGGAGCAGCTGGTGGCCTCCAAGGAGGCCGAGGCAAAGGCGAAGGCGTAAGAGGCCGCCAGCAGGACTGCAGAGACCATAGTTGGAGAAGCGGCGGCGTCGACTGCTCCGAAGCAGCCGCTGGATGATCATGTCATCTCCATAGAGGACATGGAGGCGTCCGCCGGTGGCGTGAAGCGCCCGTCGGGCAGCGTGTTGGCCCCGTCGTCGAAACGCGCGAGGAGGAAGAAGCCGGAATCCTTGGGCACTCGCGATGGGTAAGTCCTTGTGTGGAGGCATTTATTCTGGTAGTTTATGTTTCTTGTCGTGACGCTTTCACTGTTGTGCAGGGAGCCGCTTGTGATTGGTGGGGCGAGACCTGACGCCTTGGTCAAGCCCACCTCCGAGTTCACCCATGAGAGCCCCTAGGCGCAAGCGGCCGATCCTCCTCCAGAAACTGTGAGGGTGGAGACGGATGTGACGACGGGTGGCAGGGTGCCGCCAGATGCAGGTCCTCTTGTGGCCGACCTCGGTCCTTTGGCTTCCGGTGGCGGTGATGAGGTAATGGTGGAAGCCTTCGTGGCAGCTCCCCGGCCGCGTGCGGAGACTGGGGGTGGCGCCTACCTCCTTCCTTTCTCGTCCGTGGTGGAGACAGCGAAGGACAGGGCCATGGCGGTGGTGACGACTTCGCTTCCCGGTCCCTGTCAGTCGATCTTGGAAAGCACTCCTCCGTACTATGGGCCGATGCCGGTCAGGTTGGATGCGTCAGGGCACTTTCCTCTTGTGATGTTGGCGGAAAAGAGGGCGAGGGAGCAATTGGCCGACATCTCGCTGCTCCGTTCTTCAGTGGAGTATGCGCTTGCCGACGCAGCCAGGGAGGTTGTGACCCTCAAGCGGGAGCTTGACGCTGCCAAAGGTTTGGTTTCCTTTCCCTGTTGTCTTCTGCCTTGGGGTTTTGGCTTTTCCTTTGGTTGCTTGACTTGATGACGATCTCGTTTCGTTAGGCGACTCTACTTCTCGTGCTGGCTTGGAGAAGAAGCTGGCGGTTTCGGTTCCTCTAACGGTGCTTAACGACAAGCTGAAACAAAAGGACGCCCCCCATGCGCTGGCTGTGGCTGATCTCCAATCGGTGGAGAACGTGTCAGAGGAGCGCCGCCTTGAAGTCACCTGGCTGCAGGAAGAGGTGAAGCGGTTGCAAGAGGCGGATAAGCAGAGGCTGGACGAAGTCGAGACCCTTCGGAAGAATGGGGAGGATTTGAGGCGCAAGCTGGAAGAGGCTGTGGACGCCCATGACCAGACTGTCCAGGCGGCCAAAGAACGCGATCTTGAGCATGAGCAGCTAGTGCACGGCCTGGTTTCAGAGGCGGAGCGCGTGAATGAGATCGTCCTTGGTACGGGACATTTTCATTTTCTTCATCTTTCGTTTGTAGTTCTCTTCTTGATCTCACCGGCTTGATGTGTAGGCTTTTATCCCGAGGCGGACGCGCAAATCCAGAAGGCGGTTGCCTCTACGCACGTGCTGCCCGAATCTTCTGGTGCTGCTGCTAGAGCTATGCCGTCTATCGGCTCCCGTCTTCTTCAGTTTCGCCAAGAGTTTAAGCTGCTGAAGGAGGCAGCCGGTGGCATCCTTGAGAACCTGTGGCCGGATGCTCCTGTCCCAGAAACCCTCTATGATCTGTCCATCCGTCTTGACAGGGCGCCGACCGATATTGATGAGCAGGTGGAGATGGCGGCCCGAGGCGGCACCGACATGGCGTTGGCCTTGGTGACGTCCTGGTACCCAGAGGTGAAGGTGGACCTGCTGACGGGGGGCTTCCGCACGGGCACGTCTCTTGAAAGTCTGCGCCCAGGGATTCTCATGGCTTCAAGGCGGATCGCCAAGGCGGTCGACCTGACGCAGCTTGTTCCCGCAGAGCCATCTTTGGCAGTCCGGCCGACTGAAGGTGCTGAGGCCGAGAGCGCCGCTGCCGCTACTAACGTTGTGCTTCCTTAAGTTGTTTGCTCCCCGGGATGCTGGGCGTATTTGTAGAACTGTTGACTTGGCTTGGTGCCTGGCGTGAACTATCGTTTGTTGTAATGTGGACCTGTTTCCACCTTGTTTACTGCTACTTTTAGGGACTTTGCCTTTGAAATTGTTGAGATTTTGTGTAGGAATTTGTGTCTTGTTCTGGTGATATTCACCATATCTAGCCCCTGAATTTTGGGTCGGCTTGAGTATCAAGTCGGGTCGAAATTTTTCGCTTTTTCTTCGTTTTGTGTTTCCTGATACCGGGCTAACGGCGTGGCAGCCCCCGAGTTCCTGACTCAGGGTGGTGTAGGTGAACATCCGGGTCTGCGGAGCCGGCTTGGCGGCTGCGCAGCCCCCGGGTATGATTTTTTTTTGCCGCTGACGGCGTGGCAGCCCCCGAGTCCCTGACTCGGGGTGATGTAGATGTTCGTCCGGGTCTGCGGGGCCGGCTTGGCGGCTGCGCAGCCCCCGGGTATGATTTTTTTTTGCCGGCTGACGACGTGGCAGCCCCCGAGTCTCTGACTCGGGGTGATGTAGATGTTTGTCCGGGTCTACGGAGCTGGCTTGGTGGCTGCGCAGCCCCGGGTATGATTTCTGCCGGCTGACGACGTCGCAGACCGCGAGTCGCTGACTCGGGGTGATGTGGGTGTACGTCCGGGTCTACGGAGCCGGCTTGGCGGCTGCGCAGCCCCCGGGTATGATTTCTGCCGGTTGACGGTGTGGCAGCCCCGAGTCCCTGACTCGGGGTGATGTGGGTGTACGTCCGGGTCTGCGGAGCCGGCTTGGCGGCTTGCGGCATGCAGTGGCCACGTGTTGGGATTGTCCTGGCTGGCTTCCTGTGCCGGTACTGGTTAATAACTACTTATGAGACCTTTTTTGGGACATACCCATTATCTCAAGTTTTTGATCAAACGAATCCATTGACACAAACTGTTCATGGGCGAAAAGTGAGTTGTTTAGGTCCTGGAGGGTTGACAGGGAGAACTGCAAGTTTTCGGAGCCGAGATATTCATCCAAGTCACTATGGCCGTATTTGTCCAATTGACACGTCCGAAGGAATCAATGTTGGACTTACTGGATCCTTAGCAATTCATGCGAGAATTGATCACTTGTGGGGATCCATAGAGAGCCCGTTTTATGAAATATCTGCTGAGAAAAAAAAAAAAAGCGAGACAGGTGGTTTATCTATCACCAAATGACGCCTCCTCGGCTTCTCCACCCGGGATTTTCTGTGTCTATTTGGTCGTCTTGGATCCTTTGTGGTTGGTGTCCTTCGCGCCGGTTGCCACGTGTCGCCTAGGAATACGACGACGACGGTTGGGATACCCACATGCTCCGTTATAAGTAGTGGGACGGGCTCGTGTGCTTCTCTTGTCTCGCTCCATACTCTTTTCTTCTTCTCCTTTCGATTTCTCTAGCAATGGCACCGACGCAGAAGGATGCTGGTGGTTCCTCGAGCGCGCCGGTGAAGCGCGGGAGGGGTCGCCCACCGAAGCACGGCCGCGGTGGATGTGGCCGTGGCGGTGGACGTGGTCGTGGATGCGGCCGTGGGCGTGGCCGGAGCGGAGGCGACTTTACCGCCGAGGAGGCGGATGAGAGGAGGAGTCCTTCCACGGTCCGTTCTGGTTCTCCCATTGGTGGCTTTTGGGATGAATTTCCCATTTCGGAATTCGTGCTGACGCTGTATGAGCCCATCAAGCATACTCAATGGCTTCCTCGAGCCATCTCGGATGCGCTGGAAGGTGATGGCCCCTTTCGTTTTCTTCTTCATCGCGTTGGAGCCCGTCAAGGACCTTGGGAGGTGTTTGCCCGGGTCGTCGTCAGTCATCAAGGTGAAGAGGTCCACCGGTGAGCGGAGTTTTATAGCGGCTGGAAAGGCTCGCCAAATTTTACCGGCTGGCCCCTCCTTTCATCGTCTGTTTTCAGCTGAAGCGCCGGACTGGAGTCTTCTACATCAAGGTCTTCGATGGCACCCTCTGCCTCAAGGAGTGGGAGGAGAGCGATGACAATATGACGCCGCCTCCGGTCTAGATTTAAGTAGTTCTACAGTTGGCTTCGTTTGTGTGCGAGGGTGTCCGCCTGTGGACCGCCTCTTTTTGCTCATGTGCTTTGTTTCTTTTCATAGCTGCTTGTAAGCCCTTTGGAATTTGCTGTGTTGCAGATTCATTGTTTGAAGCCGAATATCATTTGCTGTTTTAACTCTTGAACCTGTACAATGTGGACCGGCTTCCGGTCTTTATATACTGCGAGTTGTTCTGCATCCGGCTTTCGGAGCTCCGTAGCCGGCGAGTGGCGTTTTTTGTGCATAAAATGAATGATGGAACGGTTAGCTTGCTCGGTAGATTATGAACGTTATTTTTATTTTGTTGAACCAAATTATCCACTCACCTGTAGCCATTCCTTCCGTAGTTTGCATGCACTTCACCGTCCAGCGGGATCATGCATGCTACTATAACATTAGGGTTTGGGTTATAAGGCCAGAGTTTTTTCAGCCGGCAACGAATTCTATTCTTACGTCTTTCACATACAGGCATCCTCCAGCTTGTTCTCTTGCCGGCCTTAACCGGATTCGAAGAGTTAACCGTTTAGCGCCGTGTATGTTAGTCATCCGTGTTGGGAGAAAAAGTTGCCGACTGCCGGCTTGGCCGAGTTTGCAAAGCGGGTTTTTTCCAGCCGGCACTACTTTCCTTTAAGCGTTTTTCACGTGTTTGGCATCCTCCAGCTTATTCTCTTGCCGGCCATAACCGGATTCGAAGAGTTAGCCGTTTAGAGTTTGTTCATGTTACACAACCGCGGGAGGGAAGTTTGCCGGCTGCCGGAGCAGCCGGAAGATCAGAAAAGGAAAAGCAGAAAATTGCAAAGATTAACTTATGTGTTCACCATTTTCATTCCTTTATTGATAGCATGGGTGATACATACATGGTATTCTCTCAAGTGTAGAATCGGCGTAAGAGGGAGGCATTCCATGGCCTTTCCGTCTCGTCTCCTTCCTTGTCCATCTTGTCTTCCTTGTGCTCGCGGGCATCAATCAAGTAGTAGGCGTCGTTGATGAGTGCTTTGCTTACGATGAATGGTCCCTCCCAGGGTGATGACAACTTGTGCATGTTCTTGGTGTCTTGGATTAGCCGGAGCACGAGGTCTCCTTCGTGGAAGCGGACAGGCCTGACTCTCCGGCTGTGGTAGTTGCGGAGTTGCTGCTGGTATATTGCCTACCTTGATTCGGCGAGTTGGCGTGCTTCCTCAAGCAAATCAACGCTGTCTTCGTAAGCTTGTTTGGCCTCTGCTTCCGTGAATAGGACGACTCGAGGCGGGTCATGCTCGATGTCGGTTGGCATGATCGCTTCGGCTCCGTAGACGAGGAAGAAAGGGGTGAAGCCGGTTGAGCGATTCGGGGTCATCCTTAGGCTCCAGAGGACGGACGGTAGTTCTTCTATCCATGCGCCGGCTGCCCGCTCGAGCGGCTCGAGCAGCTGGGGTTTGATGCCGGATAGGATGAGTCCGTTTGCTCATTCGACTTGCCCGTTTGTTTGTGGATGCATGACGGAGGCGACGTCAAGCCGGATGTTGGTTCTCCCGTAGAACCTGGCGAATTCTCCCTTGACGAAGTTCGAGCCGTTGTCAGTGATGATGCTGTTGGGGTAGCCGAAGCGGTATATGATGCTCTTGAATAACTTGACAGCTATTAGGCCATCTAGCTTCTTGATCGGTTTGGCTTCGATCCATTTCGTGAATTTGTCGACGGCCACCAACAGATGTGTCATGTCGCGGATCGCCGTCTTCAGTGGGCCGACCATGTCTAGTCCCCAGAAGGAAAACGGCCAAGTGATCGGGATTGTTCTGAGTGCTGCGGCCGGCGTATGCTTCTATGTTGCAAATCGCTGGCAGCCGTTGCAGAATCGGACTAGCTGGTTTGCATCTGCCAGCGCAGTCGGCCAGTAGAAACCGTGCATGAACGCCTTGGCGACGATCTCCCTTGATGATGTGTGGTGACCGCATTCACCTTGGTGAATTTCCTTGAGGATTTTGATTCCTTCTTCTTAGCTCACGCAACGTTGGAAAATGCCTGAAACGCTCCGCTTGTACAACTCGTTGTTGATGATGGTGTAGGCGCTTGCTCGACATTTGATTTGCCTGATGGCGAGTTTATCCGCCGGAAGTTCATCGTTGGCGAGGTACGAGAGGAAGGGTTGCGTCCATGGCGGAGCTTCTTCGATGACGAGGACCTCGACAGCATCCGTCTTGTGAGCAGCCGGCTCGTCCGGCTCCGCGCCTTGGGGCATCCGGATGGAGTCGGAGCCGGGACACGGCGTGATGGACGGTTTGTACAGCTTCTCGAGGGCGACGCCGGGTGGAATTTCTTGCCTGAGAGACCCAATGTTTGCCAATGTATCTGCTGCCTCGTTGTTGGTGCGGTGGATGTGGTGGAACTCGCATCCGTCGAAGTACCCGGCGAGTTGCTGGACGAAGAAGCGGTAGGCGGCCATGTTAGGGTCCTTGGAGTCCCAATGCCCAGTGGTCTACTGAACCACCAGGTCTGAATCCCCATAGCAGAGGATCCGCTTGATGCCCATGGCCTTGGCGAGCTTGAGTCCATGCGCGAGTGCCTCGTATTCGGCCACGTTGTTTGACGCCGTGAAGTAGATTTGCAGTGAGTACTCGAGTCGGCATCCCTTGGGGGAGGTGAGGACGACTCTGACTCCAAGCCCCCAGTATCTTTTGGAGCCGTCGAAGTGCATGAGCCAGTGGAGGCCGGTATCGGGAGGCGGCGGTATGTGTTCCGTCTCCGTCCAGTCGACGAGGAAATCGGCGAGCACTTGCGACTTGATTGCGGTTCTTTTGTCGTAATCGATTCCGTGTGCCGCCAGGTTGATTGCCCACTTGGCAACCCTGCCGGTTGCATCTTTGTTGCATATGATTTCGGCGAGTGGAGCCTCGCTTATCACTTTAATCGGATGCTCTTGAAAGTAGTGCTTCAGTTTTTTCGCCGCCATGTATACGCCGTACACGAGTTTCTGGTAGTGCGGGTAGTTTTGCTTTGACTGCGACAGCACCTCACTGAGGTAATAAACAGGCCGCTATACCAGCTGCTGCTTGTCGGCCTCTTCTCGTTCCACCACCAGGACGATGCTAACAACTCGGTTCGAGGCGGCGATGTAGAGAAGCATGGGTTCCTTTGGTGTTGGAGGTGCAAAAACGGGGGTGGTGACGAGCGCACGCTTGAGTTTGATGAAGGTGGCATCAGCCACCTCGCTCCAGACGAACCTGTCCGCTTTCTTCAGCAGGTGGTATAGCGGAAGAGCTTTTTCTCCAAGCCGGCTGACGAACCGGCTGAGAGATGCCAGGCAGCCGGTGAATTTTTGAATGTCATTGACGCTTCTTGGCCGTTGCATGTTGTCGATGGCGGCTATTTTCTCCGGGTTGGCTTCAATCCCTCGTGCCGATACGAGGAAGCCGAGTAGCTGTCCGGCTGGCACGCCGAACACACATTTCTCCGGATTGAGCTTCATTTGGAAACGGCGTAGGTTATTGAATGTCTCCTTGACGTCGTCAAGTAGGGTGCGCTTCTCCTTGGTTTTGATGACGACGTCGTCAACATATGCGTGCGCGTTGTGACCGATTTGGTCGTGCAGGCATTTTTGCATGCATCACTGTTAGTTGCTCCCGCATTCTTCAAGCCAAATGGCATGGTGGTGTAGCAGTATGCTCCATAGGGGGTGATGAAGGCGGTCTTGAGCCGATCGGCCGAGTTCAGCGGTATTTGATGGTAGCCGGAGTAGGCGTCGAGGAGGGAAAGGAGGTCGCAGCCGGCCGTCGAGTCGATCACTTGGTCGATGCGCGGTAAGGCGAAAGGGTCCTTGGGGCAGGCCTTGTTGAGACTGGTGTAATCGATGCACATTCGCCACTTCCCATTCTTCTTGAGCACTAGGACTGGATTAGACAACCACTCTGGATGATGAACTTCCATTATGAAGCCGGCGGCGAGCAGCCGGGCTATTTCCTGTAATATTATCTTCTTTCTTTCTTCTGCAAAGCGGCGCAAGGATTGTCTGACCGGCTTCGCGTCTGGCCGGGCATGTAGAGAGTGCTCGGCGAATTCCCTCGGTACACCAGGCATGTCCTTGGGGGACCATGCGAAGATGTCCCGGTTCTCACGGAGGAATTCGATGAGCTCGTTTTCCTATTTGGGGTCCAAGTTGGCCCCCACGGTGACGACCTTGGATTTGTCGTTTTCTTCGAAGTAGATCTTCTTAGTGCCCCGTCCTGACCGGAAGCTTGATTCATCATCCGGCTTGGCCGACTCCGGCAGCTCCAGCCGTTCTTCGCTGACCTTGCGCTTGAACTGCCACATCTCCTCGTCGCAGATCATGGTCTCGGCCACCTTCGCGCTATCCGTGGCGCAGGCGATGGATCGTTTGTATGCGGTGACCCAGCACACCACTGCATGGTGTAGTGTGCAAGTCGTTGACATAATACTCACAGAAGGACCTATCCGTGAATATTACATCTCTCAGAGTGGTACAACAGAAACATAGCAGGTCCAAGGTAACACTATAGGATTACAACAATATTCAATACAAAATCTCGAGAACCTCCTCGATACATAGAGGATAGCCTCGTGCAAATGAAATCCAGAGAAGAGCCAATTCGTAGCACTAAGCTGGAGATCAACTCTAGCTCTAACTCCTAATCCACTACTGCTGTGGCCACCACCTTAATCCACTCTATCTGGTATAAGATTATCCGGATTTGTACTCGTTCCTCCAGTAAGCGTGGTCTCCTCCTTTGGCAGTGTGATCTCTTCGACATCGTTGACATTGCTCCTTTGTGGCCATAGTTGTAGTCGTGCTTCAGTTGGTGAAGTAGCGGTTGACTCCTTAATGAAGATCTCGATGTGGTGATGGACCACTGTCAACTCCTTTGATGGCTCCAAAGTCTAAGCAGGGGGTCAAAAGGGCAAGGGTGAGTAACCAGCGTTACCCAGCAAGTCCATTATGTACGGTGGGAAGTTTGATGCACTAGCTACAGCTTAAGACTCAAAAGAGTCACAAGCTAATGCAAGGGTTTTGCAAAACATTCTTCAAGAGGTTGCTTTTATTTCTGAAGACTATGCCCGTCATCCTTCACAGGGCTAGAACTTTCATGGAGTTCCTTTCCTGCAGCGTTCGCAGCTCCTTCCCGGAACAGGGAGTAACATGTTACAATTTTTTACACTCTGCAGAGGTGCGTTACTTTACCCATAAGAGATCAAGACTTTGTTGCACAACCGGGTGATCTTTCCCATCCACACTCTCTTTGGTGTGGGGCCCAGTTTTTGATCCAAGTCATTCACTGTGCCTCTCCGCACAACGCATGCCCACCCAATTCATGCATAGCGAGTTTACCCCTGATGCTCTACCCCTCACGGTAGACACCTAGGCTCTCCTTGCAGACCATCCTAGACCCCAGTCGCCGTGGGACTTAAGGGATCCCACCCATGTGCATGTAGTCCCGCAAGACCTACAGCCTACGGCACTGGCAGCCCGTTGACATGCATCCGGGAGAAGTACAGATGGCATTTCCCGTCCCATTCCAGGTCTTATGGTTAACGCGTCTTTACGGCGCAATCATTATGACGGCATTTGTTGTTAATCCTAGGTAATACTTTCCCGTGCAAATGGAACCTCCGGACCTATTCATCTTACCATGGTCCCATTTGCCATCCATAATAGGTTACCACCACTCAGGTAGATAGCCAAATAGTCATATTATTAAAGAAATAGGTTTTATGCTTTCTTTTGTATAAAGGTGATAGTATATTTAGGTTTTCCAAATAGTTTTCTAACAAATATTTCAAGAGGTATGAGCAAGTGATGAACTTGCCTGCGATAGAGATGGCAGTTCATGCCCTTCGGGGTTCTAGGGTTGCGTCAGAACCCGGAGATCTGAAAACAGCAAAGTAGTCCGGGTAAGGACTACTGGAAACACTTGCAATATGCTATTATGCATAAATATGAGATGCATCGTATATAACCCAAAATACCCAAACTCACAAGTAAGCGCTTAGCGTTATTGATTACTTTGTTAACGTGAGATGCTTTAAGTTGTTATCACATTCAGACTTAAGTGTTTGTTATGATTAACAAAGTAATGTTTTACATGATTAATAAACAACTTACAGGTGCTCAGATAAGGATGGCATTTATTTCACAATTTTATTTTATTTAACTACTTTCAAAAAGTAATAACACTAAAGTGATTGATTTTCAAATGAACTCCTTTTTGTGTGTTTTACCTAGGATGAGTAACGGGACAGACATTTACATTATGGTATTTGAGTTCAAAATTTTATGTGTTGAACCTTTATTTCAAATTCATTTTCTTTTTAGAAAATTAGTTGTTTTAGAAGTTAGTACAAATCAATTCCAGATACTATCTTTTAATTAATTAGATAGGAAAATTATTTTCAAATAATTTATTTTAAAATAATTGAAATCATATCCATTTATGGATCTTAGTATTTTTTATTCAATGAATACTTTTTAATAAATTAAATAAAAATCAAATTTGAAATCCTTATAAAATTTGGAGTTGAAAACATATTTTTATTTAATTTTAGGAATTTATTTGCATTTCAAAATTTTAAGTGATGTTTATGTGGCATTTTGGTAATTCTAAACAACTTTTATTTTTTGTTGGTTAAACAATTATCAATTTAGCATAACTAAAAAGATTTCATTTTTCTAAGCATTTAGATATATTATTTGTATTTTTAAGATTTAGAAATTAAAAGTTATTGAATTTACAATTTTTAACTATTTTCTGGAATTTGATTAAATATCTGCCAGAGGGGTCCCACATGTCAGGGATTTATTAATTAACGAAAATATTTTCAGAAAATAAAATGAAAGACTGACGTCATGATGACGTCAGCATTAGAGGCTGCTGCCTCTGCCGATCAAGAAAACGACGACTAGGAGGGCGAGGACCCGCGCTCGAGGACGCGCTAGACAAACGCGGACGCGCGCGACCATCTGGTGGCGGCGCCGCCTGGAGTTGGTCACCGGAGCGTGACCGGCGACGGCGGTTAGCGGCGGCCGACGACAAGCTTCGGCGCTGCAGCGATACAGAGAGGAAGGGAGAGGGAAAAGGGGTCGTGGAGGACCAGTGGCTCACCCTGAGTACGGTGAAGGGCTCGGTGGAGGCGAAGGAGGTCGGACGGCGACGAAATTGTCCACGCACACGGCGGCCGAAGTTGGGGAAGAGGGGGTCGATTCACCCGATTCCGTGCGTCCGAGCACGTACTGCTTGAGGAGGGAGTAGAGGACGTCGAGGCGGAGCTTCCGGACCTGGCGGCTTGGTCCATGACGGTCGGAGATGACGGCACGCATGACGGCAGTGGCGACCGGCATTCGGGACGTTGATTGCGTTCTCCGTCTGCAGACCACCCCAGCACACGCGGCTTCCACCTAGAAGTCGAGGGCGACGAGACGAAGCTGCTGGACACGGTGGCGAAGCTCAAGGTGGTGCCGGTTACCGGCGATTTGAGGGAACGGTGGCGGCAGTACGTTGGCTAGGGTTAGGGTTTTCGACCTCACTGCAGAGAGAGAGAGGGAGAGAGAACTAGGTCGGGGCGAGTGAGGAGGAGAGGGAGATGGGGACGTCTCCTCAGCGTTCTTATCCCCTCAAGCAAGGAGACAAGGAGGAGGTGGCACGGCGGCATCCTTCTGGCCGGAGGAAGAAGAAAGGAAAAGAAAAGGGAATTTTGCAAATAACCCCCTGGGCCTTTCTGTAATCACTGAAACTTTAAAGCAGGAACTTTAGTAATTTATTTAGAGCACTTAAGAAGCTCCAAAAATAGAGAAAAAATTTTATGTAGGCTTCTAATATTATAGAGAAGCTCCACCTATTTTTATATTGAATTTTTGAAACTTATTTGTCACATTTTAAAATAGAGAGAAGTTTTAGCCATTTGAGTTGTAATTATAAATTCTCTTGTGGACCTTTTAAAAAAATAATTAAAACTTTGCTATGAAGTAAATATATGGAGAGGGAACTGCAGAGTTGGGATGTTAAGTAACTTTGCAAGATTCATATCTGTGGTCTTTATCATTGGTTTGATTTTCTTCCTTGGAATTAATTCATTGAAGAAATATTTTTATGTTGCTTTCTTAAAAAGGCACTTGATTGGGTTGAAGAGGTTGATACTTTGCCTTCTTGGTCAGAAGATCAATGTTGCCTTTTGTCCCTTCTCTTGTATTGATCAGATGCTGCTCCTCATTCTTGTTGACTGCTTGACTCCAGATGATCCAGCTGATCCAAGGACCCTTGTTGCTCTTATATTAGAATTGATTCTTTCTAGTCAATAATTGGATACTAGGGCAAGTTCCTAATATCCATTACTTAACTTCCAAGATTATAATGCATCACCCTTGTGGTGAAAGCAAACATTTTATTCAAAGGACACTCTCCTTCTGGCAAGCATATTCTGATTTGAAATTCAATTGCTTTAATGCATACAAAGAATTATGTTAACAAGGTTGCAAGGCTTGTTAACAAACTCCTTTCATATAACACCAAGCCTTTAAATTTCACCCCAAGTTTCTTTATTATTCAAATTGTCTTGCAGGAATGAATTTGGAAAGATTTGAAGATAAGAAGCTAAGATCAGATAAGAAGATCAAATTTGATGTAAAATAGAATTACTTAAGCAGTTATATTAACTTTTGAGGTTAAGGCAAAGTAAAGGCAAAGTTTTCTGGTTTTCCACCAATTACATTATTAATTTGCTTAAATAACTCTTTGAGTTGTGATAGGTGTTGAGTTGGTAATTTACTTATGAGTTATTTTCTTATTTATATAAGCATGTATAACTTTGTTATTCATCTAAATAAGTTCTCCAATTCAATATCATTTGTATATTCCAATTTGGATCTTATTTCCCGCAACCAGTAAAAATGTCTGGAGGTCATGTCAAAACTTATCACATTCACCTCAGATGAGCTAAACTCTACTCATGAAGTTGAATGTTCTCCAATCCCTCCAGAGTTTTATTTTGCGAAAAAATTTATTCAGATTTTCAGATGCATGCATGCAGATGCACAAAATCATACTTCTACCCTTCATTGGTTGCTAAATACTGGGGTATTACATTGTAGTCCCCGGAATGGTAATGATTCCGCGCGGACCAGGCATCTTCATTTTGATGTAAGCGTAGTGCGGTACCGCCATGAATTTGGCGAGCGCTGGCCGTCCGAGGATGGCGTGATACGTGCTGGCGTGATACCTCGAACAAGGCGGACTCGTGTCGATTTGCCCCATGGAGGAGCCGGCGTGTCTGGGGATGATGCCGTGGAAGACCGTCCGGCTTGGCATCAGGCTGGATTCGGAGATGCCAAGCTTTCCCAATGTGTCGCGGTAGAGTATGTTGATGCTGCTACCTCCATCGATGAGGACGCGTGAAAAGGTGCATGCGTGCTTGGGGGAGATGAGCATGGGCTCCAGGACTAGAGCGTAACCGCCCAGGTTGGGCATCACCTCCGGGTGGTCGCTGCGGTCCCATGTGATCGCCTCTTTCAACCAGTTGAGATACTGGGGGACGGGAGGGACCACAACGTTCACCTCCTTGAACCGTTCGCGCCGGCTTCGCTTATCGTCGCGCTCGCTGACGAACACGATGTAAGTGGCGTCTGGATTCCGGTATTCATCACGATCTCTTCGTGGTGGAAGTGGGAGGCGTTCCCTCCCTTGGTCCTCGCGTCGCTGGTCATCACGATCCCTGTCATCGCGACGCTTGTCGTCACGCCTCCGGTCATCACGTCCGTCTTTGTTTGGCGGAGGAGGTAAATCTCGCCGCTCGTATGGTGGTGGATGTTAGAATTTGGGCCCATTAGTGGGCAGCCCAAATAAGCAATTTCTGAAATCTCAAATTGGCCCATGTGCATGTGCATGGCAGGTTGCATGGCTGGTTGTGGGAGATGCTAAATTTAGTCCCACATCGCTAGTTGGATGAGAGTTGCACCACCTTATAAGGTGGAGTGTTGTGCTACTTGGTGTGCTTGTGAGAACAGAAGGCTCTCTCACGCGCACTCCTCCTCCTCCGCCGCTCGCTCGCTCGTCACGACGCGCCGCGGGTTGCGGGAATGAGCCGAGCCGATGTCTATATTTTTGCTGTTCGGGAAAAACGAGTCTTTTGCGTACGCGTATAGTTTTGCCAGTTCGGGTCGCTCCCGGATCATGGGCTTCTATCCGACTCGAACGTGCGACGTGGTCAGCCCACGTTGTACCCGTTAGGGTTTCCCGAGCTGCACTATATATTGCCGTGCGTTGCGTGCGCCGTAACACACCGAACCAATCTAGGTTTTGCCATCTCGCGTCTTGCGCCGCCACCGTAGTCTACTCCATCCCGAGCGCCGGCGTGCACCGGCGATCGGGAGAGCAGGTCTCCGAAACCAGTCGCCTTTGTGATCCTGTACGGGAGGGGGCGAATTAGGTTTTTGGGAAGCGCTTTGCGCGACTGCTCGCCGCTTCCACCACGGGTCGTCTTCCAGCCGGAGCTGCGGATCGTCTCCGCAAACATCGTCTTCTTCGACCCGTCTTCACCAACGTCATCGTCAACAACATCACCGCTGCATTGGGCGCGGTGAATCTGTCTGCCTCGACTGCTACTTCATCTGCAAACGTTCGGTACGTGCTGCGTATTCCGAACAGTGTGTTTACTATGGATATGTTGGCGTATGTGCTGCTGCTACTGTTCATGTTGATTAGTACGTCTAGTTTGTTCGTATTTCACATGTTAGTAGTTGTCGTTGTCATGCTTAATATTCTGGAATTAATCATGTAATTATTGCCTAATTACTCAACAATCCAAAAACCTAATTATAGGCAATTTCGTGATTTAACTATGGCTGGTTATACCGATGCTATGAAACCGGAAAAGTTCACCGGTGTGGGCTTTAAGAGATGGCAGCTGAAGTGCCAACTCTGGCTCTCGGCCATGAATGTGTGGGAAGTTAGTAGTGGTCTTCCTGAAGGAACTATATCTGAGGAAGCTCAGAACAAGTTCAAGAAAGACACTACTATCTTCCGAGGATGCATTCTGAGTGTTCTTGATGGTCGTCTGTGTGATGTGTATATGCACATAGAAGACGACAAAGAGCTCTGGGATGCACTGAATGCTAAATTCGGTGCAACCGATGCAGGCAGTGAACTGTATATCATGGAGAGCTTTCACGACTACAAAATGGTGAATAACCGTGGAGTGGTCGAGCAAGCTCATGAGATACAGTGTACTGCGAGAGAGCTTGAGCTCCTCAAGTGTCCCCTACCTGACAAGTTTGTGGCTGGATGCATTATTGCAAAGTTACCCTCTTCATGGAGGAACTTCGCCACGGCTCTCAAACACAAGAGACAGGAGATATCGGTTGAAAACCTGATAGCGTCTCTTGATGTTGAGGAGAAGGCTCGGGCAAAGGACACTGCTGAGAGAGGTGGTGAAGGTCACTCTAGTGCTAACATGGTGCAGAAAAACCCTCACCACGGCAAGAGCAAGGCCAAGAGCAAGCCTGCTTTTATCATGCCTGCTAAGACTACATCTTTCAAGAAGAAAAAGAAGATGCCGAACAAATCTGAGCTAGAGTGCTATACTTGTGGAGAGCTCGGCCACTTCTCCGTGGACTGCCCAAATCGTGCAGACAAGAAAGGAAAGAAGGGCATGAATGTCAATGTCGTGACCGCTAACAATACTGATGGGTATAGTAATTTACCAATTGTGCTTTTAGTATTTCAATCTCCATGTTGGTGGATTGATACGGGTGCTAATGTTCATGTGTGTGCTGACATTTCCATGTTCACTTCTTATCAGGTCAAACGGGATTCTTCCGTCCTAATGGGGAATGGGTCGCATGCTTCTGTTCGTGGTGCTGGCACGGTAGATCTGAAGTTTACTTCGGGGAAGATCGTGCAGCTGAGGAACGTGCAGCATGTCCCTACTATGAACAAGAATCTCGTTAGCGGATCTCTTCTTTGCAGAGATGGGTTTAAATTAGTCTTGGAGTCCAATAAAGTAGTTGTGTCAAAGTTTGGACAATTTATTGGTAAAGGGTATGAGTGCGGAGGCTTGTTCCGCTTTTCATTATCAGATTTCTGTAATAAGTTAGTAAACCATATTTGTGGCAGTGTGGATTCGGATGCTAATGTGTGGCACTCTCGTTTATGTCATGTCAATTTTGGTTTAATGAATAGACTTTCCAGCATGAGTTTAATTCCTACTTTCGCCATTGCCAAAGGGTCTAAGTGCCATAGTTGTGTGCAATCTAAGCAACCTCGGAAGCCTGATACATGTCAAACGTATCTATAATTTTTGAGTGATCCATGCTAGTTTTGTGACATTATCACATGTTTCTACTATCATTTTATATCAATTTTATGATTTATTTGGGCTAACCTATTAATAGTTGCAAAAGTGCACAATGTTCTTGTTTTACACTTTGATGTGTAGGAATGGCTTGGAAATTGGCAAAACCCTTGTTGGAGTCGAATTGGACTTTCCTGAAATCTATCCCTTCTAACAGATTTCAGAGATCGTCAGTTTGAGACCTGAAGACGACGTCAACTGAAATTCTCACATCGGACATAGTTGTGGGAACTTTCCATAGCTTTCATTTAAGCCCAAGAACAGCCCAATCCGAGTCCGTACGGCCGAGATATCCCCGTTTTACTGAAGCCCAAAAATCTGATGACGGAAATTCGGGAAAGTATATAAAGAGAGGAAACCTAGGTCATCAAGCCCCCACGAATTTTTCTCCTCCAAGGCAGCCGCCGTGAGGTGGAGAACCTTCTCCATACCAGCACCATCTCCAAGCTTGAAGAGAGGGCCAAGGGCCACCGCCTCCAAGTCCAAGGGGCAGCCGCCGCCGCCTCTCCAAGGGCAGCCGCCGCCACCGCCTCGCCGGGCTGCTGCCCACAAGGGCAGCCGCCGCCCCTCTCCGAGCCGCCACCGCCTCGCCGGGCTGCTGCCCCCAAGGGCCGCCACCATCGCCGTCTCTCCTCCGGGCTGCACCTCTCCATCAAGCTCCCACTCACCATGGACATACATGAATAGTCTCCACCGGGGCTGAGGCTTATACAAGTAGCTATGTGGTTATCTCTCTCTCCCATGATGTGTTCTTCATTGTGATCATGAGCTTTGTTAGTGTAGTTGAATACATGATGTTTCCCCATGTGTAATGGATATTATGTTGCTCAAATGGTGTTATTTAGTACAATTTCCGGAGCCACCGTTGTGATCATGGTACCTCGATGTCAGGATGGGTGCCGTGTGTGACTCTATGGATAATAGATTGGAAGGATCTTCATCATGAGTTTGTTCTTTATTTGTTGGATTGAATAGATCATGAGGTTTCTTGATGCTTGTGTTATTGAAGAAAGAGACTATTCAAGAAATAGGTTGTGGTGTTTGTTAGTACTATCTTTGGATGCGGATAGTGACAGCATGAAGTGTCCATAGATTTGGAATACGAACTTTAAGGTGTGCTTTTCGTAGCCCTACGCAATTCTCATCCTATTTGATCCACAAAAGAATGATCTCCGAGTAACGTCTACCACGCATGTATTTTTGTGGGAACTATCATGTGTTTAATTATGTTAATGATGTTGAGAGTAGTCACTAGTGAAAGTACGAAGCCTAGGCCTTGTTTCCAAGTATTGATACACCGTTTTTAGTCACTTTTGTCACTTGTTTGCTTGCTGCCATTTTTATTACAGAATTACAAAATCACCTTTTACCATCCATATCACTTGCATTTTATCATCTCTTCGCCGAACTAGTGCACCTATACAACTGACAATTGTATTAGGTGTGTTGGGGACACAAGAGACTTCTTGTATCTTAATTGCAGGGTTGCTCGAGAGGGATATCTTTGACCTCTACCTCCCGTGGATTCGATAAACCTTGGGTTACTCACTTAAGGGAAATTTGCCGTTGTCCTACAAACCTCTGCGCTTGGAGGCCCAACAAGTCTACAAGAATAGAAGTGTGTAGTAGACATCAAAGCCTCATACTACGGCCGAGGAGAGACATCTGGCACCTTTAGAACTCGTACATTCTGATCTGTGTGAGATGAATGGCGTGTTGACAAAAGGTGGAAAGAAATATTTCATGACTTTAATCGATGATGCTACTAGGTTCTGTTATGTTTATTTGTTGCAAACTAAAGATGAGGCTTTAGACTACTTTAAAATCAATAAAACGGAAGTAGAAAATCAATTAGAGAGAAAGATCAAACGTTTTAGGTCGGATCGTGGTGGCGAGTATTTCTCCAAAATATTTGATGAATTCTGTGAGGAACATGGTATTATTCACGAGAGGACGCCTCCCTATTCGCCCCAATCAAACGGGGTTGCCGAGAGGAAAAACCGCACGCTGACCGACTTGGTGAACGCCATGTTGGACACTGCTGGTTTATCTAAGGCATGGTGGGGGGAGGCTTTATTGACTTCGTGTCATGTCCTAAATAGAGTTCCTAACAAGAATAAAGAAAAGACACCTTATGAGGAGTGGTCTGGGAGAATACCATCACTCTCTTATTTGCGCACTTGGGGATGTCTGGCGAAAGTCAATGTTCCGATTCCTAAGAAACGTAAACTCGGACCAAAGACAATGGATTGCATCTTTCTAGGCTATGCTCAGCGGAGCATCTGCTATAGATTTTTAGTGGTTAAATCTGCCTGATATGCATGTTGATACCATTTTGGAGTCTCGTGATGCAACTTTTTTTAGAACATATTTCCTATGAAGGATATGCATAACACTACTAGAATTTGTTCTGAGATATTTATTGAACCTAGTACATCTGTTGATCATTCTGAACAACCACACGTTGAGAAAGTTCCTGAGAAGGTTGACAATGAAGTTCCCAAGAGGAGCAAGAGATAGAGGATTGAAAAATCCTTTGGTGATGATTTCATTGTGTACCTTGTGGACAATACTCCTACGTCCATTGCAGAGGCATTTGCATCACCTGATGCTGATGACTGGAAAGAAGCTGTCCATAACGAGATGGACTCGATTCTTTCTAATGGAACATGGGAGTTATCTGAACGACCCTATGGTTGCAAACCTGTGGGTTGTAAGTGGATGTTTAAGAAGAAGCTAAGGCTTGATGGTACTATTGAAAAGTACAAGGCACGGCTTGTGGCCAAGGGCTACACCCAGCGCGAAGGCGAAGATTACTTTGACACCTATTCACCTGTTGCTCGTCTGACCACCATTCGTGTACTACTTTCCCTGGCTACCTCCTATGGTCTTATCGTTCATCAAATGGACGTAAAGACAACTTTCCTTAACGGAGAGTTGGAAGAGGAAATCTATATGGATCAGCCTGATGGGTTTGTAGTAAAAGGTGAAGAGAGAAAGGTGTGCAAATTGTTGAAATCTTTGTATGGGCTGAAGCAAGCACCTAAGCAATGGCATGAGAAGTTTGACAGCACGTTAACGTCTGCAGGCTTTGCTATTAATGAGGCTGATAGGTGCGTTTATTATCGCCATGGTGGGGGCGATAGCGTTATATTATGCTTGTATGTTGACGATATACTTATTTTCGGAACAAGCATGATAGTGATAAATGAGGTCAAGTCTTTTCTGTCAAAGAGTTTTGATATGAAAGATCTGGGACAAGCTGATGTGATCCTGAATATTAAGCTGATTAGGGATGAGAGTGGGATTACGTTAACACAATCACACTATGTTGAGAAGGTCTTGAGCCGATTTGGCTATATAGACAGCAAGCCTTCTCCAACACCCTATGACCCCAGTGTGACACTCAGAAAGAATAAGAAGGAAACGAGAGATCAATTAAGATATTCTCAAGTGATCGGTTCACTCATGTACCTCGCGAGCGTGACGAGACCTGATATCTCTTTTGCTGTGAGCAAATTGAGCAGGTTCATGTCAAACCCGGGTATTGATCATTGGCATGCACTTGAAAGAGTGATGCGCTATTTGAATGGTACAATGAGCTATGTGATTCACTATTCAGGGCACCCTGCTGTGCTTGAGGGATATTGTGACTCGAACTGGATCTCAGATGTTGATGAGCTCTACGCCACAAGTGGATATGCATTTATTCTTGGTGGTGGCGCAGTATCATGGAGGTCTTGCAAACAAACCATTTTGACAAGGTCAACCATGGAAGCAGAACTTACTGCTTTAGATACAGCTTTTGTTGAGGCAGAATGGCTGCGTGAGCTCTTGATAGACTTGCCGGTGGTTGGGAAACCATTACCGGCCATCCTTATGAACTGTGACAACCAAACGGTTATCATGAAATTGAACAGTGCTAAGGATAATGCGAAGTCATCAAGACACGTTAAAATACGTTTGAAGTCCGTCAGGAAAATGAGAAACTCCGGAGTAATAACTGTTAGTTATATTCAAACTGACAAAAACCTGGCAGATCCCTTTACAAAGGGACTATCACGTAATGTGATAGATAGTGCATCGAGGGAGATGGGGGGTGAGACCCGTGAGCGTTACACCATAGTAGTAACCCAACCTATGTGATCGGAGATCCCGTGAATTAGGACCTGGGAAAAACAAGCTAGTGGTTTAACAGAGGAGAGTTTTATTTAACCCTCTCCGTGTGAAGATGCATAACTCTCAAATTCTGTAAGGCAGGTTGGCTATATGCCTTAATGTGTTTCTGTTGGCTATTCGTAGCAAAGGTGCTATCCTACAGAGCGACCTTGAAAGAACACACCTATATGAGTCCGACTGTTTAACGTCGCAGTCTATGAGATTTGGGTGATCTCTAGTAAGCTCATGAAGAGACCAGGGAGTATGACGTATATGCTCCACCCGCGGGGTAGGCTACTGGCAGCCACGTACTGGTTATGACTTTGAGTGAAGTCTATTGGCACCAAACTTGCAATTCAAGGTTCGTCCATTGTTCAAGTTGTTGATAGATGTAGCTTAAATCTCTAGGCGGAAGTTCAACTTAACAGTCTCTACTGAAACACCGGTATATAAACAAGAAACGAGGTTTGACAAAATCTTTAAATGGGAATTTGAGATCTGGTGGGGGATTGTTAGAATTTGGGCCCATTAGTGGGCAGCCCAAATAAGCAATTTCTGAAATCTCAAATTGGCCCATGTGCATGTGCATGGCAGGTTGCATGGCTGGTTGTGGGAGATGCTAAATTTAGTCCCACATCGCTAGTTGGATGAGAGTTGCACCACCTTATAAGGTGGAGTGTTGTGCTACTTGGTGTGCTTGTGAGAACAGAAGGCTCTCTCACGCGCACTCCTCCTCCGCCGCCGCTCGCTCGCTCGCTCGCTCGTCACGACGCGCCGCGGGTTGCGGGAATGAGCCGATGTCTATATTTTTGCTGTTCGGGAAAAACGAGTCTTTTGCGTCGCGTCTTGCGCCGCCACCGTAGTCTACTCCATCCCGAGCGCCGGCGTGCACCGGCGATCGGGAGAGCAGGTCTCCGGAACCAGTCGCCTTTGTGATCCTGTACGGGAGGGGGCGAATTAGGTTTTTGGGAAGCGCTTTGCGCGACTGCTCGCCGCTTCCACCACGGGTCGTCTTCCAGCCGGAGCTGCGGATCGTCTCCGCAAACGTCGTCTTCTTCGACCCGTCTTCACCAACGTCATCATCAACAACATCACCGCTGCATTGGGCGCGGTGAATCTGTCTGCCTCGACTGCTACTTCATCTGCAAACGTTCGGTACGTGCTGCGTATTCCGAACAGTGTGTTTACTATGGATATGTTGGCGTATGTGCTGCTGCTACTGTTCATGTTGATTAGTACGTCTAGTTTGTTCGTATTTCACATGTTAGTAGTTGTCGTTGTCATGCTTAATATTCTGTAATTAATCATGGAATTATTGCCTAATTACTCAACAGTGGCGGCCTTGGACGGCCGAGGTTGCACTGCCTAACAGCATGGTTAGCCGGCCGGTCGCCATGGTTTCGGCACGGCCGGTCGAGCAAAGACACGTAATTGTTCCTCGCCCTTGTCCAGCATGTCGTTGCTTGTCCTCATGCAGCGGCTATCAAAGCCACCGGCCGGTCTCCCCTCGGTAGTGACGACGACCTTGGACTCGACGCGTTCGTCAGTAGACTTGCGTTTGCCGGGCGCGTCGGAGTCGCGTCGGGTTGATCTTCCTCCTTCTTGCCCTTCCGTCCGGCTCTGGCGTGTAGTCGGCCCGTCGGTGACGATCCTGTCGGCTTCGTCGAGTCGAATCGGATTGGTCATGGCCGCATCGGCAGTGGCGTACTCATCGGCGATGGCCATTAAGTGCGCCATGGTCTTGGGATTCTTCCTTAGGAGTTTGTGCCGGAGTAGCGTCTGATCCCGGCAGCCTTGGACGAAGTACTGGACGGCTTGAGATTCCAGGATCCCTTCGCATGAGTTACGCAGGCTGGTCCACCAGGTGAGGTAGGCTCGGTCCGACTCATCTTCTTTCTGCTTTCACATCGCGAGCAGCTGTGCATTGCCTGGGCGCAGGTAGGTGTCGGTGAAGTTGAGATTAAACACTTCCTTAAAGTCCAGCCAGCTATTGACGCTTTCTACCGGGAGGCTGTTCAGCCAGGTTCGAGCCGATCCCTGGAGCATGAGCGGCACATAGCGTACGGCCACTCGCTTGTTTCCGCTGGCGATGCCGACTACGGTGACATAATCGGCCAACCAGTCCTCCGGCTTGGCGGTGCCATTGTACTTGGGCCTGTCCCTTGGGAGCGTGAACCCCTTCGGGAATTTCTCGGTTCGGATGCATGGTCAAACAGCGATGCGCAGCAACGTCTTCTTCCTTGATGATGATTGACGCCTTGAGCGACTTGATGCGTTGGCGAGCGTCGTTGTTGGTCTCTGGTCCCAGCAGTCCCAGGCGTTGGTCAATGGTCCCCTTGTGGCCGACTCGCTCCTTGGCGCTGCAGCCGGACCGTGGGTTGTTGTCGTCGCCGTCTTCATGTCGTCCAGCCGGATCACGGCCGTGGTCTCGTGGGTGTGAACTCGTGCTCCTCTCGCGATGAGCTCGTGGCTGCTTGCTCTTTTCCCTGCCGCGGCTTGTTGATGATGCCTCATAGCCTTGCTTGGATTTGCCGGCCGCGTCGTATCCAGAAGGAGGAACGTGGAGAGCTAAGTCTCTGCTTCCGGCCGGCTCGGTTTCCCGTTGCAGCCGGTCGGCCCTGGCGACGAGCTCTTGAACTCGGTACATTTGCTGGCGTAGCTCTTCACCCTGAAGATGAGGGAGTTCGGCGGCCACTATCTCCGCCGCCTTCATGTTTTGGACCGGGCAACTGTACTCCGGTTGGATGATGTCGGGAAGTCGTTCCTGGCGCGGTCCATGGCGTTCCCTCCTCTGTGCCTGATCTCGTCTAGCGTGTTCGTGTGACTTCTAGCCGGTTCGAAGCCATGGATGGTGTTGTATTCGCGCATCGTGGCGTTGAGCCGGCGTTGTGTTGAGGCGAGGTGGAGCGCTTTGTCGTAAATGTGCTGGTGCATCCTTTCGAGCTCGGCCGCTGCGGTGGTTGGATCTGCACCCGGCGCGATCGGTGTGCTCAGCAGCTCAAAGTCCGCCTCAAGGTTGCGCTGGAGTTGAGAAGGTTCGCCTGCCTCGTGGACGGTCTTGACGACGGCGCCTCCTATAGCTGCGTGCTCGACCATGTGCACCTCAGCGTAGATGTTGAGCTTGGCGTCGTCGCGGTCCGCGTTGTCGGATTCGAGGTAACTGAGGGAGGACTTGCAGTTGCGTGTGCCGGTGTCGAAGGCCGATGGAGCCAAGCACGTGAAAACTTACTCCGGGTACTCCTTGGCGGCGACAGCGACGTAGACGGGAAAGTCACCGAAGGTGATGATGACGCCTCCGCTGGTGAAGCCCACGTCGGCGAAGCTCTTGGTGTTGTCGATGATGCAGCCGATGGAGCCGACGGAGAGCACGAGGCCGGAGACAACACGCCGGTCATCAACGGAACGGGATCCCGCGCAGAACATGACTCCGCTCGTCGCTAGCCCCACGGTGGGCGCCAAATGTCGTGGTGGCGTCAACGACATGTCCATCAGAGATGGAGAAGATGTGGAGCAAGGCGACGATGGTGCTCGCGCGGGATTGGGTAACAAGCACGGCAAACACACGCGATGTACCCAGGTTCGGGGCCCTCTTGTGGAGGTAACACCCCTACGTCCTGCACTTCTGCTCTTTATTGCAAGATCACAAGGTTCGGGCTACAATGGCGCTCCTGGAGCTGTTTCTTGGTGGAAGCCGGCTTGGCTACTCAGCCGGCTGGAGGTGGAAGAAGGTGATGATCGTGGTATATATGCGTCTATGCGTGTCTGTGTGTCTTAGAACCTACATCTCGTAGGGGGCTACTGCCCGCCTTATATAGGCAGCGAGCTAGGGTTTGGGGTTACAAGGAAATTACAGGAAAATCTACAGTACAATCCGGCTTGAGTTAGATCATTATGACGTGTTGAGGTAACGTCCGACTGGACGTACTGTTCATCGGTGACGGTTGTGTAGGGATGGCCTACTGGTACGGACTTGTCGGTTGGTCGTCCGACTGCCCTCAAGCCGGACGAGTTTTGTAACAGCCCTAACTTGGTAATGAAAAATACGAAGGATTTTTCCACTTTTTGCATTCATGTCTGCATCATGGCATATCTTTAAATTGCTTTTGTGACAAACCACAAATGGGAAATAATAAAACGAGGGAAGCCAAACTTCCCAAAACTCTAAACTTGTATTGCAAGCTTGGTACAACCCTTCTCATAACAGGTGGCCTTGTGGTTCAACAAGTTCACTCTTTTGCAACGGAACCAAATGTTTGGCCTCCAATTTGTTTTCAACTTCAAACTCCAATTGTGGTTCCTAGCCTTGGTTATTGGTAAGCCACGTCATGATGCTCAAAGGCCAAGTACATGTATGTTGAGCTAGTTTAACTTGTGGAAAAGCTCCCAGAATTTTTGCATATTTTCTGGAATTGTTTTGGAGCCCTTTCAAATTCTGGCTTTTCTGCCAAAACTGTGGTCATCCGGAATGACCCGGAATTTTCCGGATCAATTCCGGGCCAGTCGGAATTTTCCGGACCCATCCGGAAAATTCCGGATGAAGCACAGTGACGATGGACACTGGCGCCATGCCGCCGATGCCACCTGCTCCCCTGCCCATGCCGCTCGACGCCGTGGCCCCCCTTGAGGTCAATGCCGCACGCCGTGACGCCCTCGGCCTCACCTGCTCCCCCTCCCCTACTCTTCCCCGTTTCTTCTTCCCTCCTCGTGCTCTCCTTGCCGCTGAGCTCGAGCTAGTGCCGCCGCCGCATCGCCGTCGTCTCCGTCGAGCCCGAGACTAACCGACCGCGCAGGAAGGACCGCCGCGTCTCCCTCGACCTCCTCCACCAAAGCCGCATGATGGGAGGCCTCGAGTCGAGCTAATCGAGCCCGTCTTCCCGGGGTTCTTCCGCCGCTCGCCGTGATCGTCCCCGACGAAATCCGCCGTCGTCTCTCCCTCTCCGGCCTCACCGACCGCGCCCACGTACTCAGGGTGAGCCCCGCAACCTTCTAGGCCAAATCCCGCTGCCCCTCTCCCTCTCTTGCCCGCTCTTTGTGCGCACCCGCCGCCGCCGTCGTTTTTCTGCCCAGTATCGGGTCGTCCGGAATCACCCGGATTATTCCGGATCGATTCCGGGTCGACCGGAAAATTCCGGACCTTTCCGGATGAATTCCGAAACCCCAACCGAAAGATTTTGAGGTCACCTCGGATTTGGTTCGGATTTAGCCCGGATTATTCCGGACCATCCGGAATATTCCGGCCCAATCCGGATAATTTCCGAACCATATGTGAACTGTGTGAGCTTTGTGTTTTAGCTTCCTTTCGTTAAAACTTGCAAATGTTATACCAATTTGATCAGTGTTTCAAATGCTATCTAAACATGCTAGTAACACCTCATGACACTACTTTGGATGTTGATATTAATCTTGAATTGGATAAAAGATATAAATCCAAATAACCTTTTAAAATTACTAGTTAAGCATCGGTGCTCCGAAAACTACAAATAAATTACCGAAATGATCGGAATGATAAACCCTAACTTTTTCATGTCATGTTCATGCATTTTGAGCTATTTCACTAATAATTCATCAATCTATGAAGAACATGGTCATTAAGCTAAATATGAGGTGTTTTCCAAATAATTTCCTTAATTATTTGGCTCCCCATTTAATTGTGCCCTTAAGTTATATAATGGAATCCTTGCATAAATTTTTGACATGTCATCATGTGATTGAGCATTGCATCTTGAGTTGTGTGATTTATGTGTTCTTTGTTTTTCTTTTGGGCATCGATAGATTCCGGAGTCGAGGTTACCGATAACTACCCCGACGATCAATACTACGCGCCCGGGCAGCAAGGCAAGAGATAACCTAACCTTCTTGGCATCTAGCATCCTATGCTTTTATCAAATTATTTTATCCACCATAATATTGCATGCGGTTCAAATGTCTTTTGGGTAAATAATAGGGAATCCTATGAATGCATGTTTTCCCCGAGCCAGTCACATGTACCCCTACCTATGAACCCTAGTGTTGATGTGTTGGCCGGATACAATTATAATTGTTGGTTATATGCTCAGCCATGCTTAGAGATGCTTAGTTGAAATGCTAGTAATGTACGTTATTGAATTCCATATTTATTGATGATGATGGAATGATTCGGGCATGGTGGATGAATGTAAGGCTTAATTAAATTGCTAAAGGCTTGGATGAGTTGCCCTCGGGGAGGGTGGTTTGCCTCATTCTTGCCGCCTAGGCTGAGAGTGCTTTTAGCTAGAACCAAGAAAACGAGCGTGCTTCCGGAGGTGGGGGCATATGGAACCCCCTTTGACCGAATAAGTTGTGAGGGGCTTGTCAAGTGTCCTCTAGTTCGAATTTTCCATTTGCGCGTGAGTTGTGTGGGTGGAAAAAGGAACGAGGATGGTGGTGTTTAGGAATGTGGCCGCGGGGCAGGGCGCTGGGAGCGCTTAACCTGTCCTTCCGCACACTGATGGTCCTTGAGTAAGCCTCATGCAATGTAAAGGTCTAACCGCGCCCGTTCGCCGGCCTTCCCCGGAAGAGGGCCAACTAGGTGAGCCGGACGGTACCGATGGGTAAATTAGTACACCCCTGTAGGGTTTAATCTTTTCGAAAAGCCGTGTCCACGGTTATGGACAAATTCTTGGGAAAGGCGGATTAGCTCATAGATAATGTTAACCTAATTGATATGGCAGCTAAAGGTTGCATAATCACGTGTGTTAAAGGTTTATTTCCTCGAGGGTGAGTCGAGGGAGTGCCTTTGTGTGAGATGAGTGGTGATGGTTGCAAGTAGGTTCGTTGAGAACCAATGATGACACATGTTTACTCTCTTACCCCGATTATAAAAATATTCTGAGTAGACGAATGTCTTGTGTCATTTATGTTTTGGTTTATGAAAAATGAGCTTTATGCAAAAGAACTACATATAAAGTTTTAGAGCCTCCGTCAGTCATTGGGCCTATATCGCCCTACTAAACTTGCGAGTACATCGTACTCAGTCTCTCTTTGCTGCCTCTATGATTTTGTATTTCAGAGGAGGACGACACCGAGCAACTAGGTGGGTTCTTCGTTGACGTCGACTACTAGTCTGGGGTTCCCAGGTGGCAGCTTGGGACCATGGAACAAGCTGGCTGGGATGATGTTTATATGTAGGCCTCTTAGGCCATAATTTGCTTCTTGTTGTATTAGACAACGCTACTTCGCTTCCGCTTGTTGAATTGTAGGATCTGTGATCCTTTTGTTTTGTAATATTTGTATTCTTCTCGTTATATGAGTTGCTATATAAATGTTTTGTGTCGTAGAGTCATGCTTTGTGCCAGTTCTGTTCCACAAGTCTCGATCTTGTTTTATACATTGATGGTTGTGTTGCTTACATAGCCTCTCTGTATAATTCCGGGGTCGGGGCGCTACAAGTTTGTCCGCATTGATCTTGCCGGCTTGAACGGTTTGGAGAACAGGTGTCTTGAGGGTATCTGGGATTCGTCTCCCCAACAACCTCCGATCCCAATATTATAGTTTAGATAGAAGATAAGGCTTCCGTGGTTTGGTACGTCGCTGAGATTACCCCTAAAGTTTAAAGAAACTAGTTGAATGCCCGTGCGTTGCTACAGGTTCTCAAATTTGGTTTCCGTTCAATATGTGACATAACGCACATAAAATTTAAATGGCAATAGCATTGAACCAAGAGAAGTAGCATCTAGCTCGGGTTATTCAAGGTACAATCATGCTTTTAATAATTTCTTTCCAACCATCCAATCCCCATTAGTCTCTCAACTTCACTTTACCATTGCGCCGTAACTGTGCTTCGTAGTCACCCCCATTCCAACAATGTAAGTTCGGGGAGATCACCATAGTTGCAGCAATCTTGGGCATACTTTCAACAATACTAACCTTGGTGGTTTCTGTTCCCGCCTCACAGTTTTGATAGCATATTATCAAAATAATCTTGCAAGGTTCGTTATCCATAAATGAGGCTCTGTTTACCTCTCATTTCCTTCTTTTAAACATAGCATGTGACCTGGGGGATTAACTTTTAAGAGATCTCATAACCCATGGAGCAACAGATAGATGTATGGATACATCAATAAAACAAATCACATCTATAGTGCAGTGACAAAGTTTATCTCTCCTTATTCTTCGACAACAACAAAGAAAATGTACATAACGCAAATATGGTATATAGACAAGAAAATCAAACTAAAACAAAGAGCTGATTTACGTAATTGTACACTTCCTTAGACTTGTCTCATTTCATTGTGCTATGCACATTGCCACGCGGTGATTTGTGTTGTACAAATTTAAATATAGAAAAATGTTGACACAAACCCGAAAATATGGTCACTTGCCTGAACCATGTCCCTTCACTCTCCATAGACCATGGCCACTAAACACCTGTTCAACTCTGGTTGCTCTGAGCAAGTGGCTGTCTTCTAAACCGATGGTGTCCTTCCTCGCAAGCATCTCTTGCGAAGCCAGACACACACCTCCATTGGCAGACACCTCTCTCCCCTTCCCAAGTTAACTCTCGTCACTCGGGCTAGCCAACGGCCTAGATCTGGCAATGGCGAGATGGTCCTTATTGCCAGCCAGGAGTTTTCCTCTCCGCCTTGCTTCCACACCTTTTGAAGTCAGTGCCAAGAAGGGAGAAAATGTGAGAGGATGAAATGGGCCAATGAGTAGAGTGGGTTCAGACAATGATGTTTGAAGTCAAAATTATGTTTCAACAATATTTATACTTAAGATTGAAGAAGACCAAATCAGAATGAACTACACTTGAATAAACAACACGTGGAGATAGTAGACACCTTAATCTATGTTTGAGATGCAGAATCCTCAAAGAACCATCTCGGTGGGCAAGGTATAATTTTTTCTCCTGCCGATTCAATTTCTGCATTGGCTGAAGATAACCATAGTGTCAACAGAGAGATTTATTGCCCAGCTTCTTGCGGTACTATAAGGAAGGTAGATCCACCTGAAAAACAATAAACATAAGTAAACATTATTTTTAGTAGATTCAATTTCCGCATTGGCTGAAGATAACTACAGTGTCACTAACCCTTCAGAAAAGTCCACAGGAAGACTCAAGACCACTTGAGAAAAAAAAGATGTAAGAATGAAATTAAAGTCGCAGAGGGGAACAGATGCATATGAAAATAAGCAAACACTGTACTGGGTTGATAACAGAACATGCTTTACATGAAAGGGGTTTGGTATGAATTTATAAGAAACAAATGCAGGCTACACTATCATATCCCCATAGCCTGGTTAAAGATATATGCAGTAACAACTAAGCCGCAACTGATGGCACAAAAGAAAATCCAGATCAAAGAGGTTTCATATCTATTAGAGACAGATGCTTTCTCACAAGAAACTCAATATTATGATCATTCTCTTATGTGAAGAAAAACCAAATTGGTTTATCGGGACACCTAATCGTGAAGGAAAAAAGACCATCACCAAGCTTTTTATAGGCATATACCTCAAACACACTCAGGCCATGAGTACAATGTTCCTAAAAATCAAGGAGATCTAACTTTCAGAGTGGGGGTCTGCCACTTACCTGCCTCAGCTCCATTCCCCTCAACTACTTATATCACACCGTCCTCTACGTTGTCATGGCATTGCCGAACATGATGCTTATCTTCATACGCAGAACTGCAAATAGCCAAATACATCATGGCCGAACAAACAATAGCCATAATTCCTTTCATTTTTTACTTCTAAGATAATTTAGCATGACATATAATTTACTTAATTGAGACTATTGACAAGGCTATGCCAGCTAAGGCATAGGACTATTGATCACACCTCACGCAAAGCACAACTTCTGTGCTTCAGGCCAATCCCACCTAAACTCCGCATAAACAGCAACCTGGTGTAAGAAATCAGACACATCATAACAAATCAGAACACAACAAAACCATCAGGTTGCCTCCTCATATTATATCAAATCACATGAAAACACTACTTTTGATGGTCTTGTGGAACCAATAATAAGTGCAGCATGAACAATAAGAATTCAGATGTCAAAACAAGATACAACTTTAAATATTTAACTAAATGACCTATCCTCAAATAATGTCAAATAATTCAGTTTGGCCATTGCTTGTAGATGATTTTAAGCACACACACACAACACAAATATCTGAAAACTGAAACCAAAATTGAGAGGAACACCTACTTATCAACAATTAATGTTTTTGTTTGACACAAGTTCTACTACATATCTGAATTCTCTGACTCCATTCATAGAGTGAGAAATAAAGCGTGAAGAAATAAGTAACGTCGAGTATAAATCATAGTTAAAAACCAAAACCTCATGAGAAATATGTACGTGCTTATACTACCAAGTTCAGACTTCACCCTTTTTGCTGATCTAGTAACTATCAAGTACATATGCTTCATGTAACAGAGGTCCTATCCTCGAGTAATGTCAATACAATATATAGGAGTTCTACTTCAACATAACTTGCAAGAACAAGAGAATTCCGTAATAAATAAAATATGAATCATCTTCAGCTACATGCAGTTGGGTTATTCACCAAGCCACAGAAAAGCAAATCTCAAGTCCCTTTGATCCATTTTGTATTATTCACCGTGCTACTAAGTTTTCACAGAAAAGCAATGGATCTGGAGGTCCGTACTTGGTGGCTACAGGTGCTGAGGCGACTGCTATAGGCGTGAACTTGATGCAGCAAACTTGATCTGAACTTGATCGCTTAACTGGACATTAAGAACATATTCCGAACTTGCTTTAGTTCTGCTCATTGCCACAATATATAATGCAACATGAACCACAACAGTTTGGAGTATTATTTTCGCAAGTTGTTTTTTATTACGACTGAGCACGGACAACTTAATTTGTTTTACATGGAACATAATTGCTAATTCAAGGTCTCCCAGAAAGGTGAATCGCGGTGGTGAGCAGTAATCACCTGAAGAAAGTGGACAGCTTTGGCCTCGCAGCAGTCGAGCATGGACTCGTCGAACCACCGCATGGCCCCTTCCAGGTGCAGCCCGGTCGATGGAGAACGCGTTGAGGACGACGTAGAGGGAGGCGAGGACCCAAAGGAGGAGGTCCTCCAGCATGAAGGCTCTCACGCTGATACTTGACGGCGGCGAGCTCGGTACCGGAGCTCTTGCTGGGGGAGGGCCGGAGCTGGAGGAGGCCGAACCTCGAGCTGTAGGTCATCGGGCTGAGAGGAACCACTCTGCTCGGCGGTCTGGAGTGTGCGGCTGCGGATCTTCGGGGAGATGGCGACGGGAGGGGAATTGGAACGGGGGCGAGACGGGAGGAGCGGCGGCGGCAGGAGGGCAACTGGAACGGGGGTGAGACGGGAGAAGCGGCGGCGGCGTGACCCTGTGACCCTGTGGATCTGGGACTCGGTAGCCAAATCGAGGCAGCGGTAGGGAAAGGTGCGGGAGCATATGCGCTTGGTTGGTGGCCCACATGTCGGCGCGCGCCAGACGATAGAACGTGGGAGGCAGAGTTTTCGTCTGCTCCCTCAATTTGCTAGGTGCACACATGGTGCGGGTTAGTTGGTATCTGGACAGTTAGATCTGAATTGCTGGGCCGGATCGTGAGGCTGTGATTGGTCCATATTCTCCTGTCTAAACTTGGCTGGGTGCACTTAGCAATGAATATGTTTGCTTGTTTAATAGTATTAGAGATATATAATGCAACATGAACCACAACAGTCTGGAGTATTATTTTCGAAAGTTGTTTTTTATTACGACTGAGCACGGACAACTTAATTTGTTTTACATGGAACATAATTGCTAATTCAAGGTCTCCCAGAAAGGTGAATCGCGGTGGTGAGCAATAATCACCTGAAGAAAGTGGACAGCTTTGGCCTCGCAGCAGTCGAGCATGGACTCGTCGAACCACCGCATGGCCCCTTCCAGGTGCAGCCCGGTCGATGGCGAACGCGTTGAGGACGACGTAGAGGGAGGCGAGGACCCAAAGGAGGAGGTCCTCCAGCATGAAGGCTCTCACGCTGATACTTGACAGCGGCGAGCTCGGTACCGGAGCTCTTGCTGGAGGAGGGCCGGAGCTGGAGGAGGTCGAACCTCGAGCTGTAGGTCATCGGGCTGAGAGGAACCACTCTGCTCGGCGGTCTGGAGTGTGCGGCTGCGGATCTTCGGGGAGATGGCATCGGGAGGGGAATTGGAACGGGGGCGAGACGGGAGGAGCGGCGGCGGCAGGAGGGCAACTGGAACGGGGGGTGAGATGGGAGAAGCGGTGGCGGCGTGACCCTGTGACCCTGTGGATCTGGGACTCGGTAGCCAAATCGAGGCAGCGGTAGGGAAAGGTGCGGGAGCATATGCGCTTGGTTGGTGGCCCACATGTCGGCGCGCGCCAGACGATAGAACGTGGGAGGCAGAGTTTTCGTCTGCTCCCTCAATTTGCTAGGTGCACACATGATGCGGGTTAGTTGGTATCTGGACGATTAGATCTGAATTGCTGGGCCGGATCGTGAGGTTGTGATTGATCCATATTCTCCTACGTAAGCTTGACTAGGTGCAACTTAGTAATGAATATGTTTGTTTGTTTAATAGTATTAGAGATTACCTGCTGCTGCCATCGGTAAGTTACTTACCGCTTCGTCCGTACGTGGCTGTAACGATGCGCTCGGCTCAGGCCACGATCCACGGCGTCCCCATCCTCTGCTTGGTGCGCCGCCGACGGCGCCGTCCGCCCGTCCCCATCCCCTGCATGGCTGCCAGCGGATGCGGCCGGTGGCGCCTCCCGCATCCCCATCCTAGAAAATCAATCCGCAGTCGAATTTCTAACAAACCGAATCGTTTTTCAGTGACGCCCCGCTCGCACGACCGCATCCTCTCCTCTCGGGCTGATTCTTGCAGAAAAACGCGACTCCTTCGAGAAGATGAGGTCGACGGTAGGCAGCAGCATTAGCTGCAGCGCGTGGACTCACGTGGAGGTCGGCGGCCACAGGATGGAGAACGCGCAGGAGGTGAAAGCACGACCGATAGAGATGTCGAGCAAGCAGCCCTCGGCGACTGTCACCAAGGCAGCCCCAGGGCCGGCGCCGGACTGGGCCGAGGCCACCGCAACAGATGCGGTGAGCGGGTGACCCAGGCTGTGCTCATCGTCCGCTGCCGATCTGGTGCCTCCGAGGATTCAGTGAAGATGAAGAGAAAGGCCATGCCTCTTTCTTTAGATCGGGTTCAGTTGTCCATGGATTTTCCATGTTCTTCCGATGTACATGGATTTTTCATGTGATCTGCTTCCGATCTGATGTGCTTCCTTTTTATTCTGGCTATATCCAGAATTCTAGATCAGTTCATTGAAATGAGCATGTTTGTTTTTCTGCATTGTTCATGGAGAAGCTCGGTGGTGTTTCCAGCGTTGTATCAAGCAACAAAACCAATTACAGATTTCACAGTTTAAGATTCAAGCTAATTGTGTCATCATGTGGAGTTTAATATGCAAGCTGGCATTGGTTGGTTAGTTAGATTAGTGTGCTCGAACAGAATAATTTGAAGGGAATTGCATAGCAATGAATTGTTTTGATACAAAACACAAACATTTTGAAAAGAATGTTTTGAAGGAGAAGAGCTGAACACATCAAGTAAGAGAGGAACACCGACCTGTTCTACCTACTGAGCTGCAAGCAGATTCAACGATCAGCGGGTTTTCAAAGAACACCAATGCCAGCTTCACTCCCACCAGAGTTGCAATCGCTCCTCCAAAACCTGCACTTGGACAGGAGTATAAGAAACCCCAGACAGATACAATGGCGTCACCTAGATTGTTCCTAATAATCGCAACTTAGGAGACAGTTGCCGATTCTTCAGTGTAGCTTGCATCCTCATTCACTCTGTCCCAACCCTGTTTTCGTTCAGGTCAAGAAAGAGCAGGCATGCAACCAGCTAACAGAATAAGGGCAATGGGGGCAACATTGAGCATGAATCAAATATGGTATACGGGCATCATCTCAGCTCATAGAATAACACAGAAATAACACCTCACAGGGAAACATACAACAAATAGAACATGTCTCTGTGGGTCTTTTCTGTGCAATGTAACAATAATAATCACTGGTCAAAACATTGACACTTCAGCTGAACGAACAAATATGAAAAACACGGGCACAAAAATTATCTGACACATTGTATGCTTATAGGTCCCCTTTGTCTCCCTCTCATTTTCTTTCAAAAAATGTGGTTTTGACTGAATCTGCATAAGGATTCTTCTAATATGTGAACAGTTGACTGGTATATAATTCGTTGCCACTCGTGTTCTGTTGGAGCAAATAATGGAAAAAAGGGTGAAATGAGCATTGGGTTAATTCTACGTGGGTTCTATCGATTTTGGGGTAAACTTTGGTCGCATAATTTTTCATCTGAAAGATTATTTATTTTCTCTCCCGTTGCAACTCACGGGCACGTTTGCTAGTAGTAGTAAAGACACGGCCAGCCAAACGATTCCCACTTGGTTTCACGTAGCCTAAACCTACTACAACTAATAAGTCACCACGCGAGAATCTGCCTGTGGTAGGATGGTTAGGAGGTGGTTGACACTGGTGTTTCTCATTTAGGATGAATATTTTTCAGTGGGAGGCGACGTTCCCGTCGACAGCGAGGCGGCTGTGGTGACTTCATGCGTGTGCGCGTTCATAGGGGTGAGTATGTGCACATTTATGTGAGCGTCTGCGTTGTAATGTGTTTTGCAAAAAAAAAGTGACCACATTCACGTATGGCATCACATAGTCATTAGGAAACTAACCCAAACTTACATCTCTTTTCTAAGAAGTTTAGAAAGGGAGGACTGTTTTGACTCACGGGCTCACATTTTCATGCTTAAATAAAAAATGAAAAAAAAACAATAAAGTGTTTCATAAAAATCTGTTTTTTTCCGATGAACATATATACAAGTATTCTAAATACATATCAAGTTTCGTGATGAAATGACATGTGTGGTGCTCTGTGCGGAAAAAACAAAATTACAACGCTAAATAACTAATTTGAAAATCCCATTTTGACCACTGATTTGTTTGTTTTGTACATAGCACCAATTTTTTCATTTCACCAAGGAACTTGACACGTGTTTGGAAAACGTGTATATATTTATCTATCAATTTTTTTAGAATATTTTACTATATTTTTCTGAATTTTTATTTAGACGGGAGCATGTGAGCTCGATAGCCATAGTTAATTTCCCCTTTAGGAACTTGTAAAGTTATTGAATTTGAGCTGTTTGAGATGCACCGTGTTGGTTTATGCCTGCTTTGTCACGCCTTGCATATGTCTTGGCCTCCGTTCAATGGGTGACTACTGTTATATATTTGGGTGTCATCCTAGCCGTAGAAAGATGGTCGTGTATTTTTTCAAAATATGTATGTGGTTAGTTTAAAAGAAAATCTATACCTCTTATAAAGCAAGACCCCACTAAGTTCATTTATGATTTTTCTATCTCAACATACAAGCTATCCATGTCATCCACTCTCTTAGCCTATCAGTTGTCCATGTCATCACCAATAATATTTATTAATCTTTGTATGCAAAATCCACATCATCAATCTTTTTAATTATTCAATTGTACATGCTAATAATTTTTAATACACACATATTTTGTGTGAATAAATTTAGTGCCTCGACAATAAAAAACTTAATATATCATATTTTTCATGCCCTTTTATTTAAAATATAAGTTTCTAAATAAATTCCTGTTGCAACACGCGGGGTATCTTCTAGTTATAAACACGTTATTGGCCAGAAAGATAACCACAAAACAAGCTTAACCCAATAAACATGCTAAACCTGAAGTTATGTTTTACATGCAAATGATGGCAAAGACTAATAGAACACTTTAAATAAATTCAACCATTTGATGAAGTCCTCTATTTGATCTTTGTCAGGATTTACGATGAGGTTGGGCTTTAAGGCGGAGCACACCTTTGTGAAAATCGACATGGCGGGGCTATTGAGTGATGAGACGATGTGAGAATGGATCTGGTTGCCAGCGAATAAATGATGATGAAAAGCTATTAAAACGGTTGTAAACAATGTAGGAAAATAGGACCGGGATCCACAGTTCACTAGTGGTGTCTCTCCAAAAGATATACATGATGGGTTGATGCATGTAAAATGCATACATGAACTTTGCACTATAATACTTGTATTCCATTCATATTTGCATCATATAAGGGGTATATTACTGTTATTTAATGATTTTTGGTAATTAATAATGATTTCCCCTTTTTATGGAATTAATCCTACGCAGGCAGAAAACCCCTATTTCTTTCCTTATTTATTTCAGGGCCTTAACGACGTCATAATGAGCTGCAAATTTACGGGGATCATTATTTTGGAAGGAGGAAGACCTAGGAGCGAAGGAAGCAAGCAAACGGAGGCCGAAGGGGCGAAAGAGGGTGCCCCACGCAGCCAGGTATAGGGGCCGCATGGGCCCACCTCTTTTGGCCCTTGTGGCCCCGTTTGCGACGATCCTTCTTCCTGAAGCTTCCTCGTGACCTAAAAACGCCTATATAAAGAGTCCCCCGACGTTTTTCGGAGGGAGAGCCGCCACACAAGAGAAACAAGAAACAGAGACCAGGAGGCTGCAGATTGGAGGGGGGGGGGACTCCGGCGGAGCGCTGCCGGAGAGGTCTCCTTCTTCTCCATCGACATCTCCACCGTCTCCATGATGAAGAGGGAGTAGTCCACCTCTGGACTATGGGTTTGTGGTAGTAGCATATGTATCTCTCTCTCTCTCTTGAGCTTCACTAATTAGCACCGTATGAGCTGCTGAACATGATTACGGTCATCATTGTATTACCTTTGTGGTGGATCTTTTTATGAGTTAATATATGTTGAGATTGCAATGTTTATTTCAGTTATGAAAGTAGATGCATATTATGTACCCCGTTCTTGTATCCTTGTTTTGATCAAGCATGTTTATGAGAGCGTGTGAGGGGGAACGTGTGCATTAGTTGGAGTAACGGGGGTGGTGATGTGATAAGCTGACAACTTAATATCGCGATCCATTGGATGTTTACCTTACTTTGTTGCCTCACTAGGGATAAACCAAAATACCATGTTGCAAGGTATGAGGAGTGACAAGCCTCTACCTATGACTAGATCCAGCATGTTATTATTTTCACTTCATGTCATTAATCTTAAGGCTATACTCTGAGTCATCTTAATTACTGAGGTGTTATGATTTAGTTCGCATCTTGGTGGAGTATAAGTGAGACTAATAATCAAAAGGTCTCTATGTTAGGACGTGATGCCCATATAATTAGTAACATGTCATTAAACTTGTTTGCAATCTCATATGTTAATCCTATGTCTACTTATTTGCCACACTATATTAAAGAGAGAGTGCATGTGTGAAACCATGAACCCCGGTCCATTTTTTAATCATAAGAAACAACTTTCCAACCACTTTTAAGCATTTTCTACATTCAGCCATTTTAAAATTTAGAAAATACAAAAATACTTTTATTCATTGCATACACATATAAAAACCCCAAAAATATCATCCATCATCATTACTATCATCCTTGCATTACTACTTACCACCATTGCATATTTATTTACTGTTTTGTATTCATTATTATCTTAATATCATTCTCACACCTTGTGCTTAACAACCACTTGGTGAGGTTGAGGGCACAAAGCAATCTACTTTGTTTGCAGGAAATCTAGAGAATGACAAGGAGATAAAATCCCCACTACTGATTCCCCGAGAGTTCGATATTAAACCCTTGAGTCACCCTCATGGGGAAAAACCTTCCACTTCCACATACTCTGCACTTGGAGGCTCAACCTATCCCATATATTATTTTCCTTTCAGGGTATCAAGAGTGCTTGTTGGCGTAGTTGAGGGAGAAATACTCTCATCAATTCCGTCATCATGGGTAAACAAATTACAGCATGACAATTGACAGAATTGTGGGCGCACAACAAGGCATCTATGACTAATAATCCACCCCGGGATCGCTATCCAGCATGTCACCCAGAAGTATTATGTTGCAAGCAATAGATCATTGCAATAAGCAAAGTGCATAATGTAAGCAATGTAAATAACATAAGGAAATCACACCGCTGTTTTCTCCCTAGTGGCAACAACACATCTTTAGTCTTGATCGTTTCTGGCAACCCGAGCTCAGACAAAAAGAGGCATGAGTCCACTATCTAGTATAAATACTCCCTCATACAACACTAATAATTACTTGGCCAAAGCATCCACTAGCATCGGAGAGCATGCAATATCATAGATAAAACATAACACATAGATGAACAAAAGTAATGATTTCCACAATTCATCGGATCCATGGAAACACTATCATGTAGCAGTTACAGATAATATGATCTTGATCATGATAGGCAGCTAACAAGATCTAAACAATGGAGTACAAGGAGGAGAGACAACCATCTAGCTGCTGCTATGGACCCGTAGTCCCATGGTGGACTACTCACGCATCACTCCGGAGGCAGGCATGGTGATGTAGAAGCCTCCGGTGTCGATTCCCCTCTCCGGCAGGGTGCCGGGAAGAGCTGCAGAACCCTCCCAAACTAGCTAGGGTTGGCGATGGCGGCGGCCTCGGACGTCTTCTGGAAAATATGATCGGGTACTTAGGATCGGGTCGAAGACGATTTTATAGGCGAAGGGGCAACTCGAGACGGTGGCGGAGGCGACCAGGTGGGACCCAGCCGCGGCCAGCCCCTGGGCCATGCCTGGGGGTCGTCTGGTGGCTGTGGGTCCCCCCTGCAGGCGACCTTCTGGCTCCGGACTTGTTTCTGCTTGGAAATAATTCCTGTAAATTTTCAGCTCATTCCGAGAAACTTTCCCAAAGAACTTTTCTGAAACAAAAAGACAGCAGAAAACAGGAACTGACACTGAGCATCTTGTTAATAGGTTAGTTCCATAAATCATGCCAAAATGATATAAAAACATTATAAAAACACGTGGCACTGATATATAATCAAGCATGGAACATAAAAAATTATAGATACGTCGGAGACATATCACTATGACACCTCATGCAAGATTTGAATTCAATGAGGCCAATAAGTGTGAAGTCGTTGTTGCTTTTTTACAACGCACTTCTGTGATGCCTTGTCATGAAGGGAGACATAGCTCTTACTGAAAATGACTTCACTCCAATCATGACACCACTGATGGAAGTGGGGGGGGGGGGGGGGAGGGTGGGAGAAAGATTTCGATTCATCTTCTTGGACTGTGGTTAAGGAGGCACGACGCATGTCGACGAGAAAAGAGGAGGGGGGGGAGGGAGAATATATACTTGTTGCCATATGAATGAATTTATGAATAACACATGCCGTCTGATTTAACTTTATTTAATTGACTAGTAATCATGTACGTGCAACGCACGTCTCTAACTATATAAAAACACACATAAAATTAAAACCCATGTGGGTCAGGTGTATTTGAAATATTCAAGTTCTAGGAATGAAATTTTCGAGATAAATTATCAATTGAAAATTGCAAGGAAAATTATAAGAGAACATAAAATTGTTAACTTAACTGCCAAGAAACTATGAAAAACATTGCGAGGAAAAGGTTAATTTGATTTTTGATGATTTTTGAAAAGAACAATCACAATACATCAAACTTCCGAGGAAAAGGTTAATTTGATTCAACATACAGTTACAAACTGGGATGAGACAGTGCATCTAATATGGAAATAGTGGATTTCACACCCGTCACCAACATTCATGTTCATCCATATAGCTTACGCTAAAGTTGTTTATCAAAGCACAACATTGTAGTTGACCCACCAGCGGCCTTCCCACCTACATGAAGGATGTTGTAGAGCTTTGAGAGCATCTGCTAACTGATTCACCAAAAAAAAAAAAACCTACTCTCCTCATAGCTCGCGAAACCATTTCTACAAAATATATCATTTGGATGATACTAATACAACTCCCGTAACTATTCACCAGAAGTGAAGGGCACTGCTACATGTGATGTTGGCGTTCTGAAAAAATCCATGTAATCTGTGGCTTCTTGAAGAGTGAAAAGATCACCATGCTTTGCACCAGTTGCACGTTTGCTTCAACTCTGCAATCTTTGACCTTTCACTGCAACCTCTTCATCTTCCCTGCGCCTCTCTTCCCTTCTTCTGTCGGGCCTTCTAATTTTGTTGATCTTGATCGTTCCATCCAATATGAAGCACTTCTGGGATCTGTTCTTCTCTCAATTAGAAATGTTCTCCACAACACCCTGACAGTCACATTCAAAGACAATTGGATTATTGAGTTAAAGCAATGTGGAGTTCTTCAAATGCAGCAATGGCTTCAGCCATAGCAGCAGAACTGCACTGAGGTCAGGCTCCAGGTGGAATGTACAATATTTCCACTCCAGTGAGATTGTTCAAGATAGTAACCTCCATAGGAAGATAATACGTCATTTGCTGATTGCCCACTTGCAAGAAATGTAGAGTTCTGTTCTGAATATTAAAAACAACCGTCTTCAGGCAGTATTGCACCACATTCTTCAGAGAACCTCGACGTCAACAGGGCATCTACGATATAGAACCAACAGGGAATGAATAACCCACAAATCTGCAAGAGCATAAGAGATTTATGTGTGTAAAGCAAGGGAAGAAGCACATACAATAGCTCATGCGTTGACGAAGAAGTAATTATTTTCTTGATGCATACCCTCAACCTTTACACCTCGTAACCTTTTTTAATATGCAGGAGGAAGAATAATTATGGTAACTCATCATAAACCGGGCCTGGAAGCTGTAAACACATGGCATAATTGAGTGGGCACACCAAAAAATAAAACTGCAGTGACATAACGTTGATTGCATAATTATTTTCTTGTCTCCATGACCTGTACATATCCTTCTCCCCTGAAACAAATTTGCACAGAAATGTCAGAGAGAAGCCTTCATTGAAAATTCGCATACTTCTTCGTCTATCTTTTATGATTTGGGTATGGATGACATCTAAACTGAGATGCAAAAAACTATGGCCAACATTTGTAATATCTGAAAGATGGAAGGTTGGTAACCATCGTTCTTTGTGTCGACCTTTACGTTACTAATAATAATCATGTGGGAAAAGGCACCACAACAACAGCGATGTCCAGAGTTGCAACAACAATGATGTCCAGAGCTGCATCACAACACAAGGAAAAGGCACTATGGTTCTGACAGACTGAGAGCAACAACGGCAACAGATTTTGCATCCCCGATAAGGAGAATCGATGGCTGCAAGCCTACTTGTAGGCCCAGCGTTGGCGCCTCCTTGCACGTTGCGGCGGCATCTATTGCTGATGTGCATGAGACAAATATGATTTTACAGTAAACTGTATGCTTGTTAAAAAGAGATCATTCTGCCTGAAACACAACATATCTTTCAGAAAATTGCTTTATGGAATAGTTTACTGGTACCAATATGATTGGTCGTTAACTGAACCTGCATCTTATGTCATTGTTTTCCTACAAATCTTTTTTTCTAAATAAATACATCCATGTTCGGGCAAGTCTGAACCTGTTGGGAGCCTGCCTCTGTTGCTCCCCGCGGGCGACAGGGCGGGCGACACAGCCCTAGCGCAGCCTGAAAGGACATTGTCCGATAATCTTGTTTTGACGTTTGATTACAACACTTGGAAGTATTTAACATACTCTCTAGTGTCAACAGGAAATATGCAAAAAGGAAGAAATGTGTATTGTCGGAAATGCAACAGGAAAGAAAGGGCGTTCAGCAGGCTGGCCGGCCCCCAGACCGGCCTAGGCCGGGCTCCAGGCCGGAGCAATCTGGTGGGGGTCCGGCCCCCAAACCGGCCTAGGCCGGTGTCCTGGCCGGGCTCGTCTGGTGGGGTCCGGCCTCCAGTCCGGCCTTGGCCGGGCTCCAGGCCGGCGGCCCTGCTTGTTCCAGTTTGATGATTGTGGGCCGGCCCCCTGGCCGGCCTGGGCCGACCTCCAGACCGGGCACCCTTTATGTCCAAACGGCTACATTTCGGGAGGGGGTACTTATACCCCTCCATCTACCTCGGGACAACTACCACGACCAAAAGAAGAACACCGCCATTGTTTGAAAGCTTCAAATCGATAGATCTCCCTCTCTAGCCACTCAATCACTTAGTCCTTTGGATATTTGAGAGAGGAGACCTAGATCTACAGTTCAACCAAACCAATTTGATTTCCCCCTTGATTTGTGAGAGGGGACTTGCTACTCTTGGTGTTCATTGGAACCCTAAGAGGTTGTGGTCCTTCGGAGCTTTGGGAGCTACGAAGACTTTGCCGGGAGCCACCAATTAAGTTGTGGTGCGTGCCCCGGCCTTGGGCATCGAGTCTTGGCGGCTCGATGCATTTGGTGAAGACCCTCCAACTTGTGGAGTGTGCTTCATCCTTGTAAAGGTTCTAGTTGTCAACCTCAACGGCAACATAGTGACAAGTGCCTCGCCACATCGGTGGTAAGTCACAACGGAGATACGGTGTGCCATATCAAGGCTACACGGTGTTTCACTTTGGTGAACACCGCGTCGCTCCAACGGAGATTAGCTTCCATTGGGAAGTGAACTTCGGGATAAATCTTCGTGTCATCTTGTTGCTTATCTTTGCACTTACCTTTACTTGTTAGCACTAGCTTACTATATCTATATCTTGTGCTAGTGATCTTTGCTCATCATATAAGGTTGTTCACCTAGTTGCATATTCTAGAGAACTTATATTTGAGCAATATTCTTTTAAAACGAAAAAGAAGTAAAATTTGTAGTTAACCTATTCACCCCCCCCCCCCTCTAGTTAACCTCATCGATCCTTTCAATTGGTATCAGAGCCTTGTCTCTTTATTAAAGGCTTCACCGCCTAAAGAGGAGTATGGGGGACCCCACTTCCATGGAATTGCTTCAAAAGCAAGTCGAGTCCGTGGGGGAAAGAACCGATAAGAGGTTGGATAGGTTAGAGGAACTAATAATGAAACTTGCCTCTACATCTAGCAATGCAAATGAAAGTCCCTCACTAGATGAACATGGTAATCCCATATCTCATTTAAAAGAAAGTGACGAACACTCATCTAAAAATGAAAACCCAAATCAATTTGGACATATTTATAACAATGCTCTTAATGTTCAACATCCGCATGTGAACAATCTTGGTAATCCACCTCTAGTAGATAGGGCCCGTTTTACTAATTGGAAAGCTTCTATGAAATCTTATGTCTGTAGCTCTTCAATGCAAATATGGAGAATCATTGAGAGGGGATACTATCCTAAGGATATCAACAATTTGACCTCAAGTGAGATCATTGATGAACAACTCAATGCACATGCTATGCACATGCTAGAGAAGGCAATGGTCAATGAAGGTGTCGAGCACATCCGGTCTCTCCCAAACGCCAAGGAAGCTTGGGAGTATCTACTTGCTATGTATGATGGCAATGTGAGCATGCAACGCTCAAAGAAAACACTTCTTCAACGGCAAGTGGATCACTTCATCATGAAGGATGGAGAAGTTCCGGAGGATGTATATCGAAGACTCAAGGCCCTTGTTGTGGACATGAAGGATGTTGGATTCAAGGATTGCGATGATGATTGGTTCAAGGGAAAATTTCTTCAAACCTTGATTCCATACAATGAGAACATGGTAATGAATGTTCAAGCAAGAGCGGACTACATGGAACTAACTCCCAATGATGTTTTGGGCACCTTTGTCACCATGAATATGATGAAGAAATCCTCAGAAGATGTTCTAGCTCGTGTGAATGGAATGAAGAAAGTATCTCTTGCCTTGAAGACAACGTCCTATGATGAGGAAGAATCAAGTGATGAAGGTGGATCCACCTATGTCCCATCCAAGAAGGAAAAGAGCGTGTCACACAATGAGTGCTTAGCGCTTACCAACCACAATTGGTGGAAGAAAGGGGATTTTAGATCAAATGCAACAAAGAACAAGGGAAGAGAAGGCTCAAGTACAAAGAAAGCAATAACTTGTTTCAATTTTGGAGATAGTGAGCACTTCGTTGCGGATTGTCCCTACAAGAGTAGAATTGAGAATGGAGGAAAGCTCGTCAAGAAAACCAACTTTGTTCCTAAAAACAAGAACTTCATGAAGAAGGTATCTAAAAGGGCAATGGTGACAAATGAGCAAGAATATATATCCAGAGGTTAAGAAAGTGAAGATGAAGAAGAACAAGTCGGCATGGTGGCAATGGCAATTGGGGTTATTCCTTCTTCTTTGGATTCACTCTTTTCAACCCCGAATGACAAGCAAGGTCCTACCAAACACAAGTGCCTTATGGCCAAGGGTACATCTCCAAAGGTAACCCACTCACGAAAACCCTCAATTTCCTCTACTCCATCATTGTTAAATTGTGTTGAGGAACTTGATGATGAGAATGCTAATAATATTTCAAAAGTCATGAGATCACTTGAAAGTGAAAATAAAATTGCATTTGATGCCTTCATGACTCAACTTGGTAATGCATATGGTCTCATAGAAGAACATGAAGAAAGAATATGTGAACTTGAGGGTTTCGCTCGTGATGATGCTAATAGGATAGCGGAGCTTGAGGAAGCCCTAGATAATGCACTATGTCTTAAAGATTCTATTGAGGAAATCTCCACTTTAGATCTATCTAAAATGATGGGTGACCGTGATCATGCACTATGTAAGCTTAAGGAATTCATGGATGAAAATGACAACATTATGAATGGTCACAATGAACTACTTAAGGATTTTGAGCATCTTGAGAAAGCTCACATGGCACTCTCAAGAGAGCTCAAGGTTCTTAAGGAGTCACATGACAACTCTCAAAATAAGGATGTAAATGAAAATGCTTGTGCCACTAACCCCTTGTGTGTCAAAGCATCTCTCATATTGGAGAACAATAGGTTGAAGGCTCAACTTGAGAAAGGACTAGTGTCTTGCATCCAAGGAGAAAAGAACCTCAATAATCTTTTGAGAAATCAAAGGAGAGTTGTGGGTAAGGAAGGACTTGGATTTGGAGTCACATCCAAGAAGACCAATGAGAAGAAGAAACCAACTCCCTCCACTAATGCTATTGTTTTTGTGAAGGAGGGGGAGTTGGCTAATGATGAAGATGAATTCGATATCCTTGCTAAGAGCATTGCTTCTAAGAACACATCTTCCTACAACAATTTTGCGGGAAAATATAATCCATCTTATGTGCTTTTGAAATCTAATAATGGACATGTTTATGCAAAATATGTCGGCACTTCATATGGTAGTGATTATAGTTCTACTATTTGGGTTCCCAAGACCCTTGTGACTAACAAAAGAGGACCCATCAAAACATGGGGACCTAAGTCAAGAACTTGATCCATTGTAGGTGTGTGCTTCCGGAGGATCATCATGGCTTATTGATAGCGGTTGTTCCGCACATATGACCGGAAGCAAAGAAGTGTTGAAAGATTTAAAGCATCAACTTCTCAAGATATCTCATGTCACTATTGGTGATGGTTCCGAACTCAAGGTATTGGGGCACGGCAAGGTGGTCATTTCTCCGGACACGTCCATTGAGAAAGTCCTCCTTGTTGAGTCCCTTGGTTATAATTTACTTTCCATTTTGCAACTTTGCGAGTGCAACTTTACCGTTGTCTTTGGACGATATCATGTGCTTATCCTTCACGCAATTTCTCTTAAAATAGCCTTTGTTGGATTTGTGGAAAACCGTATGTATGTAGTGGATTTCTCGAAAGAAACTACACACATTGCCACAAGTCTAATGGCTAAATCCGACGTGGGTTGGCTTTGGCATCGCCGGTTGGGCCACGTCGGTATGAGAAACTTGCAAACACTTGTGAAGGGTGAGCATGTGGAAGGACTAACAAAAGTGAATTTTTTCAAAGACCGTCCTTGCAGCTCCTGTGTTGCCGGAAAGATGCATGAGAAGAACCATCCCAAAGTAACAACAATCAACACAACGAGGCCCTTCCAACTCATTCATATGGATTTATTTGGACCTCCTACTTATGAAAGCCTTGGTGGCAAGAAATATTGCTTGGTGATTGTTGATGATTATACAAGATACACATGGACTTTCTATATCAAGAAGAAGAATGAAACTCAAAGGGAATTCATTGATTGGGCTACCCAAGTACAACGCCAATATGACACAACCATCTTGGCCATAAGAAGTGACAATGGAACCGAGTTTAAGAATTACACCATGGATGAATTCTTGAGTGATGAGGGGATTAAACACCAATATTCCACTGCGTATACCCCTCAACAAAATGGTGTTGCGGAAAGGAAGAACCGGACACTTATTGATATGGCAAGAACAATGATGGCCGAATTCAAGTCTCCATATAACTTTTGGGCCGAAGCCATCAACACTGCTTGTCATCTAACCAACCGGCTCTATCTCCGCCCATTCACTAAAAAGACTCCGTATGAACTTCTTGGTGGTAAAAAGCCGAACCTCTCTTACATTAAAGTTTTTGGTTGCAAATGTCAAGTTTACATTAAAGGTTCTAAATTACCTAAGTTTGGGCCTAGAACTTTTGAAGGCATATTTGTTGGTTACGCCAAGGATTCCCACACTTATAGGGTCTTCAACATATCCACCGGGTGTGTTGAAGAATCTATGAATGTGGTATTCCATGAGGATAATGGCTCCCAAGTGGGGCAAGTTGATCTTGATGATGTAGGTGATGAGCCCTCCTCCATCGCCATAGGAAGAATGGGTATAGGTCCCCTTATACCCATTGAGGAACCCCTTGTGGCAACGGAGTTGGACTCAAGCTCGACGTAAGTGGAGCCTTCTACATCAACCATTGATCAAGCCGCAAACCAAGAACAAGCTCAAGATCTACAAGATGATACCAACCATCATGATAATGATCAAGATCCACCCAATGATAATGGTGGTCAAGATTTTGGTGATCTCTCACCAAGAACTCCAACCCACTCTCGGATTAATCAAAATCTAGATGAAGGAGATGATGAAGATGCACCTCCAAATGAGAGACCCTCAGATGCTCTTGCTCGTCGAGTGGCTAGCAAGGCCGTGGCATTACATCAAAAATCTCTCTATCAAAAGAACATCATTGGTGGTCTTGGAAGGAGTGTGTCCACTCGGAGGCAACTATTACTCTTTTGTGGTGTCCATGCTCATATATCACATTTTGAACCTACCAAGGTGTATGAAGCTCTTGAAGATGAAGATTGGGTTCATGCTATGCACGAAGAGCTCCATAACTTTGAGAGAAACAAAGTATGGTCCCTAGTGGAAAGACCCAAGAACCATAATGTGATTGGAACCAAATGGGTGTTCAAGAACAAGCAAGATAATCATGGACAAGTGATTCGCAACAAAGCTCGTTTGGTTGCTCAAGGCTACTCTCAAGTCGAAGGACTTGACTACGGTGAAACTTTCGCTCCCGTAGCTAGACTTGAATCCATTCGAATATTGCTTGCATTTGCTTCTAGCTATAAATTCACTTTATATCAAATGGATGTTAAAAGTGCATTTCTAAATGGTCCACTTAATGAGATGGTATATGTTAAACAACCTCCGGGTTCGAAGATCCCAAGTGTCCTAACCATGTCTACTTACTCCATAAGGCTTTGTATGGCCTCAAACAAGCCCCACGTGCTTGGTATGATCACTTAAAGGAGTTCCTAGTAGACCGTGGTTTTGCACT